>CM042258.1:43276267-43713767 GCA_023566225.1 Romanogobio albipinnatus | reverse complement strand
CATTTAAATTTAAAATGAACAAAATGTTCTTTTGGGGAGCACCCCCTAGCCTAGAGGGACCAATGTCTACCCAGCACAGTCTCACAAAATCCTGTGGGAAACAAAAATAATATATTTATAATGTAATATAAATATGAATAAACACTTGTTGAGCTCAAAAGCCTTTCTACTGTTGTCAATTATGTTGGTCCATCTTGTATACAACTATGATGGAAAAAATCTTGCTTGCATTGCGTTTACCACAACCCATGTTCTTCTACTACTGTTGAGTTATTTGTTATTTCGTATCACATTTGAAGTTGCTCATTTTTAACTCTTTTTCACTCATTATAATACATTTTGTTATCAATAATATACAGTATTATTACCTCCAGTGTAGGGCTATTTATGCTGGTTCACTGTTTCCATGTAAATGTGCCACCCCTCTCTGAGTCTGTGCCCCCCCACGAAAAATTGTCTAGACCCGCCCCTGGTTGAAGGTCCAAATCAATGGCGTTTCAAAGGAAGGGCTTCAGGGGCTCTGCACGATCCCAGACGAGAAATATGGTCTTATCTAGACAAACCATCGGCCATTTTCTTAAAACAACAACATTTATATACTTTTTAACCTCAAATGCGCGACTTCTGTGTTCTGCTTTTGCATGACGGCATCACGTCGGAAAGGTCACGCACCAACACGTTTGTGCAAAGACTAAATCAAACGCCCTTTACAAAAATAAAAGTAAAACAACAATGTCTGTCGTACAATTTTAAAGTTGGATGAGAACATGAGATGTAGTTTTTCGGCACTGGGTCAGTACTTCCACGTGTGCCACTGCTGTGACGTGATGACACATTACGCAGAGGAACAACACCGAAGTCGCGCATTCCAGGTAAAAAAGTATACAAATGTTTGTTTTTTAGAAAATGGCCGATGGTTTGTCTAGATAAGACCCTATTCCTTGTCTGGGATCGTGCAGAGCCTCTGAAGCCCTTCCTTTGAAACGGCATTGATTTGGATCTTCAACCGTTGGTTGCCATTGAAAACTGGAATGTTTTCCTCAAAAAAGTAATTTCTTTTCGACTGAAGAAAGACCGACATGAACATCTTGGGTGAGTGAATTATCTG
Source organism: Romanogobio albipinnatus (assembly GCA_023566225.1). Classification (NCBI taxonomy): domain Eukaryota; kingdom Metazoa; phylum Chordata; class Actinopteri; order Cypriniformes; family Gobionidae; genus Romanogobio; species Romanogobio albipinnatus. The sequence goes on along the minus strand of CM042258.1, from coordinate 43,712,659 downwards.
GAAATGTTCATTTTGATGTGAACTAATCTTTAAGGCCTCTTCACACCAATGCTAACTATATTAGCGTGAACAATGTTAAGTCCACTTTAAAGTCACCATGAAATCCGGCCACACGCTGCATTCACACGGGGCGTCGGCGTTAGCGCTTCTCATTTACTTTGAATGGGGATTGGAAGACAGGGGGGCTTAGCCCCCATGGTATTTGTAACTTGCTTGCAAAATCTTTGCACTCACATCTAGAGCTACACTTATGTCAACGACCAGTCAAGAAACCAAGATGTTAAAGGTGCCCTAGAATGAGTTTAAACAATATTTTAAATTGTTCTATGATATCTACATAGAGGGTATGTGAGTTATTTACGGGTAAAAATGGTCCAAATACGATTTTACAGGTCCATTTACAACCCCAGAAATAGTCTCTTGAATGAAATGGTCTGTTTTTGCCTTATTTGGAAGGGTCATGATGAATATTAATGTAGAGTTCTGCTCTGATTGGCTGTTTCACTGCGCGGCTGATTTCAGTAGCTTCCTATGCAGTGCATTGACAACAACTACACAGGCAATTGTAAGTACAACCAAATTGGCATCCATTTTGTCTCTAGCTGTCAAAGGGCACCGTTTTGTGTTGTGTTGTGGTCCAAGCGGCAAGTAATGCGATTGGCTGTTGTCACTATGACGGTCGCATCAGCACCAAACTTCAGCCACGCCCTCCGTCAAGCGTTAACGCCGACGCCCCGTGTGAATGCAGCGTGAGCTGATTGGCAGGATAACTGTTATTATTTTTCACGGAACATTGCAGTATTTATTATAAATTTATTTTCTGTGCACAACATTGATTTTTGATCTGCCCTCATAATCTATGATCAAAATAACATCCCCTCCCTCTTCTCTGATGACGTGTTTACTGGTGAGAGGGCGGGGACAACTTGTCACTCACATGAGTTTGGCCAATAGCAAACCACAATCATCCAATCAATTACCCATTGCCAAAATCAAGTCCCGCCCTACATTTTTCAAGAAGCAGTTTCATTAAGGCCCTGTCCACACGAAAACCGCAGCTTTTTATGTGCAGTTTGGCCGTTCGTCCACACGCAAACACAGTATCCCGACACTGAATCTGAACTTTTTAGAGATTTTGGCTGGTTGCGCCAGAACGGGAACCGGCAATACAAAATTTTCTAGGCTTCTGATTGGCCAACGTGGCTTTACGGTTAGGGTTGTATCGCCACCTGTTGGTTTGGCATGCTCTTGACAGCGCTTCAAAGCGTGTTTTTGACGCAATTTTTTTTTAACAGAGGGAAAAACTCCTTATAAAAATACCCATGTACGTGTGGACTACGCCTAAAATAGGGAACCACTGACTTCAAAGTTGGGTGAATTCTCATTTGCTGTCTATGATTTTCATCGTTCATCCACTGGAAAAAAAAACGCTCTGAAAGTGTGTCATTATCATTAAAGTTGTGATGTGGACTTATATCATTTGAACGATTATTGAAACTAATAGTTATTTTGATTGATATAGTTATCACCCCTGGTGTGAAGAGGCCTTTTGGCACAGAGCAAAGCATATTCTGGTGGAATTTTAAAGGAAACATATTTTATATAAATATTATGTTTAATCATATGTGCAAAGAAATTCAAAACCTACTAACGGCAATGAATGACTGCCAGATTCTTTGCATACTGAATTCTGATTGGACCGTTTTTCCCGCATTGTGTACGAGTGTTGTTAACTTCTATGGAATTCCAAAGCTGCCAAAATTAAAAATAAATAAATATACAAAGACATGTAAAAAAGCAAAAATATATCAATAAATACACATAAAAAAGCAAAAAAAACTAAAATAATTATTTATACATTTATTTCCTTATTTATGTATAGATGTATTTTTTTCCACATTTATTTATTTATACATTTATTTATTTATTTCTATTTTTTTTTATTTATACATTTATTTATTTCATTTATTTTTACATTTATGTATTTTTACATTTCTTTTGTCCGTAGGGTAATGAGGAGTGCGTGGTTTGCCTCAGACATAGCAATCGAGCTCAGAGTAGGCGAAGTGTTGAGGCCACAGTATAGGCTATATACTGTATTGAGGCCATAAGTATAGCCTACAAATAGGGGTGTAACGATATATCGTTAAACGATATATCGCGATATAAAAATTTGACGATATGTATCGTTGATGGAAACGATATGATTTGCGATATAGAGTTGTTTTATCCAAGGCTCAACTTGCTGTAGTCGGCCTATTTATAAGGTATAATTCACCCAAACACAAATTTACAAATGTAGGCTACCACAAATGTAAACTCTGTCATCATGTACTCACCGTCATGTCGTTTTTCATTTAACTTCCAAACAAAAATGAAGATATTCTTTATGAACCTCTGTTCCTCCATTTAAAGTCATTCCTCTCAAACTTAAAAGATCCAATAAATGCCATAAAGGCATCGTAAAAGAACTAATCGAGTGGAAAGATCCAAATCCAAGTCTTCTGAAGAGACACGAACGATGGTTTATGATGACCAGATTCGCAATGACGCGCATACTGTAGTAAACACGGACGTTCAAATGAAGTGACACGCGAAAACAACATGAGAGTGAGTAAACACAGAATTAAAATTCTTGGATGAGCTAAACATTTACAGTTTGAGTGGTCATTTTGACACGTAGAACTATGAACTTCTTCAACTTCTCAATGAATTCCTATGAAAGTTTAGCTTCCATATGCGATCTGAGAATGCGCCAGACTGGACATGCGCTGTAAATGACTGGCGTGCTTACCTCAGCTCTGTGCTCGTGATGAATAAAATCTGACTCCTGCTGCGTTTGTCTTGTGACTTTCGTTCGGCTCACTCACACGTTATTGAAAAGACACATTCAGTTTTTAATTGTAGTGTTTATTCTCCAGCTGATGATTGTATTACTATAAAAATGAAACGTTGGGGTGGAGCCGCTGGGCAGCGAAGCAAGTGCATTCTGGGAGTTGTTGTCTTTCATCCCCATTGAGACAAAAATAAATTTTCTGTCTTTTCACAGTCTAGAAGGCACCAAATTCAAAAATAATTCTACTACATAAATGACCCAGTTTAAATACAAAGCCCATCCATCCATCTTCTTCCGCTTATCCGGGGCCGGGTCGCGGGGGCAGCAGTCTAAGCAGAGATGCCCAGACTTCCCTCTCCCTAGACACTTCCTCTAGCTCTTCCGGGGGGACACCGAGGCGTTCCAAGGCCAGCCGGGAGACATAGTCCCTCCAGCGTGTCCTTGGTCTTCCCCGGGGCCTCCTCCCGGTTGGACATGCCCGAAACACCTTCCCGGGAAGGCGTTCAGGAGGCATCCGGAACAGATGCCCGAGCCACCTCAGCTGTCCCCTCTCGATGTGGAGGAGCAGCGGCTCTACTCCGAGTTCCTCCCGAGTGACTGAGCTTCTCACCCTATCTCTAAGGGAGCGCCCAGCCACCCTGCGGAGAAAGCTCATTTCGGCCGCCTGTATCCGGGATCTTGTCCTTTCGGTCATGACCCAAAGCTCATGACCATAGGTGAGAGTAGGAACGTAGATTGACCGGTAAATCGAGAGCTTCGCCTTACGGCTTAGCTCTTTCTTCACCACGACAGACCGGTACATCGACCGCATTACTGCAGAAGCTGCACCGATCCGTCTGTCAATCTCCCGTTCCATCCTCCCCTCACTCGTGAACAAGACCCCTAGATACTTAAACTCCTCCACTTGGGGCAGGAACTCTCCACCAACCTGGAGTGGGCAAGCCACCCTTTTCCGACTGAGGACCATGGCCTCGGATTTGGAGGTGCTGATCCCCATCCCAGCCGCTTCACACTCGGCTGCAAACCGTCCCAGTGCATGCTGAAGGTCCTGGTTAGAAGGGGCCAACACGACAACGTCATCCGCAAAGAGCAGAGACGAAACCGTGCGGTCCCCAAACCTGACACCCTCCGGCCCTTGGCTGCGCCTAGAAATTCTGTCCATAAAAATTATGAACAGAACCGGCGACAAAGGGCAGCCCTGCCGGAGTCCAACATGCACCGGGAACAAGTCTGACTTACTGCCGGCAATGCGGACCAAACTCCTGCTTCGGTCATACAGGGACCGGACAGCCCTCAGCAAAGGACCCCGGACCCCATATTCCCCCAGCACCCTCCACAGGACGCCGCGAGGGACACAGTCGAATGCTTTCTCCAAATCCACAAAACAAATGTGGACTGGTTGGGCAAACTCACATGAACCCTCCAGCACCCTGTAGAGGGTATAGAGCTGGTCCAGTGTTCCGCGACCAGGACGAAAACCACACTGTTCCTCCTGAATCCGAGGTTCCACTATCGGCCGGATTCTCCTCTCCAGTACCCTGGCATAGACTTTCCCGGGGAGGCTGAGAAGTGTGATCCCCCTATAGTTGGAACACACCCTCCGGTCCCCCTTCTTAAAAAGAGGGACCACCACCCCGGTCTGCCATCCCAGAGGCACTGTCCCCGACCGCCACGCGATGCTGCAGAGGCGTGTCAGCCAAGACAGCCCCACAACATCCAGAGACTTGAGGTACTCAGGGCGGATCTCATCCACCCCCGGTGCCTTGCCACCGAGGAGTTTCTTGACCACCTCGGTGACTTCAGCTTGGGTGATGGACGAGTCCTCCTCTGAGCCCCCAGCCTCTGCTTCCTCAATGGAAGACGTGACGGCGGGATTGAGGAGATCCTCGAAGTATTCCTTCCACCGTCCGACAACATCCCCAGTTGAGGTCAACAGCCGCCCATCGCCACTGTAAACAGCGTTGGTAGGGCACTGCTTCCCCCTCCTGAGGCGCCGGACGGTTTGCCAGAATCTCTTCGAGGCCAGCCGATAGTCCTTTTCCATGGCCTCACCGAACTCCTCCCAGGCCCGAGTTTTTGCCTCCACAACCACCCGGGCTGCAGTCCGTTTAGCCTGTCGGTACCTGTCAGCTGCCTCAGGAGTCCCACAAGCCAGCCAGGCCCGATAGGACTCCTTCTTCAGCTTGACGGCATCCCTTACTTCCGGTGTCCACCACCGGGTTCGGGGATTGCCGCCTCGACAGGCACCGAAGACCTTGCGTCCACAGCTCCGAGCAGCCGCTTTGACAATGGAGGTGGAGAACATGGTCCACTCGGACTCAATATCTCCAGCCTCCCTCGGGATCCGGTCGAAGCTCTGCCGGAGGCAGGAGTTGAAGATCTCTCTGACAGGAGACTCGGCCAAACGTTCCCAGCAGACCCTCACAGTACGTTTGGGTCTACCGAGTCTATCCAGCTTCCTCCCCCGCCATCGGATCCAACTCACCACCAGGTGGTGATCAGTTGACAGCTCCGCCCCTCTCTTCACCCGAGTGTCCAAGACATACGGCCGCAGGTCAGATGAAACGACCACAAAGTCGATCATTGACCTACGACCTAGGGTGTCCTGGTGCCATGTGCACTGATGGACACCCTTATGCTTGAACATGGTGTTCGTTATGGACAAACTGTAACTAGCACAGAAGTCCAATAACTGAACACCACTCGGGTTCAGATCAGGGGGGCCGTTCCTCCCAATCACGCCCCTCCAGGTTTCACTGTCATTGCCCACGTGGGCGTTGAAGTCCCCCAGTAGAACGATGGAGTCCCCAGTCGGAGCACTCTCCAGCACCCTTCCCAGGGACACCAAGAAGGTCGGGTACTCTGCACTGCTGTTTGGCCCGTAGGCACACACAACAGTGAGAGACCTATCCCCATGCCGAAGCCGCAGGGAATCGACCCTCTCGTTCACCGGGGTAAACTCCAACACATGGCAGCAGAGCTGGGGGGCTATAAGCAAACCCACACCAGCCCGCCGCCTCTCACCATGGGCAACTCCAGAGTGGTAAAGAGTCCATCCCCTCTCGAGGAGTGTGGTTCCAGAGCCCAAGCCATGCGTGGAGGTGATTCCGACTATCTCTAGTCGGAACCTCTCAACCTCACGCACAATCTCAGGCTCTTTCCCCGCCAGCGAGGTGACATTCCATGTCCCAAGAGCCAGTTTCCATGTCCAGGGATCGGGTCGTCTAGGCCCCCGCCTTCGACTGCTGCCCGATTCGCTTTGCACCGGCCCCTTACGGTCCCTCCCGTGAGTGGTGGGCCCACGGGAAGGTGTCCCCACGTCGCTCCTTTGGGCTGAGCCCGGCCGGACCCCGTGGGGAAAGGCCCGGCCACCAGGCGCTCGCATACGAGCCCCAACCCCAGGCCTGGCTCCAGAGTGGGGCCCCGGCTGCGCCATACCGGGCGACGTCACGGTCCTCTTTCTTTTTGTCATCATAAGGGGTTTTTGAACTGCTCTTAGTCTGACCCGTCACCTAGGACCTGTTTGCCTTGGGAGACCCTACCAGGGGCATATAGCCCCGGACAACATAGCTCCTAGGGTCATTCGGGTACTCAAACCCCTCCACCACGTTAAGGTGGCAGTTCATGGAGGAGTAAATACAAAGCTTAATGCTAAATCACTGAAGTAACCCTTTAAAGGTCCCGTTCTTCGTGTTTTTTGAAGCTTTGATTGTGTTTACAGTGTGCAATATAACATGTGTTCATGTTTCGTGTGTAAAAAAAACAGTATTTTTCACACAATTTACTTATCTGTATACCGCTGTTTTCACTGTCCTAAAAACGGCTGATGACTTCCTTTATTCTATGAAGTCCCTCCTTCAGAAATACGTAACGAGTTCTGATTGTGCCAGTGGTTCCCGTGTTGTGATTTGACCGCACCTTAGCGAACGTGGCACGGTTCCTGTGTTGTGATTCGACAGCAGCTTAGCACACGTAACTTGCACGTGGAAAGGTCACGCCTCTTAACGGGAGATGTATGCATTTAATGATCTCTACAGCGTCCCTGTGAAAGCCAAACAAAGGTGATTTGACTCCGGGATGAAAATAACAGCGTCTCGACGACATGGCGACAAACACAGTCAAACGCAACAATTCCTTTTCTCCACGCGACACGTCCTCTTCTCCACGTGGGACAGCAACAAGAAAACCTTTTTCGCGTATTCTTGTGGGCGGAGGTTAGTCTGTTCTACTGTTCTACTGACGTCATTAATGAAGGAAGTACCAGGATGTAGTCCAAGCCGGCCGTTCGCTGTAGGCTTTGAAAGGGAACTTCTGTTAAATAAAATATCTCGCTTGGCATTGAGCTTTGAGCTTTATAATTTTACAGGTATTATTTATGCTCTAACAGCAACATTACACACTAACTAAAGTTTGAACAATGGGATCACAAAGAACGGGACCTTTAATAGCGGGAGAGGCGGGACATAGGGAACACTGGGATAGATATCGCTGCCTGCATTGAAAGCGCAAGTAATGCGTGAGGGGAAAAAAATTTACGTTTACTGAGTTTCAGTGACATTATTACATTATACAACTATAGATAATGTTGAATATAATATATAATAATGCAATGGGGAATATTTGTGGGTCCTGATAATAATGCACTAATAATAATAATATTTTAATAATAATAAAAACCTCTCTTCTTTATTTATTTTGGCTTAAAATATCGGGATACATATAGCGTATTGTGAGTTCAGTATCGCGATTCATCAAATCGTGACACGAGTGTATCGTTACACCCCTACTGGCGTTGATACTGTCTGTGATGAAGGACTTGGATAGGCTTTGGAATTCCATAAACTTCGACTACGCAACGAGACGGAAACACAATGCAAGCAGCAGCAGCTGTCGAAGGCCAATTTAATTTATGCAGCTCTTAAGCCTAAAACCCTAAATTACAATACCTTATAATAATGGCAGTTATGTTTGTGTCATAAATCTTTAGGCGTGCGTGAGATGCACCTGTCCCGGCCAGAGCTTCACCTGAGAAGGTAAGCTGCTCCAGAAAGCTGATTAACGGCTTTTATCCAGCCAGTCACTGTTTATGGACTTCAGGGCCGAAGGAAATACCAGACGACACACATCCTGTTTAGCGCTACCTATACAAAGTTGTTTCACCCTTTTAAAGGCCCGTTCACACCAATGACCATAGCTATAAAGATAACGTTTAAAGCTACACTGTGTAACTTTTTAGTTTTTTTTTTAGTTTATTCTTAGCTAAAAACACTTAGTTATTTCAAAAATATATGTGCTCATTAATGTATATTTACTTCTTTCAAGTAATAAAGTATTCTCGTAAGTTTATAATATGCCATTGAAAATACATACGGGTAAGGGGTTCGAATGGGGGTCGCCATGTTGCCCCTCCATCTTGAAAGTACATTAGCCAAAGAGGGACATACCCGTAAATTCAAGCTTCGCCTTTCGCGTTTTAACACTCTGTAACGAGTAGGAAAATAGTGTGGCCCCTTTAAGAGCGTTCGCCCCGGTTGTAGCGCCTGCGTTCTGTGTGTGTGTGTGTGCACTGCGCCTCGAGCTCCCATGTGTGCGGATTATTTTCTGTCTTCTGTTGCTAACATTCATTTATTTTGGTTTTGTTGGATAATGCTGTGGACGGAAGTAGAGTTTGTGCCGGACTCTTGTGGGGGGTTCCGCGGGGAATAAAGTGCGGGCTGTTTGATGTCAATCGCCTCGGTGTTTGCATCGACTCCAGTTGCGTTGAGTGAGCTATCCGTATTTTTCACCTGGACACACCTTGACACCTTGATACAACTCGATGGCGAATGTGAAGAGGGGGATTGCTGGATCGAACTGGAAGCCATGTTAATCTTGGACTAAATCGGCCACCATATAGAGTTAAAACGAAATCGGAATTGGGAGGAAAAGAAACTAATATTTACTGGATGGTCATATACCCTTTCACCGCTAGATGGGGGAAAATATCACACAGTGTAGCTTTAAGATATAGTTCTAAAAACTGTTCTCAATATTAAACAATAGCAGAGTTCACACCAAAGCTATAACGATAACGGCACAGAGAAACACTATTATTGGAATCTAGTGATGGGGAGTCGACTCCAAAAGAGTCGATTCCTCGACTCTGAATAGCCCCAGAGTCGGGGTCGACTCCAGCACAGGAATCGACTCTCTGTGTCGACTCTGTTGCTGTGTCCGAAATCGCTCACTTGTTTAATAATTCTCTAATCCCTATAAAGTGCATGGCAGTTGAGTGCACTATAAGCAAGGAGTGAATGAAATGAAGCGAGGAATTCAGACACTGACGTAAAACATCGCGTCAGAGAGCTGTCACTGCAGAAACTCACACACATTTATTTGAGTGCTTACTCTAGAAATAGAAAACAGTCACAGCGACTTTAGTTTGTAATTATACATAGGCTTCCTCCATGCTAGCTTTAGTTTAATTGATAGTGCCTATTAATGCAATAAATATAAATTTGGTTTTCTATGGTTAACCTTGTGTTCATAATCATTAAACTAAATCCTAAAAAAAAAACTCACATCAAGAAGAAATACATGAATAAGTGTACATCATTATATTTATATCTTTAACTCACCTTTTAAGACAATGATCATGTGCGTTTAGCCCCATCATTCGACAACAGATTTTTTCATGACTTTTTTTTCCTGTGTAAAATTAGGTATCGGCAACAGCTCGGTAGAAACGCTGCCCAGATAGCACACATACATCTCGGAGACGTCTATTTGATGTGCGTGTTTACATCTGGAAGACGTATTTTTTAGAGTGTTTGCTCATCTGCAATACGTCTATTGGGCGTTTCCTGTCAGATGTCAAATAGACGTTTAAACAATGTCTTTAAGATGTTTATGATTTAGAATGTATGAAAAACTGACATCTTAAAGACGTCTATCAGATGTTTGTAAACAGCAGATGCTTTCCAGATTAAGTGATCTTTAACAGACATCTTGCAGACGTACGTGTGCTATCTGGGTGATAGCCTCATCAAGTCATCGCTAAATTGGACTCATTTGGACGGTCACGCTAAAAGGAGCGAGGTTTTAATAAGGGGATTTTAAGGCTTTGTGTTGGCGGAGAAATAATTTAAGAGTGTAACAACTGCTATTTTGTCTTATTTCTGACCCTGTTTTGATGTAACTAAATGGAGTCGAGGAGTCGATTCCATAGACTCCTACAGTGGGAGTCGGGAATTGGAGTCGACTCCAAAAAACCTGGAATCGAACATCCCTATTGGAATCACTTTCAGAACGATTTGATTCAGCTGATGAACAATAAAAAATTGACAGCCAATCAGAATCCATCCCGCTGTAACGAGCTCGAGCATTTAAAGTGACAGACAAGCACGCGCTTAAAATAAATAAGATATTGTCTTGGTGCTAGTTATCTTTAAAATGATCGTTCTTGGTGTGAACAACTGGCTTTTAATCTCCGTTTTACTAATATAGACCCTTCTGTGATGACGTGATTTAACGGTAAATCCTGTTAAGTTTTTTGTATTTCATTTAATAAAAAGAATTTGGTACATTTATAACACTAATACTTTGTAATATATTACTTTTGCATCAAATTACAAAAAAACAAGTTACTGCTGCTGTGAGGGTGTTATGGTAACAAATAACATATTTCTCTCTGTTCACTGCCGTTATCAATCTCACTCTTATGTTTTCCCTCTTTTTGAAAGTTTTCTTTTTCTATTTGAGCAAACGGGGACATTAAAAAAATATATATAATGTATACTCTCATTCACCACTATAAAAGTTAACCCAACTATGACGATTTCCGCTCGGAGAAACCTGGAAATGTGAAAAGGGCCTATTAAATTGGTATTAAATTAACTTTAATATTATTTGAATGACAATTAAGCCTGTTATTCCTGGATGGATTCATCTGTATTGAGTATTTGTGTGGAATTGTGATGAAAATAAAGTCTCAATGCAAAAAAACTAAAAGTACTATCATTATAAATAAAATTAAATGACATTAAGCCTTTTGATTGGGATTTTGATTATGATATTCATATGTTTTGTGACATTCACCAATCTAGAGCAGTGTTAAACGAAGGGTTTCATGGTGAACCACATCAACAGTGAAGAAAAAGATAATTGTTCACATTCATTTTTATGCAGTTTTGGTGCTTTTGTCAGTTACAATTACTTTTTAGCCTGTCAACTGACTATAGGTCTATTGTTTAGTAATTTGTCAAATTTGGGCATACTTTTATAAGTTAATAGATGTAAAGTGGCAATTGAAAAGCAGTGTCAGTAGTGTGACTACTTAAAACAATGTTTTTAAACCGTACACTTTCCTTTAACCTAAAATATTGATGTTAAAAAAATCACGTCCATGTTTTTTCTTCTGCTTAAAGGTATCCTGAGGATGGGTGTTCAGCTGTTCTGAGCAGGACAAAAGCCTGATTTCCTTCTCTTCATCCAATCAGGTAAAGCTGTGTCCCGCTGGGATTCACCTGTCCAAACATCTCTTACCAGCTCTACAGCCACTTATTACCTTACCCCACTTTCACCTCTCATAAGTCTTTTAACAGAAGCAAAGAGTCACATCTGTTCCGATGTAGGTGCACATTGCGGATGAGCTGTATAATATACTGTATATTGCAAAATAATACCACAGAATAACGCTGAATCTCATTAAACATCTTTATCTCACAAATGAAGTTGCCTACATGATCCACAAAAACTGACATTGCTGCAAAGTCAAGGTCAAATGTACAGAAAGAGATACCTGTGAAAATTAAAAAGTCACAGAAATGATATGAAAACAAAACAAAAATACAACTGACTGGGTTGTCTGACTTAGATTAACAGATCACACACAACTGACTAGAATCTTTTACAAGTTGGTACTCTTGACAACTTCTGTAACTGTCCCAGAACTGTAGGCTCAACAGAGCGCTGAAATGGTGCAAGTTGAGGAAGAAAGCCTGTTTTCACATCTCTTCAACTAGTGAGGCAGATATTTAACCCGAGAACTACACACATTAATGGCGAACGTGTTGAGTTTCAGTCCCATTGTTACAGAGTTCTGCTCTCTAGTAGATCACCGTCAACATGCTTTTGAAAATCGTCAGACAACCTAAGGCCTGTTAAAGGCAGCGTTGTGTAAAAAGCAAGGTGTGCCACTGTTTCCATCCTTTTTAGCTCTGGGAGGTGACTGAACGCTTACAAAAACACATTTTCCTCAGCTGCCGGATAAAAGCTGCCATGTGACCCCTTCAAGAGAAGTGATTTCTGATTTCATAGCGCACAATGGCTTTATGGTGAAATCTATATGGTGAAATATATGCTATTGCATGTGTGAGGCTGTCGGGTTAAACATCCGCTCAACCTATAAATAAGTGGAAATATAAGGGTCAAACTTGATGGATGTGGACGGTGAGGCTTGCTTGATTGGAATATCAGATATGGTTAATATCAGGACATTTACAGATATATTTAATTTTTAAAATATTAAAAAATAAACACATTCATTTATTTTTCGTTTGTATTTACATTGTAGTGTGTACATTCACATTTCAGTAGGAATCTCGTTAAATTGTAGGTGTATTGATCTTATATGTATGCATATACACCTATATTTTTAAGAGAGAACATTTGAATCAACCTTTCATGCATTCCTTCTCCCAAAAGTGGGAGTGGCCACGGACATGATGGGGCAGGAGGGGGTGTGACTCTCTCAGCTTTATGTGGGAGCTGCTTCTGCCTCTCCCTCCTCTACCTGGTTGCCTTTACACAGGGACTTGATCGTCGGAATGATGTTAGAAAGTGTCTCCTTCACACTCTTTTCCAGCAGCCATCCCTCACTTTCGCTCTCAGGATTCTCTGGGTCTGTTAGGGTTTCCAGGGAAGTAGACAGGTACTGCAAACCGACAGTCACCAATGCCTGCGACGAAATGTCAGGTTAATGAGTCTCTAGAAACTTCCACACATGCTCAAAACAGAAGCATTGTTGTGTGCTCCTGTTTTGATCCACGTGAGCTCTACTTTTCCAGGAAATATCCAGTTTGGCACCAAGATTCTAGGACTTAAGCCTGCGGTTCAAGCTAAGGTTAACCCTCTTGAACCAATTTTTTTGCACATTTGCTGTCACGTCACATTACGCAATCACAAAAGGCCCAGATGTACTTCGAGCTAAATTGATGAATGAACTTGTGTGAAGTAATTTAGAAAAAAATAAGACCAAAACAAAGTTCGATTCGAGTTTATTTTGGGAATGAGTTCGGAATGTTGCCAAAGAGAACATTTCGGAAAAGTCTGGTAAACGCCTTCAAACTACCAATGGTCCGTGGCGATTATGTAAAGCAACACTGTCACTGTTTGTTTGTTTTTTCCATGTTTAAAACTTTAATGCTGCTTGATTTAAAGCAATCTATTGTATGAAGAGAAATAGAAATAAACGTGATGTGACTTGAGAGCTGAATTTCAGAGCTTGTGCAAACATGTCTACATCGCTATGCTTTCTTAACTGTTGTTTTCTCACTGCTGTCACTTTTGTTGTGTTTATGTTGTTATTGAGAGGAAAGCATGCAGCACATATTTACATATTCATCTAAACGCCGCTCACAACAGTGTTGGGATGTTCGCTAAAATTATACTGCTGGTCACGTATTTCAAATGTCTTTTTATCCCCTAAGCCAGGGGTCTCCAAACTCGGTCCTGGAGGCCCGCTGTCCTGCAGAGTTTAGCTCCAACCCCATTTAAACACACCTGAACCAGCTAATCGTCTAACTAAGGCCTTGTAAGACACTGATTAGCTGGTTCGGGTGTGTTTATTTGGGGTTGGAGCTAAACTCTGCAGGACAGCGGCCCTCCAGGACCGAGTTTGGAGACCCCTGCCCTAAGCGAAGAACGTGCACTCTAATAAGACTGTCAAATAAAGTGCTACCATCTTCAATCTGAACTGAAAGAATATATACTATGTTGCATAAACATACTATGTACTTATTGTAGTAATGACACTGGATAATAACTAGGTACTAACCCTGAACCTACCCCTAAACCATAACTTAACCTTACCTTACATTACTCAGTACTTTGAAAGTGCATGTACTGTAAAATTAAGTGCAACCTTGAAGGTTTGCTGTTCCCATCTACTAAATTGAGTATGCATGAATGTATAGTTTTTAATGTATTTTGTAGTAGACAAGTCCTGTAAAAGGAAAATATGAATAGGTAAATATGCCAAGTTCATGTTATTTATCAACTCCCCACGTTATCAGTTATACCTCGTCATGCCATCAGCACAAAGTGTTAATTAAATCAATTAAGCAGTTAATTAATCTGATTCTTTCAGACCTATTTATATTACTCTTTACGCACCAACTGAGCTTATAATCTAGCAGCTCACTTTATCAACACTCTTTACCCACCAAGAGTGCAATCTAGTGACAAAGTCAAAGGCCTTAAATGAGCTGTGTTCAACTTTAGATTGCAGTTCCTCTCTCATACCCACCTCCATAATAATGAACAGCAACACAAAAGCACCAATACTGTTCATCATGCCTCCATAGTAGGACACCAGGGCTTCACGGCAACCTCTGGTCCAGATGTTTAGGTCCTCAGTGTGGTGGTCATAGCTGTAGTGAGCGGAGTTGTTAGTCAGGTGATGCTGGATGCAGGGGCGAGGGGAGCCAGGGTTGCAGCAACTGAAGGGAACGCTTTCCATCAAGTATTTGCCTTCCACGTTGCTCTGGACACGGCTAAGAAATCCCAAAAAGATTGAGAACTCTCAGGCAGATATTTTAATTGCATTAATTGGTCCATATTCCTGGGTGTGGCATTGAGTGACAGGCTTAGAAACATATCTCAACAAATTTGTATCTTTACATTAACTTTGAGATTACTGGACAAAGATGCGAACTCTAATCTGATGAAGAAAACAACCACTTTTAAATTAGATTTGTGAACATCTCCTTGGGAACCATGTATCACCTTAAATAGTGATAGCCCCTTGGGAGGTCAAGTTTGGGGGGCACGATGTTATGATTGGTGTGGGGGTAAGCTTTAAAGGACTTTGGTATAGGATCCTGACAGATTATCTAATCCATGGACCCATTCACCCCCTTTACCCATTCCTTCTTAAACCTACCAGCCAATTATCTACTTAGGAATCTCTCAAAACAAACCCTTAAATGTGATTCCTCTTGCATTCAACATTACAGTTTTCTGGGAGTCTGCTTTGAGAAATGTCTCTGTTATAACTTTTATGTTATCTTTTGTCTTGGTTATTCTGTAAATTATTGCATAGTAGAGCACCTTCTAGGTTATGGTTCCTAAAGAGGAGAATAATATATACATCAGCTGATCTCTATCCGCTTAGCTGCCCTACTTTCTCAAACAAGCCACATCTTCCCCAAAACCCACTGAACATCAGCCTTGATTACTTTGTCCTAATACTTGGACAAATGTTTAATGCCTGTAACTTTTGATTCATCACAAGAAAATGCATCATCCAGAATCTTTTACTTAGATCCCTCCCCACCTCTTATCTACGTTTACATTGATACCTCTTTCTTTTTAGGGGGAAAAAATATATCAGTACTCACTCTTTAACCTCATCATTGCTGAAGTCCAGGTAGCGGTTGCTAATCCACTGGATCTCGAACCAATCCTTGTAGTTGTTGTTGCCGCAGCAGCGGAACTCAATCTGGGTCAAATCCAGTGTTCTCTTCATGAAGCATCGTCCTGGTGTGTCTGTGTCTTTGTAGTACTTCATTCCATTCTTCAGGCCTTCAGCCAGGGCGAAGTGCAGAGAGATCTGCATCAAGAAACACAGCAGAGCCGTGACAAAGAGGACGATGCAGAAAACCACACATCCACTCATGTAGGTCTTCAATATAGGTTTCCACTTGGTGAACTTGACTGTGTCAAGGGAGTCATGGCACACTTTGCCCCCAAAAGCGTTGACACCACAGGCCACAAGTCCCACCAGAATGAGCAGGTTGGGCACGAAATGGCTCTCGTTGTTATCCATCATCTCGCTTCTCTTGCGCAGCTCGATCTTGAAGAAGATCCCCATGCTGAAGATGAGGATTCCAGCCATGACAGAGAGCCAGTACATGATCCACAGTCCTTGGGCCAGCTTGACGCGTTTGGCCAAGTCAAATTTCATGGGCATCAAAGCCATGTTTTCGTTCTTGGTGGTTCTTCACAAGGGTATATTCACAGGGATTCTTCTTCAGTATGATTGCCTGTTATTTTACGAGTTGATGTGTTTTCTTGAAGACCTTGAACACAAACGTTGTAGTCCAGAAGCTTAGTTTAGTAATCCGTCATCAAGTGTGGCTGCAGAACGTGCTGTGTCAAGGATTTCCCTCTTCATACCCATTCTGACCACCCACAACTTAAGAGAGTCCATACTGTTGACAACCAGAGGCCTCTTCTTCTGGAATTTCACATAAATCCACCCAAATGGACCGGATGGGGGCTGCGTGGCTTTTGCTGATGGTTCCCTTCCCTGCAAAAGGGGGTGGCCGGCTGAGGAGCTGTGTGATTGTAGAATCAAGTTCCTCTACGTCATCCTAAACCCCACTAATCAGCACTGATCCCATTTGCAGATGAGCTGAGGACTAATCCTTTATCTTACTCCGTAATTGGTTAGTTACTTTAGCATCAGTTTCCTCTTTTACCTGTTGGTATTGCTGGGCTGTGAGGTATCTTTGGATAGTCTTTAGTCCAAAGAATTCCTGTATGATATGCATTTTTTACAAAACAAAAAACAAAACCCAACAACAACAAAAAAACTTTAATTATGTCAGCGCAGAGTAAGGCTAGTTCCACTACAGGTCTGTGCCTATTATATTAGTACGCTCTTTTCTCAAATTATGCTTCTTACCTTTGCTGTTTTGTCTGTTTTCCAAGTTGTTGGTATATAATATACAATGAAATAACATTTTCTTGTTTGTAACTTATATGGTTACTCAGACCTCTGACTTGTTAGGGTAATGCACTGTACCACTGGGTGGTTTGTATTCTCCAGCTCCTGTGTCAAGAACCAATATTGACTTATTCTAGTCATCACTCAACTCTAATAAATGCTGGGTTGTTTCAACCCGTGTTTGGGTCAAATATGGACAAACCCAACTGTTGGTTTACATTTTTAAATAACACATTTTAACACAATAATTTGGGTTTGTCCATATATGACCCAAACATGGGTTAAAACAACCCAGCATTTTTTATAGTGAGGGTGCATTATACAAAATACATTTACACTATCACATTAATAGTGCAAAAGGAAAACAAATACAACATTACAAGTCTTCATCATAGCTGTGAAATGTTCAAACTTTGTAGAGTAAAGCACCAGTAGTTCAAACATGTTCTTAATATTTAATGTATTAAAAGAATTTAAAATACTTTTTTGGGGGCACATGATACTTCTGCTAAGTGTAATCTAACCAAATGTACAAATGTCTTTAGCTCAGTGATTGGCTTCCATCTTTGATTTAATGAAAGGTAAACCTGACCGATATGTTTATCCTATTGTCTAACTTTACAAGTTGTACAGGTCTCATAAAATTATTATCACCCATACATGTAATTGAACAGTCCTTGTCCCTGGTCAATCCTCCCATAGCAACTTCAAAGTTATGGACAGCTTTCCTTCTTCCTTTAGAGGTGATTTTTACATGATGAATGGAGAAAGCCACATTTTAATGTCATTAACCATTTTCCACTTTTGTTCCTCAATAAATCATGGGGAGATCCAGTCAAACATCCTGTCCAGACAGATTTTGCTCCCAAGTCAATCCAATGTACTTTGCCAAAGAGCAATTAGATAATTTTACAGTTACCATTAAGAGCAAATCAACTTTCTGTGTTTGCAACTAACCCTATTTGCACCAATCACAAGCTCTTATAATTAGTAGTGAACTTTAAGTTCTTTGCCACTTTGGTTAAGCCTAAACATTCTGGCTCAGAGGCAATGGGTGAAGATTAGGACTTTTGGTGGATTGACCCCAAGTCTTTCGTAGGGTCTCTTGTAAGAGCACTTGACCTGTTTTTAGGCTAAGAGCTAATAGGTTGAGTTGTAGAGTTGCCTTGCAGCTGTGTCTATATGAGAACCCAATGGGCCATCACCCCCGTAATTAGCGTGTGTTGGTCACATGTGACAAGATTACAGGGACCGAGAGGATTTGAGTGACTTACTGTCCGATCCATTTAGAGGGACACGTAGGCACTGGATGAATTGCACGCAATGCTTTTACGCCAGCAAATGAGAAGCTTGTTACATTAAAGCTCAAGTGGGCACATTTGTATGTGTGGAGGAAACTCTTTTGGTTGGCAGTTTTTATTCTGGGGCATTCTGAGCACAACATAATATTGTATGTGTTTGTTTTTTGTGATGACCTCTTGCATTTTCTTTCAAATTGTACATTGCTGTAATCTGTTCTCGATTCCAGAAAAGAGGGTTAGCGTATATAGTTATGACTGCTCAGAGGTTAGTGTTCAAAGCTGTCGTGTACTTACTACTACTACTATTACACATCCTGCACAGTGTTCTGACTCCTTTTGGCAAGCTGCGAGAATAGAGCACAACAGTGACCACCCATTTTTTCAGTGGCCTTGGTTCTGGAAATATTTCCCCATTCATTGTTTTCATAGGGATAAAAAAATTAATTAAAAACTTGAATTCCTTGAACCAACCAGCTCCAAGGTGGACATTACAAGCAAACATTTTGAAAATCTTCTATGAAGCAACGAAGGCAACTTATTACATGACACAATTAAACCAAAAAAGTAATAAAGAATTATGTTTCTTAAATATTTGTATATATCAGAATATTTAAAGCAGTTTGAGAGCGTAGGGAATCTGACTTGTTTGTGTTATTTTGCAATTATTTGTGGGAATATGGCTGAGCTTTTTGTTTTTGTTGTTGTTGCAATTTCCATAGTAACATTGGATTGTTCTCGCGGATTATGGGTTGTAAATGTTATTCATTTCAATTTATGATTTTGTTTTAATAAAGTAAAAATGACAATGACACTGTTAAAAATTACAATGACAAACACAGTTCGTTTTTATATAAATTTTTGCCTAGTGTTACATTATATGATCACGCTCTTATTCATGGGCGTCGGTTTGGTTTGAGATGTGCTGGGGACAGAGACGCATTCAGAAGTGCATTTTCAGAAGTGCTGGGTACATGATGCATTATTTTTTTCTCTCTCTTTCGCGCAGGTCATGTTTTGAAAGACTATGTCCTGTAGCTTACTAATGTAAATAAATAAAAATGTCAGCTGAGAGACATATTGCGGGTCTTATAGCCTATCTTACTCATGCCGACAAAAGCACCCGTGAATTCTTTAATATTTTTCATTTTTGCAAAAAAAATTTTAACCACTTCGTTATCAGAGTCCCACTGGAGCCCGTGTTTTTTTTTTTAATCCTCCCTATTACACATTAGTTGCAGCCATTAAAATAGTTCAGTTTTGTTTTTAATGTCAAAGTAGTTAAATGTCGTTTTGTTTCTTTATTAAGTTAATTTAGAAAAATGTTTGAAGCATTTTTTTGTTTGTTAAACTAAAGTTTTTGCTTTTTAAAGTGACGAGCCAGCGTCCGACAGTGAGTTAACCCAACACTTTAGCCTCTGAAATCAACACTTGACTTGTCTTGCTTATAAAATCCATATAAAACACTTAAAGCATCATTTAAACGTTTAGTCTACTATCACCACCATTACAGTAAAAAGGCATTTTTGACAAGATGAGGCAGGCAGATCGCAACGGCGCGCGCAAACGAAACGGGCTACACAATCTAAACAAATAATTAAAATAACATGCTGGTTGTCTTACCTTAGGCTACACCTCTCCGCGAAATGAATATAAATCCGATCTTCAATTCCCGTGCTATATGCACATTTAACGGAGTTCATGTCAACGAAAGCAACAGATATGAGCATTTTATTCATCAGCTCATTTCAACATCAAAGTCCGCATTATGAGAACGAGCGACCTGAACACTGGTAAAGGCCCGGGTATACTTCACTTACCGCGCCCGGACGCGTCACGCGCGCAGCCCTGTCCGCGCGTCTTTCAAAGTATACTACACAACGGATGCGCGCGGATGATCGCGTTCGACGCATGCGCAGTACATTTTTTCCCTATGCTCTACCAGACATTGGGGGGCAGCACTGAGTCCTGTTATCAACGGGACATTCGCTGGGCATGATCGGAGAAGAACTGTAGTGCATCCACCATTGCAAGAAGTTTGGAAGAAATACTGAAGAATCATAAACGATGGAGAAGTTTTTCTCTCTTTTTTAAAGCGTGTTGTTTTTAAACCGGTCTTTGCACACTCTTCTTCGACGGCTGAACACTGTGCTCAATACTGTGCGTATTGCCACCTAGTGGACTCTTCTGTACTGCTGGCGCATGCGCTGTTGCACGCGGATCATCCGCGCGGTCTCGAAATTTGGGCTGCGCGCGGACGGGGTGTGCGGCCGGCCGCACGCCCTCCGAATGACGAAAATTACGTCATGCGGGCGGTGCACGAACGCGGACGGCCGAAGTATACCCGGGCCTTAAGAGCCTTTAGTCTCATTAGTTTTAATGAAGATGATTGTGTTTTTGAACATCTCAGACTTCGCTTATTTTCAGTTTCACTTGTGGCAGTTTGCGTGTTGGCTTGCTTTACTCATTTGCGGCGATGCGTGTTGCATAGCGCCGTCCAATAGCCTAAAGGCCCGGGTATACTTCGGCCGTCCGCGTTCGTGCACCGCCCGCATGACGTAATTTTCGTCATTCGGAGGGCGTGCGGCCGGCCGCACACCCCGTCCGCGCGCAGCCCAAATTTCGAGACCGCGCGGATGGTCCGCGTGCAACAGCGCATGCGCCAGCAGTACAGAAGAGTCCACTAGGTGGCAATACGCACAGTATTGAGCACAGTGTTCAGCCGTCGAAGAAGAGTGTGCAAAGACCGGTTTAAAAACAACACGCTTTAAAAAAGAGAGGATATCCTTCTCCATCGTTTATGATTCTTCAGTATTTCTTCCAAACTTCTTGCAATGGTGGATGCACTACAGTTCTTCTCCGATCATGCCCAGCGAATGTCCCGTTGATAACAGGACTCAGTGCTGCCCCCCAATGTCTGGTAGAGCATAGGGAAAAAATGTACTGCGCATGCGTCGAACGCGATCATCCGCGCGCATCCGTTGTGTAGTATACTTTGAAAGACGCGCGGACAGGGCTGCGCGCGTGACGCGTCCGGGCGCGGTAAGTGAAGTATACCCGGGCCTTAAAAAGGCCCGAAGCCCGGCCCGCGTCTGAGGTAGGCTATGAATGGAAAATTGGCCCGAAGCCCGGCCCTAGGGGCGTAAAAAGTCGGGGCCCGTCGGGCTCGGGCAGAAATGTAGGGCTCTACTTTGAGTAAAGCTGAAAGCGTCTTTCTTTTTAATACATTTCTTGAATGTCTTAATTACAGTAGGCCTATAGATAGTTCTGATATTTGTGGCTGCACCGGGTCCGTCATTACGCTAATCATGAGCGGTCCATGGCCCCTGCTACCCATGGCTGTTAAGAACTGTAGGCTACATCAATACATTACAACAATTTCATGCTATGGGCACTGCCACTGATACAGGCAGCGGAAGAGCCTATTTTACGGAGCTTGCTTCTGCTTTTCAAACGTTTTTTAAGACAAAAGATGTTGTTAAAACGACATAAGATATTGTTATTACGACACAATTGAGTGGAAAAAATATGTGTGTGGCAGCAATGCTTCACCGTAAAATTGAACTCGAGGTTTAAAAAAAAAAAAAGTGGTGGGTACGCTTCCCCCCCCCCTTCCCCTCCGAAATCGACGCCTTCATGTAATGTTTTTAAACCATAATCGTGACAAGACAGAAGAGAACGCGCTGCATGTCAGTGTGTGTGTGTGTGTGTGTGTGTGTGTGTGTGTGTGTGTGTGTGTGTGTGTGTGTGTGTGTGTGTGTGTGTGTGTGCGTCTCAATGAAATCCCTAGTTGCGCCAGTCTCGTGCACACATTGAGTTCTCTTTCGCCAGTGCCGCCGCTCCCATTACATGCATCACGCGCTGCACGTAGGGAACCAAGTGCTAAGGGGGGCACCACAAAAAAATGCTCTCTCTACCCCAGCCAGCACACACACGTCTTAAATGAGTTAAATAACTTCCTATATGATCATGAGAAAATGAGATGCGCGTCGGATCCGCGTCATGTTTGGCAGAGGCAGATCTTAAAGGGTTAGTTCACCCAAAATTGAAAATTCTGTCAGTAATTACTCACCCTCATGTTGTTCCAACCATGTAAGACCTTCGTTCATCTTCGGAACATAATTTAGTATATTTTTGATGAAATCTGAGAGCTGTCTCACTCCTCCATAGGCTTTCAGAGGGACTGAAACTTGATGGCCCAGAATGGTAAGTAAAAACGTCATTTAAGGAGTCCAAATGACTACAGTGGCTCTGTATTAAGTCTATCATGCGACGAAAATACTTTTTGAGCGGAAAAACAACAAAAATAACGACTTTATCCCACTATTTATCCCACTATATACTCTCTGACGAGAGTTTGCGGGAGTGCCACGACGCATGCGCAAGTTCTCGCGCATGCGTCGTGGCACTCCCGCGAACTATATACTCTCTGACGAGAGTTCGCGGGAGTGCCACGACGCATGCGCGAGTTCTCGCGCATGCGTCGTGGCACTCCCGCGAACTCTCGTCAGAGGCTCAAATTGAACAATAATAGTGGGATAAAGTCGTTATTTTTGTTGTTTTTCCGCTCAAAAAGTATTTTCGTCGCATGATAGACTTAATACAGAGCCACTGTAGTCATTTGGACTCCTTAAATGACGTTTTTACTTACTATTCTGGGCCATCAAGTTCCAGTCCCTCTGAAAGCCTATGGAGGAGTGAGACAGCTCTCAGATTTCATCAAAAATATACTAAATTATGTTCCGAAGATGAACGAAGGTCTTACATGGTTGGAACAACATGAGGGTGAGTAATTACTGACAGAATTTTCAATTTTGGGTGAACTAACCCTTTAAAGCAGCCTTTCTCAAACTTTTTTCAGTCAGGGCACCTTTCAAAAGTGCATAAAATTTCAAGGCACCCCAGTTTAAAATATAATTTAAAAACACTGCATAACCCAAATTTAAATGCAAATGCCCTGTTTATTTAGACAGGACAGTAATGAACAGAGCATAATACGAACTGTAAATAACAATAATAATAACAACTTTATAGCAACTTTATAGCACCTTTAAAAACACAGGTTTGCAAAGTAATTCACAAAATAATTAATCAGAGATACAAATGACATAAAACCGTAAGAGGTGGACCGCACAATACAAGAACCCAACAACAAATCCTGACCAGGAGAACTAAACTGAAGTGCAGGATGCAGTTAAAATAAAATAAAAAGTGGCAGACATAACAAAAATAAATAAAATCAGATACAATACGATAAGAAAAAGATCCATGTTCCATGCACCAGAGATGAGCAGGAATGTTTTTCCATATAGTGCTTGCTTTCATCCGTGCCATATGTGCATGCACACACACCCACATACACCCACACACACACAAAAATAATCTGCAACGAGAAATGGAGAAAGATCTACATGCGCGCATGCAGCGCACATACGCGCTCACACAAGCCGGGGGTGGGGGTGACCACAATCAATGAGAGAATTTTATGTCATTTTTCCTTTTTTATTCACAAATTTGTTAGATATGGCCTGAAATATCTGATATTCCGATTGTCAAATATATACAAGAGGAAGTGTTTTGTCGTTTAAACACCTTTAAAACGATCGCGTTAGTTGAGCTGTATGCGCGATGGGCGCTGCCATCGCCGCCGCAGGCGCAGTTCAGAAAATCGGATCTGTTGGATTTACAAGACGTGAATTCATCCACTTCTCCCAAAATACATAAAAGTAAGTGGCAGGTGAACTGGGAGAAGAATAGAGTAAACTTTAAAGTTACTTACACAATGTGTATCTGATATGAATAAAACTAATTATAATGGAAAGGATTATTATTGCCTCTTCATTTTTCATCATTGTGTATTTTACAAACTCTAAATGTATAGTTTTTTTAGTACGTATATGTATGAAACCTAAAATAAACATTATGTGGCTGAAAACACTGAAAAGTTGTGATATATGACAAGTCTGAGCGCGCCTGTCTCTGGCTCAGTGCAAGCCAACGCGAAAGCACATTTGAATTTACATTTGAATGAACGTGATGCACTGCCGGTCTAATCACATGTGTGAATGTGTGATCGTACGTGCGAAAGGGTTAAAAAGAAGAAGAATGTATTTATGTAAATTCAAATATATTTTATATATGAAATTTCAGATTTTATTTTATTTTTTTAGCCTACGTAATTTTTTGGCGGCACCCCTGACACAGTCAGGCGGCACCCCAGTGTGCCGCGGCACCCACTTTGAGAAAGGCTGCTTTAAAGTGACAGCAGCACTGATGATGCCTGTCATTAATGTTCATCAAAGAACAACGGGAACAGAGAAAAGATGATTAATCTGTATTTAATTTATTATTTATGCAGTTAAGAAAGGTGTTTGATAACTATTACATTTTTGTATATGTCTAACAGGGAAGGCCACAGGTAAATATAACATTTATTTTAATGGGTTTATTAAAAAAAAATAATTAAATTCACTTAAATTAAAAGTTGTTTTTTTAAAGCCTAATAATTGGTAGCTTTCATTTATACTGTAATGTAATTTCATTGATGTTTCATAGAGACATTCAGTGATACTGGTCTTCATTCATAAAAAGATGCCATTACAACACACATTTAAAATATGCTGTCCATAAATTGTTTCTTCATTAATTTGGAGAGTAACTGAAATTAATACAATATCAAAATATTAAAAACTCCAAAAATATTAAAAACTTGTGATTGAATCGCAATTAATTATAGAAAACAATTAATAGTTAATTTTTTTTAAGCGATTTCCAGCACTAAGAAAAATATATCTGCCTTTTAACTTAAGCCATTAACGTTAACGTTTTAAAGAAAAAGGAAAAAAGATCTCCACTTCTTTCCACTGTAGAACAAGTCAAAATATCCCTGAAACGGCGCCGTAGTGGAACAGCATAGTATCAAGGTACCGCTCACACTTTTTTATAGTATCAAATAACTAAAACCAAACTACTTCGAAAAACAAACACTTGAGTATACGTCTGTGTGATAACCAATAACTACCTACATTTTTTTTTAGCTTTCATCTCATTAGATTACATGGAGAGGGCTGAGTTTATGACCTATACTGCTGCCAGCCACCAGAGGGCAATCAAAATGCTTTGGCTTCACTTTTCAGGACGTATGCAGCCTGTTGAGTATCACCAAAAATATAAAGATATCACCCAACCCTATACACAATTAAGGAAATGCTAGTTTGGGCATATGTGGTGGTCTAAATCTTAAAATTCCTTAGGTTACTTAATTAAGATACAATATTAATATGCAATAGAAAATCATGGATCTGTATTGGCTATGGGTAGTTTGAGTTGCTCCATGTGCTACGTGGCCTCCCCCTGATAGAGGAGCACATGTCCGCCTCTTCCTCGCAGGACACTGTTCTTCCTCAGGTAAATAAACAGGCCCTTTCAGTTTGTCTGCGGATAATTCGCTGCAGAGTTCAGATTCACGCTCACTTCAAAGAGCGCGCAGCTCCATTCTTCCCGTTATTGTTTCATTTATTATTATTTTTAACAAGGGCCACATGTTGCTCTGTCTTTCTGTCCAGGAGATCTTTCTAAGAGCTAAGAACAGATCGAATAATGTTTACCCATAATTCTTTTGCATTGAGAATCGATTGTATTGTATGAAGGCAACGCTGCCTGCCATCACAAGCTTTTATTGTTTTTCCTCCAGCTCACACTGCGTTATTATTTCTACTAGAAGTATAGACAGAGAGATTGGTGGATGGATAGATGGTCTGTGTCGCTAACTTGGGGACAGAGAGAAGAAAAAGAAAGAGGTAATGATGAACAGACAGAGGAAGCTGAAGAGGATTGGTGACACATGCACATTGTGCTCTGGACTTGGAGGAGGGAGGGGGGCATTACAAGAATTTCATAACAAGCACAAGGGCATTAATATGTCAGGGGCTCATTGGAAGCAGATGTGTGATTTATTTTTACAGGCTGGTAGTTTGGGTCGTTGCAACAGGCATTGAAGCTATTCTTCCACCCCCTTCCCTCACTCACCTCCTCTTCCTCTGCTATAAACCAACAGCCTCTTTTCCTCATATTGAAATCTGCTACTGTTTTCATCATCTTCTTCGATTCCACATTTTAAAATAGTAAAGTCATCGGACTATGGTTATTATGTAGTGACATAAATGTGTGCTTCTATGTCTGGATTCCAGCTCTGAACGTCATTTCAACCAGTTATATTAATTTTAGTAATGTGAATAAGTTCACTTTATTTGTTTGCATAACTAAAAGATCATGATCAAATCAGTCAAACGCATGCAACTTTTCGGCTGGTTGTGTATAATGCGTTATATTTCCACTAGATGGCGACCGTGGCATGGAGTTCATGTGAATTGTCATTTTAACCTTTCAGATTCCTAAAAGGTCACTTTTATTATCCTAAAAAGAAACGTGTCTTTTATTGAATGTTTACAATAGATTCTTTGATAGATATCACATAGAAAGAAGTTAAAAAGCTGTCTGTGTTCTAGATTGACGTCCAGACTGGCTGACACATGTGAAAGAGTGGAGCATTTAGAGTGACAGTCTGATGGGAGGAAACGGGCCATTATTTAATCAATAGAATTGCATCAATTTGGGGAAAATTTGTGTCCAGTGAAAACAAACGAACAGCCAGTCCAGCAAAGAGGCAGATCTTTCTTGTGCGCGACTCGCGTGAGCGCACATGTGAGAAGGGCTTCTCACGGCCTGTGAATATCTTTGCAGTGACTTTTCATGCTCTCTGATGCCCATGTTTCCAAACTTGGCTGACGTTTGGGTACAAATTGAATCGTCACTCTGGCCTGTCAATCTGTTTCAAGGTCTACCTGCCCATTCCTCTCGTGACCCCTGCTTGTAAATCTCCAGCAGGGTCGACGAGTTGATGTCAGTGTGGGTGACATTAACTTAACCCTAGAAGGTGAAAAGGTTGTGTGGGGAGATGGACGTCACCCATTGTGACTAAGGGTCTGTTTACACCTGGTATTAAGATGCGTTTTGGTCTAAATAAAGCTGTAAACGGGGTCTGAAACATTTTGAGCTTGTCCACTTTCGACCACTTCCAGAGGTAGTTGAAAACTGATTAATACGGATTGCTTTCGTAGTGTAGACGCTCATGTGGTCGAATGTGTTCGAACAGCCACAAAAGACCATCTACTCTCCACTATTGACCTAAAGCGTGAACATTATGGGTTCCCCGCTAGCCAGAAGGGATTTAAACTTTGTCGGCTGAAGACCCAAGTTTGGTTTGAAGAGGGAAAACATATCAAGCACAATGTTTTCTCACCATTCCTGACAGCTAGTGTTGTAGTTCTCAAGACCAGTCTTAAGACCATTTTATGAAGGTCTTGATCTTGTCTTGTCTCGGTCTCAGACGTAGAGGACTCTGGATTTTTTAATACATTTATTAACATCATTAATGTGATTGGGTAATTTAATTTGATTGGTAACGGCTCTATATAGTGTCTTATTCTAATTATATTTATTGATTAAAAATACGTCATTTCTTAGGCGATAATGTGGATCTTTATGAATTTAAGGAGTATTGGTCTCGACTCGGTCTCGCCCTGCCTTGGTCTTGGTCTCAACTCCTCAAAGTCTTGGTCTTTTCTTGGTCTCAACCCCTTAAAGTCTTGGTCTTTTCTTGGTCTCAACCCCTTAAAGTCTTGGTCTTGGTCTCAACCCCTAAACAATTTTGGTCTTGTCTTGGTTTCAACCCCTCAAAGTCTTGGCCTTGTCTTGGTCTCAACCCCTCAAAGTCTTGGTCTTTTCTTGGTCTCAACCCCTTAAAGTCTTGGTCTTGGTCTCAACCCCTAAAAAGTTTTGGTCTTGTCTTGGTCTCAACCCCTCAAAGTCTTGGTCTTTTCTTGGTCTCAACCCCTTAAAGTTTTGGTCTTGTCTTGGTCTCAACCCCTTAATGTCTTGGTCTTGTCTTGGTCTTGTCTTGGTCTCAACCCCTCAAAGTCTTGGTCTTGTCTTGGTCTCGTCTTGGTCTCAACCGCTCAAAGTCTTGGTCTTGTCTTGGTCTCAACCCCTCAAAGTCTTGGTCTTTTCTTGGTCTCAACCCCTTAAAGTTTTGGTCTTGTCTTGGTCTCAACCCCTCAATGTCTTGGTCTTGTCTTGGTCTCGTCTTGGTCTCAACCCCTCAAAGTCTTGGTCTTGTCTTGGTCTCGTCTTGGTCTCAACCCCTCAATGTCTTGGTCTTGTCTTGGTCTTGTCTTGGTCTCAACCGCTCAAAGTCTTGGTCTTGTCTTGGTCTCATCTAGGTCTCAACCCCTCAAAGTCTTGGTCTTGTCTTGGTCTCGTCTAGGTCTCAACCCCTCAAAGTCTTGGTCTTGTCTTGGTCTCGTCTAGGTCTCAACCCCTCAAAGTCTTGGTCTTGTCTTGGTCTCAACCCCTCAAAGTCTTGGTCTTGTCTTGGTCTCAACCCCTCAAAGTCTTGGTCTTTTCTTGGTCTCAACCCCTTAAAGTTTTGGTCTTGTCTTGGTCTCAACCCCTCAATGTCTTGGTCTTGTCTTGGTCTCGTCTTGGTCTCAACCCCTCAAAGTCTTGGTCTTGTCTTGGTCTCGTCTTGGTCTCAACCCCTCAAAGTCTTGGTCTTGTCTTGGTCTCGTCTTGGTCTCAACCCCTCAAAGTCTTGGTCTTGTCTTGGTCTCGTCTTGGTCTCAACCCCTCAAAGTCTTGGTCTTGTCTTGGTCTCGTCTTGGTCTTAACCCCTCAAAGTCTTGGTCTTTTCTTGGTCTCAACACACATTGGTCTCTGTCTCGACTTGGTCTCAGATTAGGTGGTCTTGACTACAACACCACTCACAGCGTTCGGCTGGTCTTGCGGCTGTCAGAGCAGAAATTAAAGTCTCCTTGTGTTTTTTCTGTCATCTCCAGGCACATTCATATGTATGCGTCCATTAGATCAAAAGATCTGAAAACGCCCATACATTTATCCGCCCATACATTAATCCCTCCCCTTGAAGAAATCAGGACAGAAGTGGATGAAAATGGACAAAAGAGATGAATTAAAACACCAGATGTAAATAAAAATGTGTCTACCTCGTCTATTTGTTTTCCAATAAACCAAAACGCATCTTAAAACCAGGTGGAAACCGGGCCGAAGAATGTAACTTCAGTAAAAACATCCCATAGGCTGAAAACGTCAAAACACTAATACTTTGTGTCTTCATGAGACGACTTCTTGAATGAGAAAAAAATTAAGGAGGACTAGATTTTGTCCATAGGGAATTGATTGGGTGGTTTTCTATTGGTCGATCTATTGTGAGTGACAGGTTGCCCCGCCCTCGCGCCAAATGTAATCAGAGAAGAGGTCGCAGCAAGAGGGAGGGGAAGTTGTGATTATAGAGTATGAGGGCACGTGAATACAAAAAAAGTATGTCATTTATAATAAATACTGCAATATCCCATAATAATAATTGTCCATTTTGATTTCATGGTGACTTTAACATGATTTGTTTGATATATGGATTGTTTGGGTAACATTTTGAGCCCTACAACAGCATCTTGGAGTGAATTTAAACAATTGGAGAACTTTGAAAAAGCAAAACTCTGAAATGCCCTATTTTTAATGCAAATAGTTTTTTGTAATGCTTCTGAGAGCCATTGGATAAAGATGAGCCAAGAATAAGTTGCTTTAAGGAACGGGAGAAGACATGCTACAGAGGAGAACACCTCTCACCTTGTTTCTGACAATGAACCGCTCAGATAGAGAGCCAAAAGTGCTGTGTGGAGCAGGGGCCTGTCAGGCAGTTTTATGTCAGGTTGGAAGGTGCTGGGATAAAGCTGTTAATGGGGCCTACTCTTTACTGTCCATCACTCCTGACTCCGCTATTGGGGGGCTGCCACAGCAAACATTCCCCACGTACACACACTCCTCATAGAGACTAGGATACGGTCACATAAATCTAATGAAACTTGTGAAAACTCTCCTATAAATTCACATTCCAAGAATTAAGGATGCTCAGATACTAGAGAACCTGTTAATATGATGAAACGGCTCTTTGTAAGAAGGATTAAATTCTTCCACACAAGGTCAGTGTAGACTAAAAGTGCATTCCTTGTTGGCATCCTGATCAGAGGTGGAGTGACTCATTGCTGCCTCCTGCTCTTCCCATACAGCTGCAACAACATATAGAAGGGATTTTAATACCATCCGAGACACTCACAAATTAGTCTTTGTAGGATCGCTCAATGGATGGTTGGCTGTCTAAATGGAGTACATAGAGTAGGCACTTCAGAGGAACAGGAGACGGAAATTAAAGAGACTTTAAATAGAGAGAAAGTAAAGAGAAATCGTCATTTCTTTTTTTCCCTTTTTTTTGTTGCATAAAGGAAATTAAGATTTATGATATTCTACATAGAATTGATCTCATTCTCATTGCTATCTAAATATTTTTTTGATTTAGTGATTCCCATTATACTTGATTCTCATTAGATTCTCATTACTGTTACAGTTAAACTACTGTATACAGAATTGTATTATTATAACACTTTATAATATTGTTCAGTAATAATTTACTTATAAGTAATTATAACAAAACATGACAGTCATGTATATGCTAACAATTTATAAATGTTTTGTTAATTCAGTTATAAGTCATTTCTAAATTATTAGTTAATGATGAATTGATCATTTACAAAACATGACTATATGTCCATAAATGATTAATAAGTGATATGCTAAAACACTTTTTTAAAGGTTTATTTTACAACACATTTGACAAACAAACGTAACACACTTAAGTAAAAAATATATGTATATATAAAATATTATATGTAAACTCCTATTAAGCATTTGGTGTATATGCAATAACTTCACACATCTATATTTTTGTTAATTCAGTTATAAGTCCCTTACAAGTTATTAGTTAATGAGGAACTAATCATTTAAAAAACATGACTATATAAATATAACTTATTAATAAGTGGTATGCCAACGGTTTACAAATGTGCTGTAAGTTATTTAAAAAAAAAAAAAATTGTAAATCATGAAATAATTCAAAACAGATCAATAGTAGATGGTTGAGTTATAAATTGATACATTATTTATCACTAATAAATCATTGGAGTATTTATGTTAAAATTGTTTTAGTATCATCTCAATAAACTATGGTTAATCTTGAGCAAATGATGAACAAACCATTAGTAAATGATAAGCATATGTATTGATTTATCTTTAAAGGGGCACTTCAGCGCTGGGAAGATATTTAAACTGGGTCATTTATGTAGTAGAAATGTGAAATTATTTTTGATATTTGATATTTTTTTTATAATTTGGTGCCTTCTAGACTGAGAAAAGCCAGAAAATGTATTTTTGTCTCATGGATGAAAGAGAACAACTCCCAGAATGTACTTGTCATTCCCTACACAGCCCCCACTGTCGTTTTGACCTTCATGGAAGCCTAACTTTCATAGGAATTCTTTGAAAAGTTGAAACACTCACTTTGCTCCGCACCGCTCCGTTATTGATGCCCGAGCGGCAGCGGCCGTGCGCATTTACATTCTGTGAGTGAGATCCCACCCCCATGGGCGGGTTAAAAACATGCGGAACAGCTCCCTCTACTGGATGTAGTCTCTAGCCTCTGACCAAATAATCCTCAGATGACGCAAAATGACGTTATTTGCGTCATCGGAGGATTTCTTCCAGATATAAAATGCATAATTCTCTCGTCTCAGGGGGACATGAGGGGGGAAAGTACCATAAGTTGAATATACTACTGGGTTTCTACTGATACAAAGCTTAATGCTAAATCACTGACGTGACCCTTTAAATTGTAAGCTGGTCTGTGTTCAAAAGCACAAACATGTCATTTACAACACTTATTAATAATGTATGACTGTATTTACTAATAATTTATAAATGACTTATAACTGAATTAACAAAACATTCATAAAATGTTAGCATATCACTTATTAATCATTTATGAATGTATAGTCCAGTTTTTTAAATGATTAGTTCATCATTAACTAATAACTTAAAGGTGATTTATAACTGAACGTTATTATAAAGTGTTACCATGGTCCTGTCTTTTTTCCCAATAGAAATGTTCGGTAACACTTCATTTTAGGGTTCAATTATCGCTATTAACTAGTTGCTTATTAGCATGCATATTACTAGGATATTAACTGTTTATTAGTACTTATAAAGCATATATTAATGCCTTATTCTGTATGACCGTATTCTGCATCCCTTAATCCTACCCAATACCTAAACTTAAATGCTAGAAAAACTACCTTACTAACTATTTATTCGCAATAAATTAGGCAAAAATCATAGTTAATAGTGAATATGTGTTCTCCATACTCAAGTGTTACCAAATGTTCTTGTGAAGAAAGAAATGAAACCTTTACTTTTAAACAAAACAAAAGTTTGATTAGGTTTTGATAGAATGATTGATAAATCATCCATCCATCCATCCATCCATCCATCCATCCATTTTTCACACTGCTTGACCCTCACGACCATTTCAGGTTTGATTTTGAAATAAGTGATGCTCTAAGTTGATGGGTTTTTATTTAGTCATCTCATTAACACCATTATTTATT
Source organism: Romanogobio albipinnatus (assembly GCA_023566225.1). Taxonomy (NCBI): domain Eukaryota; kingdom Metazoa; phylum Chordata; class Actinopteri; order Cypriniformes; family Gobionidae; genus Romanogobio; species Romanogobio albipinnatus. Next base: position 43,680,028 of record CM042258.1, on the reverse strand, counting down.
CATTGAGACTCATTCAGACCTGCATCAATTTTAGGAGAACTGACTTCATGCATCCCCCTCTAAAATCACCTTGAAGCCAGTTGCTTCAAATCATGTCAAATGGCTGAGAAAGTTCAATTTGACTAGAGATCTATCATTATTGTCACTTATCTCGGTATTTTGTTATCCATACGATATGGATGCCAGCAATGCTCTCTCTCTGGTAGAAAGCCCAACACTTTCTGCAATACTGGCTTGAACGAAAACAGAGAATAACAGAATAAGACATCAGGGGTGTATTCCAGAAAGCAGGTTATGTGACATAACCTCAACTTTCGGTTCCAAAAACAGAGGTAACTTTCAGGGTATGTAAGTAGCCATAGGCACTCGCTCTCTGAACATAACCTGCTCCGGAGCAGTTCATGATGCAGGGTTAGTTTGCTTATAAGGTATTCAGATGCGTGTTATATAATTAATATACAGTGGCAAGAAAAAGTATGCTGTGAATCGCGTGCAGAATCTTTGAAAATGGGAATAATTTTAACTAAGTAAGAGAGATCATAAAAAATGTGTTATTTTTTATTTAGTACTATCCTGAATAAGATATTTTACATAAAAAAATGTTTACATACAGTCCACAAGACAAAAAATAGCAGAATTTATTCAAATGACCCCGATCAAAAGTTTATGAACCCTTGATTCTCAATACTGAGTGTCGTTCCCTGGATGATCCACGGCTGTGTTTGTGTTTTGTGATGTTTGTTCATGAGTCTTGTTTGTCCTGAGCAGTTAAACTGCCCAATGTTTTTCAGAAAAATCCTCCAGGTCCTGCACATTGTTCAGTTCCCCAGCATCTTTTGAATATTTGAACCCTATCCAGTCGTGACTGTAGGATTTTGAGATCCATCTTTTCACACTGAGGACGATTGAGGGACTCAAACACAACTATTTAAAAAGGTTCAAACATTCACTGATGCTCCAGGAGGAAACACGACGCATTAAGAGCCGGGGGGTGTAAACTTTTTGAATTTGAAGATCTATCTATCTATCTATCTATCTATCTATCTATCTATCTATCTATCTATCTATCTATCTATCTATCTATCTATCTATCTATCTATCTATCTATCTATCTATCTATCTATCTATCTATCTATCTATCTATCTATCTATCTATCTATCTATCTATCTATCTATCTATCTATCTATCTATCTATCTATCTATCTATCTATCTATCTATCTAAAATAAGAAACATTTGGACATCTTTATCCTGCTCAAAAGTGTTCACCCCCTGCTGGATCTCCCGGACTCATTTTTGGAACCAGCATACCTCGAGTAAGCAAGGTTTGGGTTAATCAACCGGGAGTTCAAGGTATATGTGACGGTAAGTTAACCTTGCTTTCTGGAACACCCCCCAGTCCTGATATACAAGAGAGGAAAAAAACAGGGAAAGAAGTCTGTTTTAGCTTCCAAACTCCTTATCTTGAGCTGAAAGTGAAGGAGACCTCAGTGTTTCACTTGAGTGCCTTCCAAGAGATTTGTTACATTCTGAGTTACACTCCTGCTTCGAGAATATAAGCTCTCAATTGCCAGAAGGGGCCTTGGAAGGGGAGTCACCTTTGGGCCTCAGATTATATTCTTTGTCTCCATTCCAAGATTCCATGTGCAGTCAAACGAGACTTGAAGGAGACGCAGAGGAGCAGAGATGAGACAAGCAATAGATTGTAGACTGAAATGATGAGAGCAGGCACTGAAAACTTCCCTCAAGAGAAACCAAATGAGAGATAGCACTCTACAGCTGAAGGCTTGGCCTCAGGTGAAGGTGAAAATGAACAGCAATAAACCTGACAGAGCTTATCTGTCTATTGCGGAGATGAGACCTAAACCTGTTGTGCATGCTTTGGCCTGGTTTACTTGGGCAGGAAACAACATGGTCACTCTTGATCTTTGGCTTTTCACCTTTAACCCCAATGAATCACAAAGCTAAAAAGGGAGTGTCTACCGCAAGCAAGAGGGTTGAATAGCGTGGAATAATGGAGTATATGTGTATTCATACAACTGTGCAATGTGTTTTTTTTTGTCCTATTTTTAATCAAATAAAGATGTATGGTGTTTGAAGCCAAGTTCTGCTCTGCATATTTGGATAAATCATTCCCACCAAAGCATCCTTCCGAATTGTCTCCCCTGGCTGATCCTAACGTTTCACCTAGAGACACATGCACAGAGAAATACAGAATAACATCTGGTCGTACCTATTCTTTTACTGTGAGGTTACTTCTAAATTTTGGTTCAGTATACATACACTGTAAAATCGAATTAGCTAGACTTACTTTAAAAAAGCATGCAAAACGATTGCCATAAATAGGATGAGTATGTTGTGCTAACAAATGCTTAGTTACTATAGTTCACTTACTCAGTTCTAGTAACTAAAACAGAACCGTAGAGAGTACTTGAGGGATTATATCAACCCAATTAAAAGTTGCACAGGTGTTTATGACGTAAGTGTTAGCACTTAAATTGTAAACGATCATTATACGATATATAGGGAAATATTACATAGATTAATTTTAAAAGGTGACCTTTATTTCTGACTAAATCATTAACTATAGTTAATGATTCAGTCAGAAGTTGGGTCAACTTTTAAAAGCAACCTACTTCTCTTCCTTTGAAACCAAATAACTGTGTTCCTATTGATGCAGCGATGCAACAAGAAACCACAGTTATAATAATATGAATGTTTCAAGTGCCCAACCAAAGTGAACACTGATCACCATAATGGTGAGGTTTTTTTTTTCGCTTGGTAAAAAATGGCACTCAATTAAGCTTAAAGGGTTAGTTCACCCAAAAATTTAAATTATGTCATTAATTACTGACCCCCATGTCGTTCGACACCCCTAAGACCTTTGTTCGTCTTCGGAACACACATTTTTTTGTTGAAATCCGATGGCTCAGAAAGGCCTCCATTGACAGCAACAAAATTTACACTCACAAGACCCATAAAAGGTACTAAAGACGTCGTTACAAAGTCCAACTCACTACAGTGGTTCTACAATAATTTTATGAAGCCGATGAGAATAGTTTTTGTGCGCCAAAAAAAATCAAAATAACGACTTTATTCAACAAGTTTCTGTCTTCCGCCTCTGCCACGAAGCACAATCACGCATGCGCGAGAATATGACTTTCATTTTGTGGCTTTGATAAGGCACTTTTACGTGCACTTGTTCGTTTCTCATGGTTCGGGCATCCAGGAAATGCACACTTTAGACCTAGACCTTAAGACCTAAAGCACGATCAATGTAGAATTCAACAGCTTAGATACGCCGCATCTTCCTCTGCTTGTACTGATGCTCCAGGAGGAAACACGACGCATTAAGAGCCGGGGGGTGTAAACTTTTTTAATTTGAAGATCTATCTATCTATCTATCTATCTATCTATCTATCTATCTATCTATCTATCTATCTATCTATCTATCTATCTATCTATCTATCTATCTATCTATCTATCTATCTATCTATCTATCTATCTATCTATCTATCTATCTATCTATCTATCTATCTATCTAAAATAAGAAACATTTGGACATCTTTATCCTGCTCAAAAGTGTTCACCCCCTGCTGGATCTCCCGGACTCATTTTTGGAACCAGCATACCTCGAGTAAGCAAGGTTTGGGTTAATCAACCGGGAGTTCAAGGTATATGTGACGGTAAGTTAACCTTGCTTTCTGGAACACCCCCCAGTCCTGATATACAAGAGAGGTAAACAAAGCTCCTCGTTTCCAGGTCATGTGTCAGAACTCCGGCTCTACGTCATATTCTCGCGCATGCATCGTAGTGCTTTGTGAGTTCACGTCAAAGGCCCAGGCGGAAGAGAGAAACTTGTTGAATAAAGTTATTTAGATTTATTTGCGCCCAAAATCAAATTTGCGGCGCTTCATAAAATTATTGTAGAACCACTGTAGTGAGATTAACTTTGTAACGACGTCTTTAGTACCTTTTAGGGGTCTTGTGAGTGCACATAACATTGCTGCCAATGGTGGCCTTTCTGAGCCATCGGATGTCAACAAAAATATCTTCATTTGTGTTCCTAAGATGAACGGATTTCTGACGGGTTTCAAACGACATGTGGGTAAGTAATTAATGACAGAATTTTAATTTTTGGGTGAACTAACCCTTTAATTTGGGGTTTTCTGTGTAAACAAGGAATAGTATGTGAATAGTACAGATTACTAGATTTTTACAATTAAGTGAAGACATTAAGTAAAGTTAACTAAAAAGTGTTAGTATCACTGTTGGATTTTACAGTGTGGTTGTCAGTAAAAATTTAGTCAATTCCTCCTATAACCCGACAAGATGTCATATTTTTTAAGTGTGATGTAAAGTCATCCTTCTTTGACGTTGTACATTTTGTTTTATTGATGGGTAAATATAACATATCTATACTTGTAAATGGAAACAATAGAAACCATCCTTTAATATATTTCTATGCAAGTTTGTTAAAAGGTTTTTAGAGCTTGAAATGCCTAAAAAAAATCATAGAAAGTCTGAAAGTTTATTTTCTTTGTTGTCTCTATCAGCTACCTATTTGTCCTCAGACTTGCTCCTTGCGGTTTTTTGTTTGTTTCTTCTCAATTTCAAAAGTTGTGTTTTGTCCCAATGGAAGTGTCTTGCATTGTTGTTTGTTCCCTCTCTTATGTACATTCTGCAATTTAAAAAACCCATCTGGTCGTGGAACCCTACACTGAAGGGGAAAAACAGTGGTGTAGAAACAAATTTCACTCAGAAACTGCTAGTAAATATCACAAATAACTAGAAAGAACTGGCAAGTAACTCACTGAATTAAATGTGAAAGTCTGAAATAGTATTTTCTTGTAAAAAACTTTTATTTACAACTTTTTTTTGCAGTGCACAAAGCTGCTCAGCCAACTCTTGGGATTTTTTTTTTCTTGAGTCACTAATGTGTGTGCGTGTGTTCAGGGTTCAGCACAGTGGTTAATAAAGAGAAAAAAGGACTCATTGTGACAGCAGGGGCACTGGGGCGCTTTCTGATGATGCGTTCACTCCCCGGGCTGACCTCTGCTCTTTATTAAACTCTAATGAGCAGCAGGGCTGAGCAGTCTTATCTCAGACCTGTCACACATGCACAAGGCAGTGTTGGGGAATTACTAAATGAAAGCTTTAGCATAAGTTCTGCCGGGAAGACTTAATTGTCACGTCACGTCAACTTTATCTATCCAATCACATTTTAATACCTGGGTATAAAAGATCGGTACTTACGCATGTCTGAGTTCGCAGATGCTGACACTCCATTTCACCGCCATTTCCCCACCACCTCCAAGTCAAATCCTTCCCTACATCCACCCCACCACCACCAGGATGGTCCCTTCCATACCTCACGGGGGGGGGATGGGGGTCGGCTGCGCCTCTGCCTTCGTCTTCAGGCAGGATATGCAGAGTCCGGACCCTCAGATTGTGAGCTACGGACGGGCCTATGCCAATGTACTTTATTGCTTGCTGGGTTGTTAATAAATGGAGTCTTTCTGGCAGAACTGAAAGTAGTTGCGATACAACTTTTTTTTTTTCGAACTCAGCACAATAGGAACTACCAGTGATGTAACTGTACGCTGATTGGCTGAGTGCATGCATGCAAAACAACAGCACCCGCCATTTTTAAAAAGCTGTGTACACAGTAGATGAGCTAGATGGACCTCTCAACCTTCAGGCTAAGGAGAAAATCCAACACAACTTTGAGGGGACCAAGCGAAACATGACATGTTACATAGCATATTAGACAGACTGTTGGACAGACCGTAAACGAATGAAGACGGATAATGTGAGTACTGTGCGCTCTGGTGTTCTCAGCACCATCAAAATAAAAGTAACAACAACAAGTGCATCTTATGTAACTTCAGAGTTCCTACTCGCAGTGCGAAAGCAACCAGGAAAACGGCCCTATAGGGAAACTTTTAGTTCTCGGGGAACCACCCTGGTGGCTAGTTCCTGTAACTAAGAGAACTACCCTGCGCGAAAGCCCCTATAGTATTAGAACAGGCCAAAATAAAAAGCCTTTTTGTTACCATTCTTTATCAATCTTTATTGAAAAATCTGTCAAATTTGGGTTGGGGGATATTACCCAGAGGGAAGTATTACAAGCATTCCTCGAATCAAAAGGGGCATTTATTAGGCTTTCAATCAAACACTCAGCTGATACACCGTCCTGCTGTAGAGTTGATCGTTATCTCTGTGCAGACATTTGTGGACCATATCAACTGCTTCAGAAATCTGCTTCTCTTTTAAATGTGGCAAGGAGAACTAGTGTGGATGTTCAGTTAATAACTGCTTAAATGCTCTCAAAAAAGAGTACAAAATTGTACATTTTAAGGTACTAGTGGCTGTCACTGGGGTGGTACCCTTAAGGGTACATTTTTTGTACCTCTATGTCAGGGGTAGGCAACTTCGGTCCTAGAGAGCTGATGTCTTGCAGAGTTTAGCTCCAACCCTACTAAGCCACCATAGTATAAAACTCATGGCTCCCAGCATGCATTGCAGCATTAAGTATGTCCCCATTGTTGAGATTCATATACTGATGATATCTGTGTGCATCTAAACTTTTTACTCCTAGAATGTATTTTTAAAAATCAAAATTCAGAATGTCTGATTTGTGGTAAGAAAGTATTGTTGGTGATTATTATTTATTAACATTTTTAGTCAGTGATGAGTTTAGTCAAACATTTTTATTCATGATAATTTTAGTTTATGGCTTCTTTGGATTTGAACAGATTATGTGCTTTGTTAACACTGTATCTCAAACCACAAACTAAACATAAAAAGCCAAGAGTCAAACCGCCCAACTAAATAAAACACTGATCACCATAACGGTGACCACATATTTTCAATAAAACATCAACATCCAAACCTCTGTTAATTCTCAATAAGAGCTTCTGTATGTCTTTCAGGGTTGGAGCCAAACTCTGGACAGTGGCTCTCTAGGACCGAGCTTGCCTACCCCTGCTCTAAGTAGAGGAAAACAATGGTATAACTGTACCCTAATGACCAATTGTGTACCTTTTAAAGGTACAGTTATACATTTTGCTCCCCAAGAAACACAATTGTTCCTCCACTCACTGTACCTTTTTTTCTGAGAGCAGGTGAATCTGTGATCACCACATCAGAGCTGATCTGTTGTACATCGACATGTGATGCATCCTACTAGGCATATATCCGTAACTTTTTTGTAACATATAGTAAGACCAAATAAAAACGTAAATGTTTTCAAATAAATCACATATAGATCTAATGATTGATCAGTCAGATCCGATCGCACATTGCAAATTAGCTAGGCATTGAGCACCTGAAATGTAAAAAGCCATGGAGTTTACTCTCGTTTTAGCATAGGCTCTGTCGCTTTCCCTTTTAACTGCAGGCTCTCCGCAGCTCAGGGATTCCTGGTTTTGACAACAGGTGACTCCCCAGATGTCAGTGATGGTTTCCATTTAGACCTTTCTAGATTAAAATCAGCTATCTAGATGGCAAAGTAGTGGGGTCAAAGATGAATGACGTCAAACTTACATTTCCCATGAAATCAGTCCAGACAGCTCAAATTATAAGTAATTTTTAGAAGCGTACCATTGCGAGTCTGGGTAAGGTAGGGGCAGTTGTGAACACCAGTGTCTTAGGCCCTGTTTACGCCTGGTATTAAGAAGAGTTGTGGTTGATGGATCACAAGTAGACGGCGCTAAATACAGCAGTAAACGGAGTCTAAAATGTTTGAGCTTGTCCACTTTCCACCAGTTCCAGAGGTAGTCAAAAACACATTCGACCGGATTGCTTTCATAGTGTAGACGCTCATGGGGTTGAATGCATTTAAACAGCTAACATACACCACATTGGCCTTGCGGCTGTCAGAGCAGAAACAAAAGTCGTCTCCAGTCGCATTCATATGTAAATTGCGTGAGCTTATTTCGTCCATTAGATCGAAAGATCTGAATAACTACATGTGTTTACCCGCCCATAGACCCTCCCCTCGAAGAAATCAGGACAGAAGTGGCCGGAAGTGGACAAAAGAGGTGGATTAAAACACCTATAGCACTTATTTCATGATATTTTATGGTGATTTGACATGCGTTTCAAAGTTTTTGAAATCCTTGTTCATTGTCACTGTATTAAAAAGAGCAGCCAGTATATATTTTAAAAGTATCTCCTTTGTGTTCTTGGGAAGACATGAAGTCACACATTTTGGAACAGCATTAAAGTAAGTGAATAATGAGAATTTTTATTTTTGACTGAACTGTTCCATTAATCCTAATTTAAATTACATTTATGCATCCTGTTTGCTACTTCATATTCAGGAATTGAATTGGCATTCAATTAAGTTGTGAATAGTGCACAACCCTGGTCTGCAGTAGTAATTTGCTCTCCTGGCATGATTATTTAGTATAGACAGACATATAGGGGCAGATATGAATAAACAGCAGTCAGACTGAGCAGAGATCAGCAGGGCAATAAGACCCTCCATCAGTGGGCCGCTGTGTCCTCCTGTCTCTCCTGGGCTCTGTCTTTAATAAGGGATAATGGTTCATCGGGCACCGTTTCCTACAGGCAGGCTTAAAAGCCATTTTCTCCTTATTACATGCATGATTTTAACTGATCCCAGAAAAGCAAACAAGTGTGGTCCCAGCGGAGCGCTCCCAATTGAACTGCACTGAGACCAGCCGGAGGGGATGGAGGTGGGGGGGAGTACAGGATACACAATGCTGGCCTTTGTTGTGGGAGGTGAGCGAGAACAAGTCTTACGGGCACACACCATTTAGCAATGCATCCAATTTTCTCTTTAACACAGCTGATATATGAACATCTAAACTGAGATGCTTCATTTGAGCTGGGTAATACTCCATCAAAGGCAGTGTACCAAACATAAACGTGTTTTTTTTGCACTAGATCTCTCGGCTCAGTGGAAAATGCGTCTCTGGATCCCACATCCAACTCACATCATCAGCAATATTTAAAGAGCAATGAAAATGACTTAAGTGAGGGTTTAAAGGGCAGGCAGGCTGTCTGTCTTGAAACGAATGAGGAGAAAAGACATTCAGCGTGAGCACTTTTGCTTTTATTCTGTTGAATTTGGATCAGAGCGGCTGCATTAGATCATCAGCAGATGTCAAAGTCTCCTGTCATCTGCCAAGAAAAATGGGAACAGAAAAATGAAGTGAGGGAGGGAGAAAGGGGGGAAGAGAAAGCTGAAGGTCACTGTCTGGAGAGGAAGTGGAGGTAATGCAGAGACTCGGAGGGAAGATGAACTATGCTGGAGTTATATCTAGTTATTTCTCACAAATTTTGGCTGATTGTGTGAACAAAGCATAAGTTGTGATGGACATGACACAACATGGACATGTCAGGTCTTCTCGGGTCCTAAAATCTGTACCCGAACCGAATCATGTCTTATCCGAACCCGACATGCATAAACGATAAAAAAAGAAGAAAAACCCAACCTGAGACAGACCCGATACGGGCCGACACGACTTGACGCCATGTATTTTCGAAACTGACTAAACCCGAACGTAAACGGCATTGACGGCAAAAATACTGGTGTTCTCCTGAATGATTTGTCCACCGCTGCTACATTTCTTTCATTTATTTATTTATTTATTATTACTTTATATTATTGCCTGCCTGATGGATACAAGTTATTTCTGAATTTGGCTCTCAATTGTGACCAGTGGATAGGAATAATAAACGTGATAGCTTGATGAAAATTAAATCGATAGCCTAATAAGTCATGGATTCACTAGCGTTATCTGCAACATTATTTACACAATCTGTACAGATAATCAAACGAAATAATGAAATGAATGACCTCAAATGATAGGATATATGCATAAAGACAATATGACTATAATAATAATATAATGCATAATATTAGTAAACTATAAAAACTGAATATCTAAAAATGTTCAATTGAAAACGAACTGTCTAAGAGTATGAACTGTCACAAATGAAGCTAGCTTGCTTTTTAGCTTGAGAGTACTTGCTTTCAAAGTTGTCAACGTAACTCGAAAAGTCCGATTTAAAGCTCGTCTCCTTACTAGAGGGTGTGAGAGATACCACTTCGATTGACATCGTTCACTGTAATCCGTGGAAGATCTCGCAAGCAGCGAGTCTAAAATCTATGCTGATGGTGCACGTTGAAACGGTAGGCAAAATTTTTATTATTTTCAATTATCTGAGACCCGAGGCTACTAATACCGAGACCAGACCCCTGTCCGAGGCACTCGTCAAGTTTTGGACCTGAACCTGCTCGGACATCGGTTTTCGGACCCATAAAGACCTCTACTTTGTGCCGTTTACAGTAAGCTCCTCTGCGTTTTAAAGGTCCCGTTCTTCGTGTTTTTTTGAAGCTTTGATTGTGTTTACAGTGTGCAATATAACGTGTTCATGTTTCGCGTGTAAAAAAAACAGTATTTTTAACACAATTTACTCATCTGTACACCGCTGTTTTCACTGTCCTAAAAACGGCTGATGACTTCCTTTATTCTATGAAGTCCCTCCTTCAGAAATACGTAACGAGTTCTGATTGTGCCAGCGGTTCCCGTGTTGTGATTTGACCGCAGCTTAGCGAACGTGGCACGGTTCCTGTGTTGTGATTCGACAGCAGCTTAGCGCACGTGGAAAGGTCACGCCTCTTAACGGGAGATATATGCGCTTAATGATCTCTACAGCGTCCCTGGGAAAGCCAAACAAAGGTGATTTGACTCCGGGATGAAAATAACAGCGTCTCGACGACATGGCGACAAACACACTCAAACGCAACAATTCCTTTTCCCCACGCGACCGTCCTCTTCTCCAAGTGGGACAGCAACAAGACCACGCCCCCTTTTTCGCGTATTCTTGTGGGCGGAGGTTAGTCTGTTCTACTGTTCTACTGACGTCATTAATGAAGGAAGTACCAGGATGTAGTCCAAGCCGGCCGTTCGCTGTAGGCTTTGAAAGGGAACTTCTGTTAAATAAAATATCTCGCTTGGCATTGAACTTTGAGCTTTATAATTTTACAGGTATTATTTATGCTCTAACAGCAACATTACACACTAACTAAAGTTTGAACAATGGGATCACGAAGAACGGGACCTTTAATTGTTTCTCCATGTAAACATGTGCTAGACGAACATCTGACCTTTGTGCTGCATATCACATCTTGAGACCCTGCCTTCTTTGCCACTCATTAGCACTGCGGCTCTGCAGTTACTGTACTATTGTGCAGCGTCTTGTGTTTTCCCTGCTGAAAGGGACAGATTGGACAGATTTTAGCGCTTCTCCTCGTTCAGGTGGATGAATAAAAACTGAATAATGAATAAAAACCGATGATTGACATCACAGAGATTACCTGTATCTTTGTACAGATGTGTGAATGGCATCTTATCGCAGTACGCCCATCGGTAAAATGGGGATTCTCGTGTAAATCTTGAGTACCTATAGAGTAGTATTGCATCCTTCATATCTCCGAAAAGTCTTTAGTTTTATCATATTTATAAAAGAAAGCTACGCTGTACCGAGTCTTTCCGGAAAAAAACGAGCGGCTGGAGGCGTGTCGTGGGGGCGGAGCTAAACAACCAAGAGCATGCGCAGCTATTGCATTGAGAACATCTGAAAGCTGTGACATCCTTAAACGTGGAAAAGAAAACGTTGTCTTAAATAAACCATGACTGTCAATCAGATTCAACCACACATATATGATCCAGAATCTGAACCGGAGGCTGAAATTGAACAGGAGCAGAAGAAACGACTACAGCAGGACGTCTCTATGTGGTATGTACTGTAACTGTATATATTTGCTTAGCAGCTTGTCATGTGTGAGTTTTACAACATTTGTGTGTGTTTACTCATGGTTTATGAGGTCATAAACCAGGTTTATAAGGACTTAAAGTTAGCATTAGCAAGCGGAACGGTTTGCACGTCATGTTTACTTGAGGTGCACTTACACGCCGATAGCTAACAACACAAACACATTTGAAGCAGTTTTACTCACCGCCTTCTTCCAACGCACGACCGTGAACCTTAATCGCTGGGACCGCTCCATCTTTCAGCATTAGACAAATCCGGAGTTGAACCAGGCCTTGTTTATAAAACGACCATCGCCGGAATGCAGGGAACAAACTAAAACACTTGCACAACTCTGTTGCTGCTCCGGAAAAACAAACTCCATCCACTTTCCCATTAACGCTGGGTTCTTATGGAAGCTGTACAGCGTTGTCTTGCCCTGACAACCAAAAACGCACATCTTTGGTGACATTGCTGATTTCATGAAGTCCTGTGACTGCAGCGCAGCCGGCTTCCCTATAGCCGAGCAGGGGGCATTAATGGGCGTGCATTTGCGCTCTCGCTCTGGTCGCGCGCGCGCCCTTCCGCGAGAAGAGCCTGTATGGCCTATACAAGGACATGCCGCCCTTGCTGACGTCAGATAGACCCATACTCTAAAAAAACTTTCCGAAACTTGTGAGAAACCGAAAGGAGTATTTTTGGCACATAAATACTCGTTAAAACGTCCAACTTTTTGTTTTGAAACTTTGTCCATGTTTAGCATGGGAATCCAGGTCTTTAAAAGTGTAAAAAAAAACTCAGTAAGCATGAAACAGCATTTCACCCCCCCTTTAATGACATTTGTATAGACATTGATATGATGTGTACAGTTTTGAAAGAATATTTATGACTTACGTTTTATGACTTTGTTTTCAGAAAAAAATGTGATTGGAAAACTCGCCGGCATGCATAGTGCTGTGTTGTGGGTTGTTGTCAGGTTATTGCTAGGTGGTTGCTTGCTCAAAAACAGCTCAGTTGATACTGTAATATACTGGAGAAACAGATTTGACAAACGCTCCAGTGTTTGCACTCTGGACTCAGAGAACATCAAATGTAATTACAATGTGTTTTTGCAGCAGTGAGTAATGCAGCCAGTCACAGACATAGTTGTTGATCTTTTGAACTCAATGGCCAATCAGAGGTTTTAGTTAGTCAGACACACATCCGTTTTCTCACGCAGTGAAAAATCACAAAGCAAAGCCGACAGACAAGATGGCAGGTTACCTTTTTGCAGAGGTGGACAGTAACAAAGTACATTTTCTTGAGTACTGTACTTAATTACACTTTTTGAGTATCTGTACTTTACTGAAGTAATATTTTTAGGGATACTTTTACTTTAACTACGCTACATTTGGAAGACAAATATCGTACTTTTTACTCCACTACATTTCTATCAAGGTCCTCGAAAGCGAAAGTCGTTTCTGTAGCAGCTTTACAAGTCAGTGAATTATTTTTTTTCTTCTTTATAAGGTTTTTATTTTTATTTTTATTATTTTTTTGCAGACAGTAATCACTTTTGTAGGGTCATGAGAAGTTTCCCAACAGTTTTTGAACACTGATCAGTTTATAGCAAAATGGAAGAAGACGGTTCCTCTGTGCAGTGTGTGCACCCATGGCCATACTTATGTGACGTTCACACCGGACACGATTTGCGCGGTGGACGCTTGAACATTTTGAGTTTACTCGCTTCATTCGCACGTGAAATTTGCGTGTGACAACTACACAACAGACGCGAATTCGCGTCATGGGAGGGGCTTCTATATGAGATGAGCCAGCTCGTCTCGGTCACTTTACGTCTTTTTTTGTAAAAAATACTACTATTAATGTGTGACAAAACGTAGTTTAAAGACTTTTTCAGGTGATAATATAGTTGTTTAAAGCTCAAATCTGTGGTTAATTTATAAAAAGAGTGCCTATTTGAGCATTTTATATGGCGTTTTCGGAGTTGTGAGATCCAGGCGATCAGTGACATTCCGCGCTCGTTTACCCGGCGAGACCCGCCTTTCCTCAGCTAGTCCACATTTGCCGCTGGCTCTGGCTTTTTTTTTCTGCTCCAGTCTCGTTGTGAAATGGCTGACATAGATTTTGTTGAGAGGGTAGCTGACTGTCCGACCTCCTCACTCACTTTCTTCCAAGCAAGATCCTTTTTATTCCTGTTCCTGTAGTGATAGGATGATGTATCATACAGCTATATGTATCATACAGCCATATATATCCACATATGGCCACGATTATCTTGTCCTCCATTGTTATTCGGATTTCTGCCTCCGCTTGTAAATGCGTCACTACTAGAGCAAGCTCGTGATTGGTTAACGCGGCGCGAAATATCCGCCAGAGTTCAGATTTTCCGCCTCATTCTCGTGAATCGCGCTGCAGAATGCCATTTCGCGTCTCTGCATTGACTTAACATGTAAATCACTCGCGCGAATTGCGTCCGGTGTGAACGCACCTTTAGAAAGAAACTTTCAGTTTTCTGAAAAGATTAAAGATTAGTTTCGTTGGCAAACACTTGATGAATCTCATCAAATGTAAATGTCTGGGAGAAAGGGAAGCGAAGACATATGGATGAATCTGAAAAAGCATGATGAAAGAGCTCAGTCTGGTTTTTTTGCCTCTCAGATGCCAGAGCACGAATAGTGAATAGAGCTTTCTTTTGTTTGTTTGTTTTCGCACTTAAACAGACCAATACACAAAATGTCAAAATTGTCATTTTGGAAAGTATTCACGTAAACAAAGAATATTGGAATATCGGATGTGTATCAGTGTATAGGACTGATGTGTTCTGCCTTAAAGTGACAGCAGCTTTGTAAAGAGCTTTGCAACTTTTATACAAGTATTTAAATTAGTTTAAGGTGGTCGTATGCTAGCATGTTGGATGGAGCATCACTGACTGGCTTAAACCACCATGATGGCATAGCGTGCATTCATACAACATTGATAAAATAATGCATTGACCTAAAAAAGGACATTTACTTTTGATACTTAAGTACTTTTAAAAACAAATACTTCTGTACATTTACTTAAGTAAAAATTGTTTTTTACAACTTTCACTTGTAACGGAGTAACATTTGACCAGAAGTACTTTTACTTTCACTCGAGTAATGGAGTTGTGTACTTTGTCCACCTCTGCCTTTTTTGACATGAAACGAAGTCTCAGCTTTCAAATTCTGTCAGTTTTGGCACACTTAAATGTGACGTGACACATGAACCGATAATCTCTTCCTCTTTTCTACTAGTTAATAGTAAATAAACACGAATAAACATTAGAAGGAATGTTGAAAGATACAGTACAGCTTACCCTAATGTATCATGTCTCATGTAATCGCTTAAATCAGTGTTTCAACCATGTAAAGAGGACAGTAATACAGCTTGTAATCAGTATATCTCGCGTAACTTTACATTTACCTCAGGAAATCCATTTAATGACCATAGCATAGAAAAATTAACTAAACAGATGAATATTTAACTAAATAAATGTACTATTACATATTTATTATATTTTTAATCCTATCATTAAATATATATCATTGTGATAATGTTATATATAAACAATTATAAAAAATAAAAAAAAAATTAACCAATAATAACAATACAAGCTGTTTATAGCATTATTTGAGGTATTTTTTCCCTTGAGAAAAAGCATGTAGCTTCTCGACCTGATATTTATCCAAATTAATCGATATCAAATCAAGATAAGAATCTAATCACAAGATTGTGTATTGAAATCAGGAAATTTGTGTCAAGCACGAATGAAAACCGTTGCCGACCAGTCACTGTACCATGGAAACATTGTAACATTGTTGTCACTAAACTTTATGAAATTCTGTTTAGTTACCAAATGTTTTAGCCTTAGCCTACATCTGAACTTTACTGGAGCACCCTCAGTAATTTCAGATGCACCTTCAGCGGTTTGGTTCAATAACAGGGCCTGGGTTGCTTACTGGCCCAAATCAAAAGAACCCTTCCTTTAGGGTGTACTCACACTAGGCACGGTTGCCATGAACCGGGCCCGAGTACGATTGTCCCCACTCCCCCTCTGGCCTGCACTCATATAGGGTTTCAGCATTCGTGCCGGAGTACGCTTACGTCATTATGGTGCGACGGTTTCGGGATAAACAGGAAGAGCGGCGCTCTCACTGAACACAATGAAGTCCATCGCTCTGTTTACTTTGTGGATAATTTTGGGTCGTTTGGTCCACGGTGGTCCACAGCCCTCTCACAGCCTGTTGTTAAACAGATCTATCGCCTTTGTGGCACGAAAATTTTCACGTAATCGTGCTGCTCGTATGAGGAGGTATGAGGAGGTTTGCAAGGTACCAGCTGAAGTGCAGCAAGGACTTTGCAGCTTTGATTACGGACTACAGTTCCCGTCACGCGTCCTGTTCCGTGCTCCAGCACGGTTAGCGCTCACACTGCATGCGAACCGCGCCCGAGTCCAACTGAACCGTGCTCTGGCCCACCTCTTCCAAGCGGGCCAGGGCAGGCTAATCGAGCCGCGCCCGGGCACGGTTCGGAGCACTTACACTAGTCAAACGAACCGCGCTTTGGTGGTCAAACGCACTCGGGCACGGTTCAAACTGGCTAGTGTGAGTACACCCTTAGTCCATCCATCCATTTTCCAAACTGCTTGTCCTATGTAGGATCATGTTGATGCTGGAGCTTACCTCAGTGCCTTGGGCCATAGGCTGAAAAACACCCTGGATGGATGGCCAGTCCATCACAGGGCCGTCCTTAAAGGAATAGTCCACTCAAAAATGATAATTTCCTCCTTTTTTCTCTTGGCTGATTCTAGCATCCTGAGACAGAAGCTCAAGGATATTAGATCAAGAGCTGGCCAAGTTCAACAGGCCATTATTCAGCAGCGGAGAGAAAGACATGAGTGTGCCACACAGGGATACCAGGGAAACCCTTGCCAGGCTGACAAAATCTAATCCCAAAACCTCAAGCACCTTTCTCGTGCCAATCTCTGGGTGGGCACTCCTGGGTGGGACTCAAGCTCATATGTGTGTGTGGGAGGAAAACACTCTCCAGACACAGGATGATATACCTACAGGAACGTTTAACACAAACCCCAGGCCCTTTTCCCCTCTCTCTTTATAGACATTACAACACTAACTGCATCGATTACGTAATTTCAGTCCAGCTTCACAGCTGATCATGGATCAGATCCGAACTGACAAGTACTTAAAGGGAAAGTTCACCCAAAAATGAAAATTAACCCATGATTTACTCACCCTCAAGTCATCCTTGGTGTCATTCACTGCCATTATAAAGCTTGGAAGAGCCAGGACATTTGTTTTTAATACAACAACGATTGTGTTCGTCTGAAAGAAGAATGTCATATACACCTAGGATGACTTGAGGGTGAGTAAATCATGGGATAAAGTTCAAGTCCCTTTAAGAGATACAGTTTAAAGGGGTGGTAAAACATTCTTTCGAAGGCTTGATTGTGTTTGTGGGGTGCACTGTAACATGTGTTCATGCTTCGTTTAAAAAAAAAAAATCATTATTTTTCATATATTTTACCTTTATTCTACACTGCTCTGTCCCTCCTTGTAAAAACGGTCTGATGGTTTCCGGGTTGTATGAAGCCAGTCCCTCAAAAATACGCAATGGGCTCAGATTGGTTAGCTGGCCCAGTGTGTTGTGATTCGCTAACCGCCTAGTGCACGTTTGTCGGAAATGTCACGCCCCTTACCTTTACCGGTAGCCTGTGCTTTGGGTAGTATTAGAAACAATGGCGTCAATAAAACCATACCAATTTGAGCCCGAATCAGACCCAGACAATTTTAGTGAAGATGATCGAGCACAACCTGTTCAGTCCTCAAGAGTAAAGACTGCAGATCTATAGTGATCGCTACTGAATGGCACCGTTACTTTTGTATTTTTAGAACGATTATAGCCAAATATCTGTCGCAAGAACTATTAACCCAAAACAAACACTAAACTTTGGCTTTACTATAGAAGCCAAATCAAACACAGAACCATGTTTAGCATGCCTGTAGATACACAAGCATGTAGAAAAACAAAACATAAAAGCATTTAAACATTTAAAACATTTTAAAAAAGGTTTGTAACGTTACGTGTTTGTCGGATAACATTAAGTATGAATGAGCTCTAACTGGTTTGCAGAGCCAAACATGTCACATGTCTGTCCTGTCTTGTGGAGCACATGTGGTGTGTTGTTGTTTTGGGCTGTGCTCAGGTCTTTGTCTGATCCCTCCCCCTTGTTATCTGATTAGTGTTTGATTTCTTCCACCTGTTCCCTCCTGATTTCTTCCCCTTTATATAGTTCCCTTTTGTTCTCAGTCCTTGTGCTTACGTTGTAATGTCTACGTCTCCCCTCCCTGTGTTCCGCTTCTGGACTTATTTTTGGTATGTTGTTTGGTTCATTTATGTTGTTTTGTGTTATGTTAAGTTTTCCCCCTTGTGGGTTTTTGTTTTGTGTTTCTGTTTATTTTATTAATAAAAACCTTTTTTCCCTGCATTTGAGTCCTCGCCTCAGTTTCCTTCAGTTTAACGTGACAGAACGTAAGCACCATGCAGAGGACTCAGCAGGAAACGGTCCCACCACGTATGAACATTTTGGAGTGCTTTGCGTGGTGGGCTCGTCTCACGGAGGAGGCCAATAGGCTCCCTGTTCCGGTTGATCGTGTTCTGGTAGCCCCAGTTCCGGTGGATCCGAGGCCAGTGGTACCGAAACGAAGGAGGAGGAGAAAGGTTCCCTCCATCCCGGTGCCGGTGGTCCGTGTTCCAGAGCCGGAGCCAGTGTCTGTTCCTGAGCCGGAGCCAGTGTCTGTTCCTGAGCCAGAGCCAGTGTCTGTTCCTGAGCCGGAGCCAGTGTCTGTTCCTGAGCCGGAGCCAGTGTCTGTTCCTGAGCCGGAGCCAGTGTCGGTTCCTGAGTCTGTGCCTATGCTTGTGTCTATTTCTGTGTCTGTTTCTGAGCCGGAGCCGGAGGCGTCTGTTCCTGAGCCCTCAGTGACTGCGACACTGGCCATTATGGCCACAGCCATGTGGTGTGTGTGTGGGCTACGCACACACTTGGACCGGTGGTGTCTGTTCCTGAACCGGTGGTGCCAGTTCCCGAGCCGGTGGTGCCAGTTCCAGTGCCCGAGCCGGTGGTGCCAGTTCCAGTGCCTGAGCCGGTGGTGCCTGTTCCTGAGCCGGTGATGTCTGTTTCTGAGCCGGTGGTGTCTGTTCCAGTGCCTGAGCCGGTGGTGTCTGTTCCAGTGCCTGAGCCGGTGGTGTCTGTTCCAATGCCTGAGCCGGTGGTGTCTGTTCCTGAACCGGTGGTGTCTGTTCCTGAACCGGTGATGCCAGTTCCTGAACCGGTGGTGCCAGTTCCAGTGCCCGAGCCGGTGGTGCCTGTTCCTGAGAATGAGCCGGTGGTGTCTGTTCCTGAGACTGAGCCGGTGGTGTCTGTTTCTGAGCCGGTGGTGCCTGTTCCTGAGACTGAGCCGGTGGTGTCTGTTTCTGAGCCGGTGGTGCCTGTTCCTGAGACTGAGCCGGTGGTGTCTGTTCCAGTGCCTGAGCCGGGGGTGTCTGTTCCAGTGCCTGAGCCGGTGGTGTCTGTTCCAGTGCCTGAGCCGGTGGTGTCTGTTCCAGTGCCTGAGCCGGTGTCGGTTCGAGTGCCGTGGCCGCCTGAACTCCGCGGGCCGCCCTGGCTGCCTGAACGCCGCAGGCCGCCCTGGCTGCCTGAACGCCGCAGGCCGCCCTGGCCGCCTGAACGCCGCGGGCTGCCTGAACTCTGCGGGCCACCCTGGCCGCCTGAACTTTTTGTTTCCCCCTTCCCTTCCTGGTCTGTTTCCCCCTTCCCTTACTGGTCTGTTTCCCCATTCCCGCCCTGGTCTGCCCCTCCCGTCCCGCCCTGGTCTGCCCCTCCCGTCCCGCCCTGGTCTGCCCCTCCCGTCCCGCCCTGGTCTGCCCCTCCCGTCCCGCCCTGGTCTGTCCCTCCCGTCCTGGTCTGTCCCTCCCGTCCCGCCCTGGTCGGTCCCTCCAGTCCAGCCCTGGTCTGTCCCTCCCGCCCGCCCTGGTCTGTTCCTTCCTGGTTTGTCCTCATGGTCCCGCCCTGTTCTTGTGGAGCGTCTGGTAGCCGCTCCTTAAGGAGGGGGTAATGTCACATGTCTGTCCTGTCTTGTGGAGCACATGTGTTGTGGAGGTGTGTTGTTGTTTTGGGCTGTGCTCAGGTCTTTGTCTGATCCCTCCCCCTTGTTATCTGATTAGTGTTTGATTTCTTCCACCTGTTCCCTCCTGATTTCTTCCCCTTTATATAGTTCCCTTGTGTTCTCAGTCCTTGTGCTTACGTTGTAATGTCTACGTCTCCCCTCCCTGTGTTCCGCTTCTGGACTTATTTTTGGTATGTTGTTTGGTTCATTTATGTTGTTTTGTGTTATGTTAAGTTTTCCCCCTTGTGGGTTTTTGTTTTGTGTTTCTGTTTATTTTGTTAATTAAAACCTTTTTTCCCTGCATTTGAGTCCTCGCCTCAGTTTCCTTCAGTTTAACGTGACAAAACAGCGTTGTCATCTGTTTACTTCCTTGCTACAACGTACAATTAACAATACGAACTATTACAGGAAAACACATAGACGAAAAATAAATCATACTTACAGGTTGTGGCCCGTAAACAGCTGCTGTTTGTAAATCTATCTTTCAGGACAAGCCGTTGTGCGAATCCTTCACTGAACTTGCAAAGATTGTGGAAGCTTTCCTCCGTAAAATGTGCAATGGGAGCCATTGTGCATTCACACACTGGCAGTGTTTGTCTTGCGCAGCTGAACTGCGGCTTGTGTATTGCAAATACAGACGAATATTGTCCATTATGTCACATTTTCCGGTCTTCTCCTCCGACCCCTGTCTGTCTCATGCTTTGATTTATGATGGGCAGCATATATCTGCTGCAAATGCGACCTGTTCCCCTCTGTCTCATACACACATGCATATAACATGTTGTATGTTAAACGCACTGCAACACACCCCCGTCCCTAGGAAGGCTGAACAAAGTGGACCTGCAATCCGGATGAAAATAACAGCGTTTCGTCGGCATTGCGGCAACAACACTACAACGCTTCCCCGCGGCGATACAAAATGGCCTCATCCCCCTTATTTAATATTCTCGATTGCAATGCAATTTTTTTTACATTTCTTAATTTTTAGCATTTAGTAATTTTTTTGTAACACACACTTTAAGTGGGCCATTAAAAATTATTATTTTATATGCTGAATTATGTTGTTAAAACAGAGGCTATACGAGGCCTATCTGAAATAAGTACGGCTGCCCCAAATAAAGTTTTTTTTCTAGTAGTTTAGCCGTTGTTCACACTTTTAAGCCATTGTTCACGCGGAGCTGGCGCATCCATGTCATTGTCTGCTATATTTGCTTATTCAAATTCAATTCAAAATTCAAAAAAGCTTTATTGTCTATCCCCACAGGGGTAGAAAATTGTCTTTAGACAAGAGGCTCAACAAACAGTATACAACTATCAATACACAGCTAAACAACAATACAATACAACAGACAACCACACAATTCAAGATAACCCCCTCCCCTATTTCCTATTTAAAATGTCAACGGCCATCGGGATAAAAGACTTCTTATATTTGGCCTTCTTCGCCAAAGGTACTTTAAATCGTCTACCAGACGGAAGTAAAACAAATGAGCTGTGCAGAGGATGGGTAGAGTCTGTCACAATAGCAGATGCTCTCCTTTTTACTGCCACAATATAAAGATCAGACAGGGTTTCTTGTTTCTCACCAATAATTTTACCAGCTATGTTTATAATCCGTAGAAGTCTATTTTTGCATTTGACAGAAAGAGAGTTATACCAAGATACAATGTTGAAAGTAAGCACAGATTCGATAAGGGATTTATACACCACAATCAGAATATCTTTTCCTCAATAAGCCTAGACGTTGATATGCCTTCTTGAAGACACTTTCTGAGTGCTTGTCAAATTTAAACTGGGAGTCAATTTCTGTACCCAGATATTTAAAAGATCCCACCTGCTCAACTTCTTCTCCATTAATTATCAAGGGTTTAAAAAATGTGCATGCATTAATTACCCCGGAGCACAGTTCTTTGGTTTTGTCAATATTAAGCTGGAGAAAACTCTCCTTTGTCCAGGCCATGATAGAGTTGACAAACTCAAAATAAATGTCCAGTGATTGGGTATCTCTCATACATCCCACCAATGCCATATCATCTGCATATTTTATCAGCATCAAGTTCTCATTATTACAGGTAATCTCATTTGTATAGATAGAGAAAAGAATCGGGGATAGAACACATCCCTGTGGAAGACCAGATTTTAAAACTACATTCTCTGACCTTTTACCATTTACTATCACGTGTTGGGGACGGTCCCGTAAAAAATTGTTAATCCATAAAATAATGGTTTGATGCACATGAAGCTCCTCTAAACGCCTCAAAAGTGTATTTATGTTCACTGTATTAAAAGCAGATGAAAAGTCCATAAATAAAATCCTAATGTACGAGTTTGCCATGTCCAAATGCTTTACTGCCCTATCCAGCAAAGTGACGGTGGCATCTTCAACTCTGCGCCCAGTCCTATAAGCAAATTGTAGAGGGTCAAGTTTATCGGTCGTTGCCTGGGAGAGTTGCTCACAAACTACTCTCTCCATGCACATACAGAACACTGATGTTAAAGTACTGGTCTGTAGTCCTCAAGTGCCTTAGCATGAGCTTTTTTCGGTAACGGGATGATGGTGCTTTCCTTCCATGCTCGTGGTACAACATTAAAATCAAGAAACATCTGAAAAAGTTGTGTCAACAAACCCTTCAGCTGAGAAGCACATTCCCTCAGTACTTTGCCCTTTATTCCATCCGGCCCTGATGTCTTTTGGGCTTTGACTTTCATTAAAACCTTTCCCACATTTTGTTCCTCAATTCTTATGGGGAGGAAATCAGAGTTCATTTAAATGGTCATCATTAAAACGGGCATAAAATTATTGTTTATTAAAACCAGGCAATTGGTTGATAAAACATTGATTAAAATTAAGATACAATTGATATAAAGCGAAATTCACTTTAAAGAAAGGCTTTCAACAAAACAAAACTTAATGAAGCGGTCAAAATTATTTCTGACCCCCATGTCTTTTGACATATTGCGCATCTCATGTGTCCTGTTCACTTTTCATAATCAACGTAAACATTGTATACAAAAATAACGTTATAATAAACATATTAAACTAAATACGTGTTTTAATGGTTACAACAAGTATAGTAGGCTACAGTACAGATAAATTTTGTGTCGGAGCAGGATTTGAGTGTTGTTTTACCGGTGAGCGGTTCATGAGTGGAGTTCCGCTCCGCTTAACTCACATGCTCTGGTAAGGTAGGCAGGTTTTTTGTGTTCATTTCCTTTCGCTGTGCAGGCTTTTTTATTGTATATGACAGTGTAAACAGCTCAATAATCCTTTTATTTAAAAGGGGGGGGGGGGTGCTGTTTCATGCATACTGAGTTTTTTACACTGTTAAAGACTTGGATTCTCATGCTAAACATGGACTAAGTTTCAAAAATTAAGTTGGACGTTTGATGGAGAATTTCTGTGCCAAAAATACTCCTTCCGGTTTCTCACAAGTTTCGGAAAGTTTTTTTTCGGAGTATGGGCCTATGTGACGTCAAATGGGGCGGAATTTCCTTATACGGGTCCTAAGGGCACTTCTCCCGGAAGGGCGCGCATGCACCTGTAGACCAGAGCGAGAGAGCGAACGCAGTATGCCTATCAAAGCGCTTGGCTCGGCTGCGCTGCAGTCACAGGACTTCACGACATCAACAATGTCACCAAAGATGTGTGTTTTTGGTTGTCAGGGCAAGACAACCCTGCACAGCTTTCCAAAGATCTTAGCGTTAATGGGACAGTGGATGGAATTTATTTTTCCGGAGCAGCAATGGAGTTGTACAAGTGTTTTGTTTGTTCCCTGCCTTTCGGCGACAATGGTTTTAAAAACAAGGCTCCTGTTCAATTTCAGCCTCCGGATCAGATTCTGGATCATATACGTTTGTGTGGTTGAATCTGATTGATCTTATTTAAGACGTTTTCTTTTCCACGTTTAAGGATGTCACAGCTTTCAGACGCAATAGCTGCGCGCGCTCGTTGCTGTTTAGCTCCGCCCACACGACACACCTCCAGCCGCTCGTTTTTTTTGGGGAAAGACTCGGTACAGCGCATTTTTCTTTTATAAATATAATAAAACTAAAGACTTTTCGGAGATATGAAGGATGCAATACTACTCTATACATACTCAAGATTGACATGAGATTGACTGAAACTGAGTGTTTCACCCCCCTTTTAAACGTCAAGATTGCAAGAAGGATCAACAATGTCAAAAATGTGATGTGCAGTCAAATGTCTCATTGTGTATGCTGTTTAAACAAGTGTTCTCACCAATATGCTTGTTGTGCTTCGTTTTTTATAGACTGGATATTGTTTCTTATTCAAATATGGTGACACCTCCTACCCTCACTCTACCCTCGTCAAGTTTTACAACCAGGGTTAGGTGCTTCTACATCAGTGTTTTTCACATATAATTTCCCTCTGATTTTAAGGATGAATTATGGGTAGGGTTAGGTTTAGTGGTAGGGATATGGTTAGGACATTTAGTTGATCCTGGAACAACATTCCAGTCTGAAAATTCTATGTTGACCCAGGAACCTGTCTAACTTGGCAAAATCAGGACAAGTTGTTTGGAGAACGAATGAATGGACGAATGTTTCACAAATGCCATTTTCATTAATAGATGTCTGATTAATAGCAATATCAATAAAATATCAAAAGTAAAGGGGCATTTCTAAAATGTCATTGATGGATTAGGGTTTAGGGTCTGACCAAAGAAATCTTTAGACATGGCTGCGGGGTGAGGATTGAGCTTAACTGGTTTGGGAGAGAAACAATCATGCTTGTTATTATGGTTTTAGACACTGCTTCATTTTGTGCTCAAGAACAGCCCTTATACATGGTAAAATAACTGTATGGTTGCTTTATTTAAACACTGAAAATCTCCATTTTCCTTGTAGGTTTTTGCTGGGTCATAAAAAAGTACATTTCCTCTGTAGATATGAAAAAGTGATGTTCAGTTTATGTTACAAATTAAATGCTAACCAAACAAAAACATTAAAGGAAATGCCAGAATAAGTCTAGCGTAACATTTTGATTTCAAATGCTCCGTGTAGGGTGAATGAGGTTACATGACTGGCTCTCTGAGCAGGAGAGTGGTAGAAATTAAAGACAGATCTCAGTCTGAATGATGAGAACATGACATCACGTGTCACATGCACACTCTCACTGAGAGTATACTCAATAAACACACACACTGCAGACTAGGGATGGGGGATATAGACTTAAAATTATATCACAAAATATCTGGTATTTTTGCGATAACGATATCAATGAAGATATAAATGTAGTACCATTCCCCATGTTTTTGGCTACAAGTGAGAGCTGCACGCATTCTTGAGAGCCTCAGAAAAACAAACAATGATCTAAAGTAAAACGTACCCATCATCAAATAATAAAATCCTATAATGAACAAATGACATAAAAAAATAAAAAAACAACAACACCAGCCTTTTCATAAATGGAAAAGTTGCAGATATACTTTTCTTCTGTAAAAGTACAGGTAATGTTTAAATAGAAACTGTGATGAAAAACATCACAATAATAATTCAAATCAATGACAAGTTTGAAATGTAAACAGATTCTGTAATTATTCTTATTCTCATGGTGCAAACAGTTGCAAAAATAGTGCAGACAGCAAAAGATTATCCCAACTATGTCTTCCAATTATAACAAAAAATTGCAAATAATGATATAATTTAATACGTACGCCTGCTTCTGTAGCCCCGCCCACCGATTCGTGGAGCTAAACGGATCGCGTTACCAAGCTATAAACATGCCGAAGAGATTAATACATTGCGCTGTGCCTGGTTGTGGAAGAACACAGTCGCTGTATAAGCTTCCTTCGGATTATAATATTAGGAATGAGTGGCTAAACTTTATTTTTAATGAATATCCAGCTCACGTGGGGAAGACATTGCACGTATGTTCATTTCACCACGGATTCGTTTGTAAACAAGAGACTGGATTTGCAGACAGGATGATATTACATGAATGCATGAAGCTAATCACTAATGTGAGTAAAAATGTTTTATATGTGATAGTATTGCATTGTTATAGATCAAATACAATGTTACATTGTGTACATGTCTAAACAAAATTTACCACTGTCAAAGGGCAGCCCAACGTCCCGGGGCTATGTGTTTTCCAGACGGGCTACCAATACATATCATCATAAATAGTGAAATAACATTCCTTTCTTGATGTGAGTTCACTCTCTGGACTTGATGTTTGAAGGAAAAATACAATCGCGGAAGTTTTGATCATGCTGTCTGCAACGTTTGGCGCGCACGTATATCCAGTGATCGGGCGGGCCAAGTAATATAAAATAACATTCATATTAATTGCGGGTGGATGAGCGATAAATCATTGTGTTTGTTCCGGTTGCCGTTTGTCACACACTTTCAAAACAATGCCTCACGCGTTCTCATGTGGGAGCCGAAGCTCATTAAATATACAAAGTTTATCCAATCCCAGCCATGGGTGTTTACTTCCAAGTCTTCAGTGTGGCACGCCCATCAAAACCGAGCGTGTCTTGAGAGAGCCTCAAAACCATGGCAGAAAATAGGCTATTACTTATTCATTATGTTTTTGAATGTAAAAACCACGCAAACGTCACAAGTAGACCTCAGACAACAGTGTAAAACATTTTTAAAAGCCAGTTCATGACACCTTTAAGCATGAATTAATGCATATTAGTGCACCCGTATTGTTAAGTGTTACCGCGTACGTTAACGCGTTAACTTTGACAGCACTACTTAGAACATATACACTCACCTAAAGGATTATTAGGAACACCTGTTCAATTTCTCATTAATGCAATTATCTAATCAACCAATCACATGGCATTTGCTTCAATGCATTTAGGGGTGTCTCCTGAACTCCAAACTGAATGTCAGAATTGGAAAGAAAGGTGATTTAAGCAATTTTGAGCGTGGCATGGTTGTTGGTGCCAGTATTTCACAATCTGCTCAGTTACTGGGATTTTCACGCAAAACCATTTCTAGGGTTTACAAAGTATGGTGTCAGAGGAGAATGGGCAGACTGATTCAAGCTGATAGAAGAGCAACTTTGACTGAAATAACCACTCGTTACAACCGAGGTATGCAGCAAAGCATTTGTGAAGCCACAACACGCACAACCTTGATGGGCTACAACAGCAGAAGACCCCACCGGGTACCAGTCATCTCCACTACAAATAGGAAAAAGAGGCTACAATTTGCAAGAGCTCACCAAAATTGGACAGTTGAAGACTGGAAAAATGTTGCCTGGTCTGATGAGTCTTGATTTCTGTTGAGACATTCAGATGGTACAGTCAGAATTTGGCGTAAACAGAATGAGAACATGGATCCATCATGCCTTGTTACCACTGTGCAGGCTGGTGGTGGTGGTGTAATGGTGTGGGGGATGTTTTCTTGGCATACTTTAGGCCCCTTAGTGCCAATTGGGCATGGTTTAAATGCCACGGCCTACCTGAGCATTGTTTCTGACCATGTCCATCCCTTTATGACCACCATGTACTCATCCTCTGATGGCTACTTCCAGCAAGATAATGCACCATGTCACAAAGCTCGAATCATTTCAAATTGGTTTCTTGAACATGACAATGAGTTCACTGTACTAAAATGGCCCCCACAGTCACCAGATCTCAACCCAATAGAGCATCTTTGGGATGTGGTGGAACGGGAGCTTCGTGCCCTGGATGTGCATCCCACAAATCTCCATCAACTGCAAGATGCTATCCTATCAATATGGGCCAACATTTCTAAAGAATGCTTTCAGCACCTTGTTGAATCAATGCCACGTAGAATTAAGGCAGTTCTGAAGGAGAAAGGGGGTCAAACACAGTATTAGTATGGTGTTCCTAATAATCCTTTAGGTGAGTGTATTTGTTATCTGGGATTATGTCTACACAGAACAGCCTTAACTCAGCTATATAAAGATGCCTTTTCCACCATCATGCATGTCCAAGAACAATGTTTTTGCCATTGTATGTGTCCAAAAGTCCATGTTGGTGCCATTAGTTTTTGTGCTACTTTTTTAGTGGAATACAATTAATCTTTCTCTGTAGAATCAATGTTCAATGGCACTAGGCTTGGAAAAGTTTTAAACAAAACACACGCACACAATCGCATGGGTCATTTACACCCACATCTATTTTTGTTGTGTGTGGGCGGTGTGTAGCACCTCTGGACTCTTTGTTTGTATGAGGGTTTGACTTTTGTTTTTCTTGGCTTAACCGTGCGAGAGTGTATATCAGCGTGCGTGTGCGTAGTCTTACTCTACACGTTGTAGACTCAAAATTCTATCATCACTCAGAGTTTATGTGAACAGCCGGCGCTGGCTCAGTCCACATCCTGGGAAAGTGACTGGGATCGGAAGCGGCTCAGACTAGGAACGTAAACACACACAAACACACACACTACAACACGCACTGCCAAGCTCCACAGAACTCTCACACTTAAATAAATATGTGCTAAATGTAATACAATGCACACTCTAGCAGGCTGTCACATTTATTAAAAAGCAGCTTTTAGACTCAAGCTTTATTGCTGTACGTTGAAGAGTGAAATCAGCATTCACTTACTGTATGGCGCGCGCATATAGCCTGCACAAGTAAACGCAAAACAATCGCACATGATATTCAATGATACGGTTTTTACTGCTGCTTGCTTAAAGTACATATTAATATTTCTCATATTTAGACTTAGGAGTTTTGAAAAAATGGAATGGGTTCCTTCGCAACTAGGGCTTTACACTAACACCCGCCAAATGCGGGTGGATCTCTGCAGTTGCGTGTAATGCCGAGTTCACACTGCCTGATTTTAGGCCCGATTTTGACTCACCGACAGGTTTTGCGAAATCGTCGACAAATGCCCGAAATCATAAGCAAATCTGTGCTCACGCACGTGAGTGACAATCATGCAGTGTGAATTATCATAGACGCGATCTGAGAGAATCGCCGACAATTCGTGGACACCCGTGAGGTATTTGGCACGCTAAATATCTGGACCTGTCGGGGATTCAAAATCCTACTGGGTGAAGTGAGTTTTGACTGAAAAATACATCGACGAGGACCTACAGCCAATGAGAGAGCAAGATACAGGGCAGCGGGAGGTTCAGGGAGGAGTTATGGACCAGAATATCAGTATTTTAATACATATATTTACAATTCTATCAAACAGAAACAAAGCACAAACCTTTGCTTGACCAGCCGCAACAGCAGCACATTGCAAAATTATTTAGAGCCCTGTGTGCTCCCCAACCATTTCCTCCGCCATAATCATTTTTCTTCTTCTCCTCTGAAAATCAGCACACAGATTATTTGGATCGCAAACTTTCTGCAGTTTATCATTTTTAATTACAATTCCAGTCTCACGCGAGAACTCCGGTCTGACGCACATGTGATCTTGCATTGTTTACTTGTCACTTCTCCCGTGTGTTTGGTTGTGAAACGTAGTTTGCGCACTGGAGAGAGTTGTCGTTGATTCTTCCAATTGTGTGAAGTCATGCAGTGTGAAACCTCCTGTCGCCGATCCATCGGTCAGTGTGAACACAGCAGCGCTACCCCAGATAGTCATGCAGTGTAAAAAGAGCAGTGCAGTCTGAACTGAACGGCATAACGCAGTTACCTCTACTAGACTAGATTTTTTTAATATACATATCGATACTGAAATATCTGAAACACTTCCAATACTAATTTTCCATTAGACACATGGCATCAGCGGCGAGTTGACTCAAATCTGCCTCTCCTCAGTTACCCGTTTCATTTGCCCTGGATGAATATTGTTGGTGTTACAGGGCTTGAATCGAAGTGTGCGCACATAAAACTGCCTCTCAGTACCACATTTAGTTTGTTTTTGCTGCTTATTGCGCTTAAACAGTAAAATATACACAAAATAATGTCAAAATGTCAGTCTTGGTGAGTATTCACGTAAACACAGTCGGGAGGCCAGATGATATACGATTGTGACATATTCCCTACGTGTTTGTGGACTTTTACGTTATTTCCTGTTGTGTGTTGTAGTTCTTTGTAGTTTTTCATCCTGATTTAGTTCTCCAGGTGTTTCCTATCTGTCACACCCCCTTGTTACCTTTTTTAGCTCGTCTTCCCTGTGTATTTATAGTGCTTGTGTTCCACCCGTGTTTTATCAGTCGTTGAACATATGTAATGATGTAGTTCCGTGTTTTTCGTTCTAATTTTCTGAGTAAATGTCCCTGCACTTAAATCCGCTTCCTTGCCTGCTCATTCCACACTCTACGTTACAACAATAAAATAGCAAGTTTATTAATAGACCAGCAAGTATTATATTTAGAGTTCTTTGGCGTAGGCCCCGTCCATAGCTCTCGTCTCGGGGGTAACGGACTCTGCATTTTCTGCCTGAAGATGAAGGCAGGGGCGCAGCCGACCCCCTGGGAGGTATAGGCAGGGACCATCCTGGTGGTGGGGAGGATGGAGGTAATGTTTCCGTCAGCATCTGCAAACTCAGACATGTGTTAGTACACTTTTATACTCTGAGAATTAGAACATGATTGGTTAGTTCTGGATGTAATGAGTGACGTAACATTGAATCTTCCTGGCAGAACTTGCGCTAGAGCTTCATTTCTGTTTTAAGTAAGGAATAATTGACTCCGGGGCGTTCAATTATTCGAATAATAATGCAGTGGCCGTTACACCTCGGGTGTGCATTATTTTTCTAATAATTGAACGCCCCGGAGTCAATTATTCCGCTTATACTACGGTTACCACACCTCAAGACATCGATCCGAAGATATTTTTAAAGTGATTCGTCCGGTTTTTGTACTTAAATCGCTATTGTGAGTAGGACTATTTCTTCCGCGTCTCATCCAACAGCTCTTTTGCCAGTTCCAAAACGTCATTTTAAAGCTGTTAACGAAGGCTTGAGCCGTTGATAGCATTCTACTGCAGTTATTAATAAAGTTATTAGAAAGAGAGAGAGAGCGAGCGTGAGAGAGAGCGTGAGAGAGAGCTAGAGAGAGAGAGAGCGAGAGAGAGAGCGAGCGAGAGAGCAAGAGAGAGTGCTTGTGTGAATTAGGCTACCTCTATGCGTCTCTAAACAGCGCTGTTATTACCTCGCTAGTGAAAAAATGGCCAGTGTAGCCTTTAAGTTGCTCCACTATATAGGCTAACTGATCAAATCGTCAGGGCAGCGCTGACACCTTTCTGTGCAAACTGTAGTGTGTGTGCGAGCATGTGTGATTTCAGTAATGAGACAGAAAAGCTTGCCTTTGATGTCCGCTTCCGTTTGTTGGTTTTCATCTGGACTGTTTAATACTGCTGCCGCCCAGTTGTTGAATGTTTTATATTCACCGTAAATATTAAGATTTACTTTAGGAAAATCGTCTGTCATATTGTTGTTTTTTAGTCCTGTAATTTCCGTTATTACAGTTAACTATGCAAAGTGATATGGAACTGTAATGCGGTCAAGAGAGCTGCCTGGAACTACGTTCGCTGTGCGTCTCCCAGAAAATAATTGCACACCTCAGAACGTTCATCAGCCAATCAGATTCAAGCATTCAACGGCCCCGTAGTAAATAAACAGTTGAGAAAGAAAATGCATGTGTAACAGTATAATGGATCCGTGTGTCAGGTCTTAAAGTGACAGCAGCCTATTACACCTGCTGCCAAATTAAGATATAATATTACAAATATCTATTTGGCAGTTTTTCCCATGGTATTGAGGTTCAAATTGTGGCCAGTGAACATGCTGAGTGGCTAGTAACTTTAGTGGAAAACCACTAGCTACAGTGGCTGGTGAGCCAAAAAGTTAATGTCAAGCCCTGTTCGCTCGATTTCGACCGAGTGAGCGAGTCTGCTCAACATGTGTACTTCAGGCAGATCCATAGACCACAATGCAACACGATTGAGACGTCACAGCCGGTCACACTTAATTTACCCCTACCCACACAACTCCTAGTGTATGATATTGGAGTTGTTTTGACATTTAACTGCATTGTAGCTTGTAGCTACCTTAAGCTGACTGTTTTTTAACAGTTATAGTTTATTGTATTATTTTTATTTGTGAATTTTCTAATATTTTATATTTAATATAAATATATTCATGTTTAATATTTGTTTCTATTTAATTTTTAACAGCCAAACCCTACAAGCCTATAGAGGTGTGTAAAACAAATTCATAAATTAAAAAATCTGTAAATAATAAATCTGCTCCATTGCAGATTCCAAGTGATCAAGGGCTCTAGGCGTTCCATTTAAACACAAGGGTTCAAGGGTTCTGCCAGTAATGGGCACTCGTGCAACACAAGCAATGACGTACATCTGAGTAAATGAGACGGAGGTAAGTTAGCAAGGAAAGAGCATACAAAAGTTGACTTAAACGCAGCCCAGTAACTCTGAAGACCTTGACTAGCTTGTTCAGGTGTGTTTGATTTGGGTTGGAACTAAACTCTGCTGGACAGTGGCCCTTCAGGACCGGATTTGAGGAACCGTGCATTAGGATGCAAGATTTGTAATCATGTGAAACAAGTATAAATGTCCTCACAGAGAGCCACTGAAACCTCATACAATTTTTTTTTATCATTCCAGGGTTTTCCACATGTCCAGATTTACAGCTACTGAATTATAATTTAGCCTATTCATTTAGGATGCAATGATTCATTTTAAGCATTTGCGTGCAGATACAGAGAATTATATGTGCAGAAACTCGTTTTTTTCACATCAGCTATATCTTACAGTTTACCTTTAAAATCACTTGAGAGTCTAAATTACTCATTGTGGTTTTGTGAATGCTGACTTTACCTCTGAAATGTTCCATTCCTAAGTGTTTTTACTACATTTCTCATAAATTACCTTTAATTTCATATTATTAGTGGGCATTAATCATATCTTTTATGGCATAATTACTTAAGTTTTCCATCATGTGTCCACATTCTATAACTGCTTTACATTATTATTTTACTGTAAATGTCTGAGTGAGATATACCGTAGCCACTTATGTAGGTATGTCCTAACAACGAGAAGGCAGACCACCCAATACATTGACAATGACACAAAAGAGACATTGTAAAACTGTTCTGCGTAATATCATTGCGCCACTGCACTCATGGTACGGCTCAAAGTTCCTTGATTACTACGCTGGAATGAGAGTATAGTTCCTAGCCATATCGGCCTAGAAAATCACAACTTATCATTTTCCGTCGGTCTTAAGTGGCGTTCACACCGGACACGATTCGCGCGAAGGTGGACACTTGAACATTTTGAGTTGTTGCACTCGCTTCATTCGAGCATGAAATTCGCGCGAATCGCGCATGAAATTTGCGTGTGACAACTACACAACAGACGCGAATTCGCGTCATGGGAGGGGCTTCTATATGAGCCTAGATGAGCCAGCTCGTCTCGGTCACTTGACGTCTTTTTTGTAAAAAATACTACTATTAATGTGTGACAAAACGTAGTTTAAAGACTTTTTCAGGCGATAATATAGTTGTTTAAAGCTCAAATCTGTAGTTAATTTATAAAAAG
Source organism: Romanogobio albipinnatus (assembly GCA_023566225.1). Classification (NCBI taxonomy): domain Eukaryota; kingdom Metazoa; phylum Chordata; class Actinopteri; order Cypriniformes; family Gobionidae; genus Romanogobio; species Romanogobio albipinnatus. The sequence continues at coordinate 43,646,562 of CM042258.1, read as the reverse complement.
AGTGCCTATTTGAGCATTTTATCTGGCGTTTTCGGAGTTGTGAGATCCAGGCGATCAGTGACATTCCGCGCTCGTTTACCCGGCTAGACCCGCCTTTCCTCGGCTAGTCCTTCTCACATTTGCCACTGGCTCTGGCTCTGGCTCTTTTTTTTTTCTGCTCCTGTCTCGTTGTGAAATGGCTCACTTGGCTCACAATAACTCACTTTCTTCCAAGCAAGATCCTTTTTATTCCTTTATTCCTTTTATTCCTGTTCCTGCAGTGATAGGATGATGTATCATACAGCTCCGGGTATCCACAAGCAGCCACGATTATCTTGTCCTCCATTGTTGTTCGAATTTCTGCCTCCGCTTGTAAATGCGTCACTACTAGAGCAAGCTCGTGATTGGTTTACGCGGTGCAAAATATCCGCCAGAGTTCAGATTTTCCAACTTGAGCGATTCGCGCGTTCAAAACGCTCAATTTGCGCCTCCTCAATCGCGCGAATCTCGCCGCAGAATGCCATTTCGCGTCTCTGCATTGACTTAACATGTAAATCAAATCGCGAATCGCGTCCGGTGTGAACGCACCATTAGTACACGATGTAACTATACACGTCACAACATGTAAATAGGAAAATGTTGGCGTTATTTTGTCACTTCTTGAGCAGTCGGCTAACTGGAGCCGTTTACCTCCAGTCTTTGTGCTAAGCTAGGCTAGCGGTGTGTGCGTCAGACAGAGTTATGGCACGCACAGAGATGAGAATGGTATGTATGGACTTATCTAACTCTGGGGGATACGGTGAATAAGCTAAAGTCCCAAAAAATCGGCATGTTCCTTTAGAGAACCTACTTAAAGAACCTACTTTCGCGAACTAGGTTTAGTTTTAGTTTGCTCAACTGAGGCCCTGTCCACACGAACACGGGTATTTTCAAAACCGCAGCTTTTTCTACGCGGTTTGGCTGTTCGTCCACACGCAAACGCAGTATCCGGTTACTGAAACCGGACTTTTTTGAAAACTCCGGCCAGGGTGAGGATTTTCAGAAACGCCGGTTGCAGTGTTGTCGTGTGGACAGTGAAACCGTAGTTTTTGCCTTGCGACGTCAGAGTGTGCGCCGTTATCCGCTGTGTTTGACGTCAGATTGTGCGTCGCTGACTGCTTTGTTGACGACCCTATGGTTGACGATTCTGTGCAATGGCGGACGTAGCCCACATATTGCTGATAGTAACTGTGCTAACAGGGCTGCTTGTATCATGTACACAGATACATGCTCAGATATATTATGTTTGTTAGCCTACCGGAACTGGTAATAACTTTCTGTTAGGCTTCTGATTGGCCAACATGCCTTTACGATTAGGGTGATATCGCCGCCTGCTGGTGTGGCATGCTCTTGACAGCGCTTGATAGCGGGTTTTTGCGTTTTCATGTAGACAGAGATTTCTTTAAAACCGAGCATGTGTGGACGGGATTTTTTTTTAAAACACAGGAGGAAAAACTCCGGTTATAAAAATACCCGTGTCCGTGTGGACTAGGCCTGCGATAACTGTTAAAAAGCTTTAAAACGACTATATTTCCTTAGTAAATTGCCTGTATTGGCTGTAAATGGTCTTTTACATCTATGATCTAAGTGGTTAAATGCTTTCTAAATAAAGCATAGTACTTTTTTATGAATGTGCTTGAAGGCCTTAAAGTGCTTGAACCCCGATAATTGCTGCTCGTAGCTATATGTTGTATAAAACTTTTTTTTATTTTTTTTAATGTTTTGGTATTGTATTGCAGTTGCTGACATTTTGTAAAACCAAAGCTACTCCAAACTGTGCTATAGTGATTTTACCATGGGTAAGTGGGTGTTAGTGAAGCAACTTCTCTTTATACCTAAAAACACCTTTTACTTGTGGTAAAACCATTGTAGCACATGGGCTGTTTATGGTTTCAGTAGAGGTATAGACTGGCTTGAATTGATATTAGTAATGGCCAATGAGTGGCTATAGTGTGTGTAGGTCTTTGTGTTCATTTTTGCACTTTTGATGGTGTGTCTATGATCGTTTTAGAGAAAGCATTGGCAAAAAGCCTGAGGTTATGAATCTAATTATAGCATAAATTAGGTCTTTTGTGCTTTGTGCCTGTATAGTGAGTTTTCTGCTGGGTAATGTGATTTTGTTTTTACAGTTTAGCAGAGAATAAATCATACAGCTATGGCTGTTTTCCAGAACATGGAAGTGTAGCCACTGGGGACAGGACAACCTACACACACAGTCACAGAAATGCCCTCAACTAACAAGCTTTTAACTCAGCAGAGATGGACTGCCCATGAAGGCAGTTCATAAGGCGGAAAACTGGATTGTTAACTTTTAGTCTATTTGGTTAATCAGTGGGCAGTGAACTAATCTGTGCTGTCCGTATTGTTTGGAGGACACCAGAACTCATTTACTGTCAATTTTAAAGCAACAGTTTTTCCATGTTTTCAAGATGTGAAGCCGGGAAGGAGACTCACTTGAATATACTTTATTTTTTGCTAGTATTGGTGGCTGAAGGAGCGTTTGGACCTGGAAACGTTGATGTGGGTTGTCAGACTTAACCATATAATCAGAGCAATGTTTTGATAGTGCTACAGCTTTTATTCTTTAGGAAATCAACCTACCTGTGGTTTACTTATAGTTGTCTCTGCATATTAAGCCGAGATGGAGTAAAGTAATTGAATATGGGAAACAAAATTACACACTTCACCTTTAACAGATAAAGGAGAATTCCACTTTGACACAAGGAATTACTGGAGTCCTAAGGCTGGGCATTAAAACATCTGAATGAATTCTTATGTGTATTCAACAATGGAGTTTTAATGGTCCTGGACGTCTATGACCCAAGCCAACAGAGCCTTTTCGGTTCCTGAATCATAAGTCTAATGAATGCGTCTGTGGAGGAACCATTACCAGGGACCGTTGTGATTTGTGCCTTCTAAATCTTTCCCATAAATCTTGAGCCCCCCCCTTATTCCAGACTACTGCACATTTCTCTAACACGCTCACCCCGTGAAACCTTACTCCACGTCCTCTGCATAGTCGTCCACTAAATTAGTCATCTACTAACGGTTTAGGTGAAGTAATTCGGCCCAGTTCAGTAGCACCAGTGAGGGATTCAGTGGCTGCGGGAACAGGGTGAATTCCAAGGGATAACGTTTTAACCAGTGCGTGAAATCTAATATTGGATGGAATTTTAAACATGCTGTCGACTTCTATAGGGATGCAAAGAGAGTGTTTCTTACATTAAACAGAAAGTCTGTGAAGGTGAATCACATGCGTTTAGGCTGTGGAGGTAGCTGTGTTCATAGGTGACTGGAGGTATTCCCCCTTCTATGTTTGTAGGCTGAAATAAAAAGCTAATAGGGAGCCACAAAACTCTCATTTGGCTTTAATTATAGGGCCGTGAATGAGGAAGGTGGATTTACTGCTTTGCTGTGAGGTGGTTCGTTCTTCTCTCTCTACTTCCTTCTCCCAACCCATGAGCTGCCCTGTTCCTCATTACCATATCTTTCGCACTGGAAACACTTTACATTAAAGTCCCATAAGTTAACATAGTTAATGCATTAAAGGTACACATTGTAACTTTTTTTTTTTTTCAAAATGTCTGATTGCGTCGTATATCAAGCGGGCCCTTGATCAAGCGTTTGTGTTTTTTTTAATCATTACTTTATTAGCCAAATTGGGTGGACAGAAAGCTTTACCATAACCAGAAATATATATATATATATATATATATATATATATATATATATATATATATATATATATATATAGCAAAGTAAGAACTAATACTACAACTAAGAAACAAATGTGTACAAAGTTGCACAAGTCAGGATTAGTCTAAAGATGTGTGCTAAACTCACAGCACAGCGCAACGGTTCTGTCACAGCACAACAGAACCGCTGAGACGCCAGTCATGAGCTGCTCACGTGAACACTGCGCTTTGTTTAACTATTTATTTTCGTTTCGAATTGTTTCGTTTAAAAGTGGACATTTCAAGCTTTCTACACACATATGAGGCAGTAGCTGCTGAGTCTCAGTTTATTTATGAGACACGTTCAAGAGCAATGCAAGTGATCACTAAGGCGCCTCCATGTCACGATTATTGTCTGCTATAGCCTATTTGCTTCTTATTTATTAAATCCAGGCAATTGGCTGATGAAACATTGATTCAAATAAAAATAAAACATTATACAAAACAAAGTTCACTTTAAAGAAATGCTTTCTACAAAACAAAACTTAATGAAGTGGTCAAAATCATTTCTGACCCACTCGCATCTTTGCACTTTTAATAATCAATATAGCCTAGATGAAATTAAAAAATAACATTATAATATTTAAACATAAATTTGAAACAAAATACATTGTTTAATGACTACAACACGTATAGTAGGCTACAGTACAGATAAATGTCATGTCTGTGCGGGATTTGAGCGAACGTCATTTTACCGGTGAGGGCTCATGAGTAGAGCGGAATCGACCACAGAGGCCTGGGGTCAGATTCCTTTGCTGTTCGTCCAGAAATTAATCTATATTTTTTCTACGAATCTTTGAGTTAACATGTACTAAACATGAGTGGAATTTGCACTGCAGCGCCACCACACCTTGATGCTCATGACAAGAATAGCATGTTATCTTTATTGAAGTGAATTAGGTTTAAATCGCTGTCATGCATGAATGAATTATATTTTTGCAATTTTACACATAATAATCCACAATGATCACATTACACAAAACTGAAATTGCACTTCAAAATAACACATTGTCAATATTTTTTGAGACTTTTTTTTCATAAATCATGTTTTCAGAGGAGCCCATGTCTTATTAAGGGGAGCCGAGCTCCCCCGTAGTTCGCACCCTGCTTAAGCCTAATGATTTATGAGCAATAGGATAAAATCTCTCTTTTTTTTAGTTATGAGAAAAACATATTCATCCGCACAGTCACGCAGAGCCAAAGCACAAAAAAATGTTCTTCTGCAAAATGCATGGAGTTTTTTTTTTTACCTCTAGTTAACTAACATTAAGTTTTTTAACGTTAGTTTAAAAATAATTCATTATTAATTCATGTTAGTCCAGTCTATTAAACAACATTAACAGATATTTTAGCAGATAACAATATTTGTTACTTTAATAATGTATTATAAAATGTTGAAATTAGCATGATAAAGATGAATAAATGCTTTACAAGTATTTTTCATAGTTAGTTCATGTTTACTAATATAGTTATGTAATGTTAACAAATGGAACCTTATTGTAAAGTGTTACGTTTGCATTTAACTTTTGTTTCTTGTTTTTGTTTTTTAATCCTGGCACTGCAATTCTATGGAAAACTGCAAAGCAATCTGTAGAGTTTTGCTGTGCAGCTTCAGTCTGCTCATTATATCTCTCCTCCCTGTAATGCATTTGATATATCCTGCTGCAAGAGAGATATTTGATTCATATCCTGCAGGAACTCTTGTTCCGTACAAGCAGGATCCATAATCCAGGTTAATAGATGACAATTACGAGCTGTGTTCAAGGGTTCAGCCCTCATAGGGTGAGTGGTGGAGGCCGGGGCGAGGCCAGAACACATCTGGATAGGGGTGTGTGCAGATGTTGGCGGGTGTTGATGGAGCCGGTGTCTCCGGCGCTGCTGTGTGTGTGCTGCCCATCCGCCCTCTCCCACAGGAGTAATCAGCTCCGCTTGTCCCTGTGGAGTTTTACTAGGGAGCCACAACCTCAACGTTCAGAGTTTAACACTGATTACTGAGCACTGCTAATATACTCCAGAGCAGACGATTGAAGCTCTTCATATAACTCTATACATGTACAAATAAACCATCACACACACATATATACTGTTTTCTTTCAGACTAAACCCATCAATTCATTACAGTGGCAAAGCGGTCAAACAATGACCACTGCTGTCTGTACTGTAGTGACTGAAGGTTTAATCTGGATCCTCAAATGCTTCACTACAGCGTGAAGTGTAGGTTATTGGATGGTTTTCAGAACCAAAATGAACAATTTTATAAAAGGTGGCATATTTAGATTAATATATTGAGGACTAGGAGTGCCAAAGTGAAGGAATAATGTGCACTTTTATGCACATGCACTAACTATAGGGTTAAGATTAGGGTTTGGTTTAGGGTTATTTGCTTGCAATTATGCATAATTTACTCTTAGTACTATACTAAGCACATGCAACTATCAATTTAAAGGGATAGTTCACCCAAAAATGAAAATTATCCCACGATTTACCCTCAAGCCATCCTAGTATGACTTTCTTCTTTCAGACGAATACAATCGGAGATATATTAAATAATGTCCTGGCTCTTCCAAGCTTTATAATGGCAGTGAATAGAGGATGATAATGTATTTTGAAGCCCAAAAAAGTGCATCCATCCATCATAAAAGATATCCACACGGCTCTGGGGGGTTAATAAAGGCCTTCTTACACAAAGCCATGCGTTTGTGTAAGAAAAATATGCATATTTAAAACTTTAATAACTAGCTTCCGGCAGACAGCCTAAACAAGTTGACTTATGGCAAAAGAGTAACCCCTGACGCGTGCAGGATCTCTGTCCATGTATGAGGATGTAGGGGCAGTGTAAGCTTTGACGCCTTGACAAAGTCAAGCTCCTCTAGAAATCCTCCGGCATTTCTCTTTAAAAAAAATGTGTTCTGTTTTGCTCTATGCTCGGCGCTTCCACGTTCGTCAATACGCCATGCATCAGGTCAGAGGTCACTCTTTCACCGTAAATCAATGCGTACAGCCGTCAGTTGGAAGCTAGTTATTTTAGTTTATAAAGTTATTAATATACATATTTTTCTTACACAAACGCATGGCATCGCTTCAGAAGGCCTTTATTAACCCCCCGGAGCCGTGTGGATATCTTTTATGATGGATGGATGCACTTTTTTTGGGCTTCAAAATACAGTGTCATCCTCTATTCACTGCCATTATAAAGCTTGGAAGAGCCAGGACATTATTTATTATATCTCCGATTGTATTCGTCTGAAAGAAGAATGTCATATACATCTAGGATGGCTTGAGGGCAAATCATGGCGTAATTTTTATTTTTGTGTGACCTATCCCTTTAAAATAAAGTGTTGTTAACTAATAAGTATATTAATAAGTAAATTAAGAATTCATATTAAAAGAGCATCTACCAATTGCTATTCTCAAACTAATTGGACAAATGATCATGCGAAATCAACTAATGAACTTTCATCTTAATTTAAGAAATTACACAAGCAGAAAAATGCAGAAATGATGTACTTTACAGCAGTTTATAAATGAAATAAATAATTTTAAATGCCGTTTTTTTTGTCAATTTGTAGTGATTTATTTATTTAGATTTTAGTTCACTTAAAATATCAATTGATAATTGATTCCTTAAAATAAAAAAAGGCACTTCTAGTCCTCCATAGGAATAAGTATGTGAGGCGAAAGGGGAAAAGGTCTTATTACACAAGTGTACCTCGATGAGGCCAAGGCTCAAAATAAAACTGTCACATATTCCTCCTCTGCAGTCTGTAAAAATCTCCACTTGGCCGTCAGAGCTGCTGAACTGGACAGAAACAGTCCATCTGTGAGAAACACACACGTACACACAGTCCTGGATTTCTCTTTATTTTTCATCAGTGTTTCTCAAATACCTATCCATTATGTGGAAAAACTCAAAATTAAACAATTTGTTCACAATCTATATTAGAGAAACGGACAGTTTAAGTATTGCACTGCTCTGAAAGGAACCGCTCACCCCAGATGAAAGTCATATTTTATTCAACCTGATGTTGTTCCAAGCAAAAAGGACTTGCTTTCTTCTGTGAAGTACAACAGAAGATTATTAGAATAATGTCTTGGTTGTGTTTATTATTATTTATTTATTTTTAAGAGAGAGAGAGGAAAAAAAGAGCAAGTGCAAATGGGATTTAAGAGCTACAGTGGAGGGGAGGATTGTGAGTAAAGGGTCCTGCACACTGTGCGATTTTTCAAAATCCTCTACGAATGTTGCTTGTCAGACTGTACGAACATGATCCCCGATGTAATACATGTCACACTGTAGGATCTCGGTTGTCATTATGTCAGACTGTACGACAATCAAACGAGAAAAACGGACGCAAGCAAGAGACTTGTACGGACTGAGTTTTACATCATCAATCCGTGACACGTTTGGTAACGGTGAGCCGCATTCACAGACACAATGGTAGCGTTCAGCAAACAACAAAAACAAGCGGTGGCATTTTTCATTCACCTGACTCTTTTCGACATGTTCCCTGTTGTGATTTGATGTTGCCGCACGAAATGCGTCATCAGGTTCTGCGCTCCTATTGGTTCTTGATTTGACGGTCGTCCTAGGAGAAGTCACACTGCAGGATTGCGCCTCAAATCTTCTGACACTGCCAGAATTTTGTCCGAGGTAAAATTTGATCGCAACGGTCATTAATCGGTTGTCGAACTAAGGATCAAAGACTTCAGATTTAAGCCTAGGGTCAGAGAAATCTTTTAGGATTTCAAAATCGTGGCCAAAATTGCACAGTGTGCACCCGGCTTAAGTGAATAATTACATTTAATTGTTGCCCTCACAAAAAATTGTAATGCTTTCAGAAGTGGCACAAAGTAATTTGGTTTGGAATAAATGGAGGTTGATTAAATTACAGATATTTAATTTTTGGTTGAACTTCCTTTAAAAACATCAGTAATACAGTACAGTTATCATTAAACAGAACTGCAAACATAATGACTTCAAATACATTTGCAATCACACCATTGGCTGAGCCTGTTGCTATTGTGTTAGATCGGTCGTAATTCTCAAACAAGCAAAACCATGTTTTGAAAGCACCTCAGAGACACAGTGTTTACACTGGGATGGGAGAAATTTTAACATCAAAATAATTACACACTTCATCCTTCAACCCTGGAAAAAAATGTTAAACACTTTCTAAAAAAAGATTGTGACAGTCTAAAATGGCCAAGCCTTGAAGTTTAGCTGCTAATCTCCATTCAGTGTTTAATATTATGACCAAATACAGACTAGTAATCATGCATTGCTTTGGTCCACAACTTGCGGTGGGAACACACACACACACACACACACACACACACACACACACACACACACACACACACAGTTTGTCCCTTGGACAGGGAGGCAGCAGCATCTGTGAAAGCCATCTTGACTTAGTGGCTTGTGTTTTGTGGTTTGAGCGAGACCTGGTCTCCAGCCAGACCTGATGGGGTCAGCAAAGGTTCCCCTTTTACTCACCCATGAGGGGCTGTGCATGCTGGAAGACTGCAGCCTTGGGCTCCTGGAACGGAATGGAGACATTCAGCAAAATCAGGATGTGGCTTTGGGTGGGGGGTACGGCGGGAGTCAATGTCAACTCTGGGTCTTTCTCTCTGGGTCATAGGCAGAACAATACGGGACACATAATAATTAGAAGGTGTGAGCCACAGAAGGAGAGTCATGTGGTAATCTGAGAGCATGCTAATTGAACGTGTTAGGAGTTGAATGGTTTCTCCTTTTCTCTTTCATGCTTTATCTCCATCATGTGATCCTACCATGTCTTTTGTGTTTAGCTACATTTCATTTCCAATTGATGTTTCTATTGTATCATCTGAATAACTACATTTTGGTGTATGCCATCTGCTGTCATTTTTTTTTTCTTCATATTGTTTTTAAGAAAGAAGCTTGCAAAATATATACAAAATTATATATTGGCCATTTTGACCCAAACCGTTTTGTGGATACATCTCATTATTTGGATGCATCTTAAATCCTGCCCATATAGCTAACCCTACAACTAAAGAACAAAAATAACTTGTAACTTAGCATCCATGTTATCATGTGTTTGTTTTAGTAGAAAAGCTGGCATATTCAGTTAATTTGGAGGAGGATGAGGTGATGGTGAAAGAATGGTGAGAGGCAGATGAGGAGGGATGATGTCAGGATGTGGCAAAGTGCTGGTGATGGCCGGACGATGAGACCCAGATGGTGCAGGAGGAAGAAGTGCACTAGCACAGACCCAGAGCTTTACAGAGCCGGTGGGGGGAGCCAAGATGTGGTAGATGTGGCTGCTGACATCTGGGGGATGACCAGCAGAGACGAGTGCCCAGGATCTGCAGGTGTAGATGGAGAACCACAGGAGCCAAGAGACATCGCTGGTGAAGGAAACCGAGGCAAATCCGAGGACAGGGGGCAACGCTAGTGAGACCCAGAAGGACGGTAGGAGCCGCTGCAGCCGTAGGGGAGAAGGGACGGAGTGCAGTGGATGGCCCGGATGTCCATGGCGTAGGCAAAGCCAAACCAAGGGGGCTCGGCAGGACGAGGCAATCCAGTGGAGTCACTTGGACAAGGGATCCTGGGGGAGCCGAAGGTGGAAGGAGCTGAGTCCGAGTCAAGACCGAGTTCAGAGAGGGTTGAGTCCGAGTCGAGACCGAGACCAGAGAGGGCTGAGTCCGAGTCAAGACCGAGGCCAGAGAGGGTTGAGTCCGAGTCCAGACCGAGTTCAGAGTGGGTTGAGTCCGAGTCAAGACCGAGGGCTGAGTCAGAGTCAAGACCGAGGCCAGAGAGGGCTGAGTCCGAGTCGAGACCGAGTTCAGAGAGGGTTGAGTCCGAGTCGAGACCGAGACCAGAGAGGGCTGAGTCCGAGTCGAGACCGAGTTCAGAGAGGGTTGAGTCCGAGTCGAGACCGAGACCAGAGAGGGCTGAGTCCGAGTCCAGACCGAGGTCAGAGTGGGTTGAGTCCGAGTCAAGACCGAGGCCAGAGAGGGCTGAGTCCGAGTCAAGACCGAGTTCAGAGTGGGTTGAGTCCGAGTCAAGACCGAGTTCAGAGAGGGCTGAGTCCGAGTCGAGACCGAGTTCAGAGAGGGTTGAGTCCGAGTCGAGACCAGAGAGGGCTGAGTCCGAGTCGAGACCGAGTTCAGAGAGGGTTGAGTCCGAGTCGAGACCGAGACCAGAGAGGGCTGAGTCCGAGTCCAGACCGAGTTCAGAGTGGGTTGAGTCCGAGTCAAGACCGAGGCCAGAGAGGGCTGAGTCCGAGTCAAGACCGAGGCCAGAGAGGGCTGAGTCCGAGTCAAGACCGAGTTCAGAGAGGGTTGAGTCCGAGTCGAGAACGAGACCAGAGAGGGCTGAGTCCGAGTCAAGACCGAGGCCAGAGAGGGTTGAGTTCGAGTCCAGACCGAGTTCAGAGTGGGTTGAGTCCGAGTCAAGACCGAGGGCTGAGTCCGAGTCAAGACCGAGGCCAGAGAGGGCTGAGTCCGAGTTGAGACCAAGTTCAGAGAGGGTTGAGTCCGAGTCGAGACCGAGACCAGAGAGGGCTGAGTCCGAGTCAAGACCGAGGCCAGAGAGGGCTGAGTCCGAGTCGAGACCGAGTTCAGAGAGGGTTGAGTCCGAGTCGAGACCGAGACCAGAGAGGGCTGAGTCCGAGTCCAGATCGAGTTCAGAGTGGGTTGAGTCCGAGTCAAGACCGAGTCCAGAGAGGGCTGAGTCTGAGTCGAGACCGAGGCCAGAGAGGGCTGAGTCCGAGTCAAGACCGAGGCCAGAGAGGGCTGAGTCCGAGTCGAGACCGAGGCCAGAGAGGGCTGAGTCCGAGTCGAGACCGAGGCCAGAGAGGGCTGAGTCCGAGTCAAGACTGAGGCCAGAGAGGGCTGAGTCCGAGTCAAGACAGAGGACAGAGAAGGATGAGTCCGAGTCGAGACCGAGTTCAGAGAGAGTTGAGTCCGAGTGATGACAAACGCCAGAGAGAGCTGAGTCCAAGTCAAGACCGAGTTCAGAGAGGGTTGAGTCCGAGTGAAGAACGAGTTCACAGAGGGCTAAGTCCGAGTCAAGACCGAGTTCAGAGAGGGTTGAGTCCGAGTGAAGACCGAGTTCAGAGAGGGTTGAGTCCGAGTGAAGACCGAGTTCACAGAGGGCTGAGTCCGAGTCAAGACAGAGGGCTGAGTCCGAGTCGAGACCGAGGCCAGAGAGGGCTGAGTCCGAGTTGAGACCGAGTTCAGAGAGGGTTGAGTCAGAGTCGAGACCGAGACCAGAGAGAGCTGAGTCCGTGTCAAGACCGAGGCCAGAGAGGGCTGAGTCCGAGTCCAGACCGAGTTCAGAGTGGGTTGAGTCCGAGTCCAGACCGAGTTCAGAGTGGGTTGAGTCCGAGTCAAGACCGAGGGCTGAGTCAGAGTCAAGACCGAGGCCAGAGAGGGCTGAGTCCGAGTCGAGACCGAGTTCAGAGAGGGTTGAGTCCGAGTCGAGACCGAGACCAGAGAGGGCTGAGTCCGAGTCGAGACCGAGTTCAGAGAGGGTTGAGTCCGAGTCGAGACCGAGACCAGAGAGGGCTGAGTCCGAGTCCAGACCGAGTTCAGAGTGGGTTGAGTCCGAGTCAAGACCGAGGCCAGAGAGGGCTGAGTCCGAGTCAAGACCGAGTTCAGAGAGGGTTGAGTCCGAGTCGAGAACGAGACCAGAGAGGGCTGAGTCCGAGTCAAGACCGAGGCCAGAGAGGGTTGAGTTCGAGTCCAGACCGAGTTCAGAGTGGGTTGAGTCCGAGTCAAGACCGAGGGCTGAGTCCGAGTCAAGACCGAGGCCAGAGAGGGCTGAGTCCGAGTCGAGACCAAGTTCAGAGAGGGTTGAGTCCGAGTCGAGACCGAGACCAGAGAGGGCTGAGTCCGAGTCAAGACCGAGGCCAGAGAGGGCTGAGTCCGAGTCGAGACCGAGTTCAGAGAGGGTTGAGTCCGAGTCGAGACCGAGACCAGAGAGGGCTGAGTCCGAGTCCAGATCGAGTTCAGAGTGGGTTGAGTCCGAGTCAAGACCGAGGCCAGAGAGGGCTGAGTCTGAGTTGAGACCGAGGCCAGAGAGGGCTGAGTCCGAGTCAAGACCGAGGCCAGAGAGGGCTGAGTCCGAGTCGAGACCGAGGCCAGAGAGGGCTGAGTCCGAGTCGAGACCGAGGCCAGAGAGGGCTGAGTCCGAGTCAAGACTGAGGCCAGAGAGGGCTGAGTCCGAGTCAAGACAGAGGACAGAGAAGGATGAGTCCGAGTCGAGACCGAGTTCAGAGAGAGTTGAGTCCGAGTGATGACAAAGGCCAGAGAGAGCTGAGTCCAAGTCAAGACCGAGTTCAGAGAGGGTTGAGTCCGAGTGAAGAACGAGTTCACAGAGGGCTAAGTCCGAGTCAAGACCGAGTTCAGAGAGGGTTGAGTCCGAGTGAAGACCGAGTTCAGAGAGGGTTGAGTCCGAGTGAAGACCGAGTTCACAGAGGGCTGAGTCCGAGTCAAGACAGAGGGCTGAGTCCGAGTCGAGACCGAGGCCAGAGAGGGCTGAGTCCGAGTTGAGACCGAGTTCAGAGAGGGTTGAGTCAGAGTCGAGACCGAGACCAGAGAGAGCTGAGTCCGTGTCAAGACCGAGGCCAGAGAGGGCTGAGTCCGAGTCCAGACCGAGTTCAGAGTGGGTTGAGTCCGAGTCAAGACCGAGGCCAGAGAGGGCTGAGTCCGAGTCAAGACCGAGGCCAGAGAGGGCTGAGTCCGAGTCGAGACCGAGGCCAGAGAGGGCTGAGTCCGAGTCGAGACCGAGGCCAGAGAGGGCTGAGTCCGAGTCAAGACCAAGGCCAGAGAGGGCTGAGTCCGAGTCAAGACAGAGGACAGAGAAGGATGAGTCTGAGTCGAGACCGAGTTCAGAGAGAGTTGAGTCCGAGTGATGACAAAGGCCAGAGAGAGCTGAGTCCAAGTCAAGACCGAGTTCAGAGAGGGTTGAGTCCGAGTGAAGACCGAGTTCACAGAGGGCTAAGTCCGAGTCAAGACCGAGTTCAGAGAGGGTTGAGTCCGAGTGAAGACCGAGTTCACAGAGGGCTGAGTCCGAGTCAAGACCGAGTTCAGAGAGGGTTGAGTCCGAGTGAAAACCGAGTTCACAGAGGGCTGAGTCCGAGTCAAGACCGAGTTCAGAGAGGGTTTAGTCTGAGTCAAGACCAAGTTCAGATAGGGTTGAGTCCGAGCGAGTCAAGACCGAGTTCAGAGAGGGTTGAGTCCGAGCCGAGAGCAGAGAAAATCCACAAACAACATTAGAACTTAATTTGATTAACTTTTTAGTTATGAGGGCATGCACAGAGTGGCTGCAGAAAAAAATGCTGCCTTTTTAATGCAATGTGAATGTGCCAGAGGGAGAGAGGGTGGGCGGACTTCTGTCAGACATTTTTTGGGGGAGATGCTCATTGTTGAGACTGTCATCTGTCATCGTATCTGTATTAATTTTATTATTTAATTAAACAAGATTTGTTTTTCTCTGTGACATTTTTGTCCTGTTTTTTTTAAACAGTAAATATATTAAAATGACACAGTTGAGACGAATAATGTAGCAATGTAACTTTCTGGAAAGCGGGATCACTACAGGTTGATGGCAGGTGGACACAGCATAAAACAGAGCGAGAACAGGCGGGCCACAGGTGTGGGAGAGAACCTGGTGCGAGTCTTTGCACTAACATTAGTCTCAAGTCATGCGCAGTTGCGCACAAGAAAATCACCAATCACTGGATGTGTAAATCAAACATCAATTTAAAGAATTATTAACATACAGTAATAATCATGAAATATTTTGAATGGGACTTGAGTAGACTCGGGAATAAGTCCAATTCCTAATATGTTCCAACCCGTTCTCACTCCCAGGGCGTCGAAAAATGAAGCATGGTCAAGTGCCTTCCGCGTCGCAACGAAGACGCTAAAGGCACCCCTAGGCGTCACTATTTTGACGCGCTGGGTGCTCCATTCATTTCAGTTGTTTACCCAATGCGTCAGATCAAGACGCATTTTATTCTTTGCATTTGTAAAAGCATACATGATTTTATTAATATTTTATTAATATTTAAAGGTTACTTTTATATTTTGGAGCAGCTAACCCCACTCCTACCCTAAACCTAACCACTCCTAAACAATATAAAACACACAACAGGCAAATACAAGTACAGTCACAGGTATTTATTGCAAAAACTTACCAACAACAGTATAAAACTATTAACTCATGTTGCATTCCAAGTCTTCTGAAGTCACACAATGTCTTCAT
The DNA here is from genome assembly GCA_023566225.1 of Romanogobio albipinnatus. Classification (NCBI taxonomy): domain Eukaryota; kingdom Metazoa; phylum Chordata; class Actinopteri; order Cypriniformes; family Gobionidae; genus Romanogobio; species Romanogobio albipinnatus. The sequence continues at coordinate 43,631,550 of CM042258.1, read as the reverse complement.
GTAAAGAACAGAGTTGATCTTAATGTTTTAATCGCTGAGATGATGATGATCCCGCCGTTAACGCACTCATTCATATCTCATTCAAATAATACACACGCCTCTTTAGCATGACGCATTCGGTCACAAGACACACGAGAACCAATGAAATTTTACAATCAAAGCTGACGTAATGACGCAATTAGTCACGAGACATACGAGAGCCAATGAAATTTCACTATGAAAACTGACCTAACGGGCGGCAACATTTGAAATTGTATGTGTTCGTGATCTTCTGCGGATGGAGACGCTGATCGCTTTTGGGGATTTCCTTCACACAAATCAATCGCTTGGCCTCGGAATATTTGTACTTTTTTTAATAAATTGTGCATGCAGTCGACTCTGCCTGTTATATCTGCGTTTTATACCACACAAATGGGTAGGTTTAGGGACGGAATAGGGTTGGGTTACATGTTAAAACGTGTCTAGATAGCGTAAATAAAATGATGCTGGCTGATTATATTGAGAATCACAGTCCAACATGTCATAATGGCAAAATCATAACCCAATATATGATCAGCATGACGATAACGTTCCCATGCCCAACGCGTCTGTGTCTGACGCCGAAGGTTTCTCATTGAAATGAATGGAGCACTCAGCGCGTCGATATAGTGACGCCTAGGGGTGCCTTTAGCGTTTTTATTGTGACGCGGAAAGCACTTGACCATGCTTCGTTTTTCGACGCTTTGGGAGTGAGAACGGGTTGTATGTTCGCGTACGAGTCAATACCCAGTCCAAATGCACACAAGTCCATGACAAGACCAAGACCATTAAAATATGGTCTCGAGAACTACAACACTGTAACTGCGACAGTAGAGACTACTATTTATATCAACTATGATTAATGATTTGTAAGTACTTTTGTATACTTATTATGTAAAAGTGTTAACACAGTCTTAAGTTTGTGGATTTTTCTTACTGTAAACTACATCATGCAACACTACAGTAACAGACAGGTTGTTTAGCTTCTATTTGGTACAACTAGCTGACTTTTTGCACCATTAGTCAATAAATAAACAATGTGTTTTGCGTATTAAGCAGTGGTAGGAGAAAGTATTTTAACACTGAACTGACACACCACTGCTTTAAGTTTACTTTATAATTCAAGTTTGTATGTGAAACTATTTTGTCCCTGTAGGCAGGTGTTACGGCTCATTGCTTCACCTCGTTACATTCTGCATTTGGAAGAGTGATTTTCTCTTGTTTTTTAATGTGCTCTTCCTGTGTTCCCAGCAAAATAACTCTTCCAGCCTCCCATTGCAGTGAAAGATAACTGTCTTACCCTACATCATGTGAAGAAAATAGACTCATTTACATCCAGTGGACTGTTTTCAAACCAGAGCAACTGTTTTGTTCTGACCTATTGTTCCTTGAGATTCAGTTGGAAATTTTCCTGGACAGCTGGCTTCAGCCAAGAGTGTAATCACAATAATTATCAAGAAGAAATCATGTCTTTTTCTTGGCTTGGACTTCTGTAAAATCTAAAGTAATGACAGGAGGACAAATCACTCTCCTCCCTCAAACGCAATTTCCACTGGTCCCTCTGGTCAACAAATCACAAGACTGTGGTGCTTTCCAGGAGGCAACTATTTATTCATTTGATTTGGAATAGCGATTGCAGTTTAAGTAGTGACAAACAAATTAATGTTTCCATTGTAGTCTATTAGGAATAAACACACTGATTGTGTGATAATAATCAGTAACAACACACAGTGGCTTCTGAGAACATTTATTACAACATGGAGCTCAAATAATTAATCGATGGCTTAAATTGTTTATTCTGATTATTATTAATGTAACTATTTACTGAACATTAGTGTCATGTAGCATATTGCTCTTGCTGCTTTGCATTGCACCTAAGAACATCCATTACCCATAGTAAAATCATTGTAACGGTCTGTAGTTTAACAAAAAAAAAAATCTGCTGTATTTTACTTCTTACATTAATCACCTGCAAATCACCTTGGCTGCATGGCTGTTTGGTCAACATGATGGTTCCTCTGAGAAAAACAGCCATTTCAGAGCAAATATTGAAAATGAAAGGCTGAAAAATGTTGACGTATAATGTATTTTTAGCTATAGGAGCCCTGATGTGTGCTTATGGTGACCTCACAAGCAATTTTGAAGGACTAGGTTTGTAGATAACATCTTATAGTCTTTGATGTGCTCGAGGCGAGATTTTTTTCCACTGACTGCCACAATACCATCCTAACCTCAAATTAGATTTCCAGCCTATTAGCTTCCATTTTAGAGGTCAAACTGCTCTTAATTTGGAACCTAAAAATATAGAAGCAGAACCCAACCCAGAAACTGACATTTGTGAAGTGTTGTCATGTTTGCAGCTCTGGCTGCTTGTTTATAACATAGAATCAGGCTGTCAAATGCTTGGCAGTAGAGGTGAGGCCATGTCGGTGACCCAAGGTTAAGAGTTCAGGGGTCATGAGACTGACTGGTGGGAAAAAGCCTCCTGTTTTCAGTCAAACATGGCACTGCCATAGCGACTGGGCTGATCTCTGATCCCTGTCTATGGTAGGATGATATCATCTGAGATTGTGTGTGTGTGCGTGTGTGTAAAGCTGTGTGCCTGCTACGCAATTTTCTATTGTATATGTCCAACCATAACAGTAATTCGAATCTAAAAAATTGCAAAAAAAGAGACCCAACTTAAGAACACTTTTTTTTTTTGTTGCAATTTTTCCAACAGAAAAGAGAACCAAATATGAAGAACCAGACTATGAAGACGTTTCACTGAATGACAGAAAACTTTGTCTCTAGTATTGGTGATTTTCTCTTTATTCCTTAAATTTTCCATTGTAAAAAAAGTTGTCATTGGACCCTTTTTTCTCTGTCTGTTATTAATGATCAACCCTATGTTATAATTTCGGGAAAGCTTTAGTTTATGGTCCAATTCTCACTATTAAAGGATTAGTTCACTTCTAAATGAAAATTTCCTGATAATTTACTCACCCCCTTCTCATCCAAGATGTTCTTTCTTTCTTCAGTCAATGGTTCAGATGGTGGTCTAGTGGGTTAAACCACTGAACTGCTGCACAGAGGTTGCTGGTTCGATCCCAGCAGTTGCCACCACCAGTCTGTCCTTGAGCAAGCACTTTACTCCATGTTGCTCCGACCCTCCGTGATAGCAAGTCACTTTGGATAAAAGCGTCTGCCAAATGCGTAAATGTAAACGTTTACAAAGCATACGTGCGAAGACTAAAATAAATGCCATTTAGCAAAAAAAGGTAAAACAAAATTGTCAGACAATTTTGAAGATGGAGGAGGGATTTTTTTGGTAAAGGGCGTTTGTATTAGTCTTCGCATGTTCGCTTGGGGCGGTACTTCTGCCTACGTCTAGCGTGACCTTTCCGACGTGATTATGTAATCCTTGGCGAGTCGCAGAGCAGCGCAAGATGAGAAATTTAGGTTAAAAAGTATATAATTATTATTTTTTAAATGGCAGAGGGTTTTACTAAAAGACCCTTTTCCTTGTCTGGTATCGTGCAGAGCCTCTGAAGCCCTTCCTTTAACCTCTTAACTATGCACCGGTTCGTGGGCGGGGCGGTTGACATGAGTGGGCGTGTCTGTACTTTTATTTACTTTTGTTTTATACAAAATATTCAATCAACTATCACAAACTATGCATCATTTGAAAGCTAAAACACTCAAGATTCATGTTCTGAACTTGTTTTTTTAATAAATACACCAGAGAGGAAAGGGTTAAATGAAATGCTAAAGGACCGGCCATGTAAACATCCACTCTTCAAAATGCATCCCACTTTTTAATCCAAAACAACAAAAAAATTGGGAAAAAACAAAAAATCCTCTGTTGTTTGCAAGAGAGTTTTGAGTTAGCGTAATCAATCATGTCCATTTTCAATGAAATATCGATTCTAATCCATTTCTGGCAAACTCCTCCCTCTTCTCTGTGACATAAACCCTCCCTCGTCTCTCTCCTTCAATCAGAGTCTCTCCTGTGATGCATCATATAGAGGAAGCGCCTTACAGGCTTGGTGAGCTTTCAATCATTGCGCCCATGGTTTTCGTTGGATAAAGGCACTCTGTGCCTAGCCAATGCCTTTCCAACAAAGGTTTGATTGATGGACTTAGTAACCAATCAAAAGGCATTATCTTGCGCAGTTTATGTAAGTAGGATTTGGTGAATACTACCATAGATATCCATAATAAAGGCTAGATGTCTCGTTGGCGCTGCTGAGGTCGACGTCCGCACCTGGCGGCCATCTTGTCACAGGCAGCTCGCTCACTCATAACATTGTTTTCATTGTGCTTGCACTTTTTAAATAACCATAACTTGCTCAATTTTCTACCGATTTTCAAACTGTTTGGTTTGTTATAAACGTCAGAGATGTAGTTATGACACTGCATACTTATGAGAAATTATTCATAATTTGTTCAAGCATCCATAATTATAGCCACGTTATTCACATTGGTAAGAAACCAAACCATTTGTAAATCCGTCAAGATTTCAGTGAGATAAGCCCTGCCTGTGACAAGATGGCCGCCGGTGATGACGTTAGAGACTCCACCGTACGACATCTAGCCTTTTTTATGGATATCTATGAATACTACTCGTGCTTACGCTTTCATAACAGCGGCATGCGTTTCCCATGGCGCCTGCCAGTGTTCGGGCAGAAACTCCAGTGGAGCGCGCATACTCTATGACTGACACTTCTTATCAACTAAATGAGTTTTTTACACTTTGTAATTTCTGTAAATAGTTGCTTTAGTTTTTCAGTAACTGTTTATCCATTATAATTAGCAGTTTATTGCAGATTTATTTTAATGAAAAACTACTCTTTACAATTGCAAATGTTCTGAAATAAATGGCCTTTTTGAAAGGACGCCTAGTCTTTTCTTGACATAAAAGCTCACAGAAGCTACATTACTGAGATAATCATCCTCATATTTGAATCATGACATGATTAGACATTCAGTTTTATATTTAAGTTATTTTCAGGCTCTTAACATTAAATTCTCTTTTTTTGTTTTTTTCCCTAAGTGAAAAAAAAAAACGTGAGTCACTTACATGTATATTTACATGTATATTACTCTGTGAATATAGACTATAGGGTTTAAGAGCTGCAGACATTTTCATTTTGGTATGTCGTTTTCAAAAAATTCTCAAAAATAGGGGAGCATGTTAAGAGGTTAAAACGGCATTGATTTGGACCTTCAACCATTGGTTGCCATTGAAGTCCATTATGTGGAGAAAAATCCTGGAATGTTTTCCTCAAAAAACTTAATTTCTTTTCACCCGAAGAAAGAAAGACATGAACATCTTGGATGAGATGGGGAGTACATTATCAGGAAATTTTTATTTTGAAGTTAACTAATTCTTTAACTAGTATCTTATTATCATGCATATTACAAGGATATTGGCTGATTATTAGTACTTACAAAGCACTTATTAATGCCTTATTCTACATGACCATATTCTACATCCCATAATCCTTACCCAATACCTAAACTTAACAACTACCTTACTAACTATTAATAAGCAGTAATTAGGAGTTTATTGAGGCAAACGTCATAGTTAATAGTGAGAATTGGACCCTAAACTAAAGTGTGACCATAAGTTCTTGTAATTTTGGTTGATAGCAGAAATCCTGCGAAATAATTCAGGATTAATTTTCCTCTCTTGCATTTCTCCTTGACTTAAAGGGATAGTTCACCCAAAGACGAAATTGTTATGTGTATCTGCTTTCCCCAGGGCATCCAAGATGTAGGTGTGTTTGTTTCTTCAGTAGAACACAAATGAAGATTTTGAACTTCAACCGTTGCAGTGTGATAGTCGTATAATGCATGTCAATGGGGATATTTTAGAGCATGAGAGCAATGAGAGTAAAAACACATAGACATACGAATCCTTATTAAACTCTGCGGCTCGTGGCGACACATTGATGTCTTAAGACACGAAACGATCGGTTTCTGCGAGAAACTGAACAGAATTTGTTATTTTTTTACCTCTGATCAGACAAATGTCATCTAGTATTCCCAGCGCCATAACTTCTGGCGAATAAGGTCAAAATACTGCCGCGATCAAAGATATATAAACGTAGATTCCTCATTCGACCGATCCGAGCAGGCACTAATGAGGAATCTATGTTTATATCTATGATCGCGCTGGTATTTTGTATGTATTTTGACCTTATTCGCCAGAAGTGATGGCGCGGGGACGGCTGATGCAGAGCCATAGAAAAAAATGAAATACATTTTTAAATATGGATCTTTTTCTTACACAAACGCATCGATTCGCTTCAGAAGGCCTTTATTAACACCCTGGAGCTGCATGGAGCAGGTTATTTGACGGACAGATGCATTTTTTATGGACTTCACAAACATAGAAATTATTACTGCTATTATAATGCTTGGATTAGCCTGGACTTTTGTAATGTAATGTAAAGAAGTATGTCATATAAACCTCGGATGACTTGAGGGTGAGTAAATCATGGGCTAATTTTCATTTTTGGGTGAACTATCCCTTTAAGGACAGCTTGAGGAGTGACACATCTTACCCCAGTCTATGCTACTGTACATCCAGACTGTTTTTTCACAGTCTAGGTCATAGTTGCAACGAGCTATATTTTAGAAATGAACCCTCCGTCTCTAAGATGGTATCAGTGGATTTTCTCAGTGCTCCAAACCTCACTATACACACAGAATATCAAGCTTTCATTGTTTGTCCAGCTTGTGATGTGGAGATAGCAGCCAGGGTGTCAGCACAATGCCAGACACTTTCTAATCTAATAATGTTTTAATAACAGAGGGATTTAAGGCAGGAAGACTTTAGATGGAAGAAAGAATGTGTGAGTCAACAAAGCGAGTCAAATACATAAATGCCCGCTTCAAGTGAATTTATTTTTATTTTTATCAAACGTCAGCATGCACATGGTGACCCATTTTGCCTGACTAATGCATGTAGAAAGGCTGATGCCAGGTTGTCTGGTGTAGCTCATCTTCTGGCTGCCTCTAAATAAGCTTAATGGTTGGACTCAGCTGGATCCAATGAGCCCCAAATTGAATGTGAATGAGGGAAAAACAGACCATGGACTCGTGATGAAAAATTCCCCAATCTTGGGCTTCACAGCTGAGGGATCATTTCTCTTCAGGGCTGTTGATCCAAAACGGCACCAGTGAAGCATCCATTTTGTTTCAAGGAAAAATGTGAAAAATGGCTGATGACTATAGCAGAGAGATGACGGATTTGTGGGTAAAGCTCACAGCAGTTGCTTTGCTGCCACGCTGTTGTGGAATTCCAGTTCTGAAATGGAAATCCTCACCATAATCTCTGTCATGACGGCTTAATTAAGAGGAAATTTAATAAACGTTTGGAAAAAAAAAACTGCTAAGGAAAGGATTTAACGAAGAATACTGAGAACTGAGTTTTACACCATGTTCTACCATTCATGATATGAAGAGTTTGCAGTAACAAGCAATAACACAGTACAAGCCAATCAGATTCCATTTAGGGTTTTAATCCATAGTTTTGAAGCTATTATTCAAATCCTACACATTGACAAAAAATGTAGCTATATTTAACATCTTTTGCATGGATCCTTTTATTTGCAGGGGTTCTCAGAAGTTCTCAGAAGTTGGGTAAACTTTAGTGGTGAACATAACCTACAACAAATGTAATTTTTGCATTCCCATTGTTGCAATAGCAAAAGTAATAATACACAATAACGTTTTTATGACGTTCCTAAAGGGGGGGGGGGGGGGGGGGGTATATTGAGAGAATGTGATCAGAAGATAGAAATATGTCAAATTTTGGTCCATTAGGCATCTTTAGCGGGCAATGTGATGTAAAAATAATCCTACTGGAATATCCTATTCATTTATTTTAAAATTAGCCGACTGTTTAAAAAGGATTAGCTTTCAATTGAGTTTAAATAGGAACTCCGTCAACACCAGGCAATAAATAGCATAATGCAATTTCATGGGTTTTTTACAGTTATGATTATGAGCCTTCACTTCGATCTCGATCCATGGTGACTTGATGGATAGACGATCTATAAAGAGATTGATCGTGTCCAATTTGAACAAGTTAAGCCAGTGTCTTCTCTGCTAATTGTGTAAATCCATCGAATTGCAGGTGTTCCCCTTCATCTTGATCCAGCGGTCTTTCCAATCATGTTGTCTTTCTCCAGTAATTGTTCCCTCCTAATCGTAGGCAAGGCTTAATTTGATCATCCTTGATTGTAGTGCATAGCTGGCTTGATTTGTTCCAACACTAATTTGTTGTTTTTCTCGTTGTCCATGGATTTGACAGAATTTGTTTCCAGCACCACAATTCAAATTTGATTCATCTTTTGTCTCATTTCTTTACTGTCCAGCTCTCACATCCATAGATAACCACAGAAAAAAATCAGGCTCAGGGCTCCAGACAAAAATTAATTAATTAACGGCCGTTCAGCTTTTGGTTTTGCTGCTCCTAATGACTGGAATTTACTACAAAAGTCATTGAAATTGGAATCATATATTTCAATCTCTGCGTTTAGAAAACTACTAGGGAGTGTTTTTATTACAACATGCACATGTATTAAATGAATGGATATATGTATGTATTGTAAAACATGTTTGTACGTTTCCCAGGAGATCTACAGTGAGGAAAATAAGTATTTGAACACCCTGCTATTTTGCAAGTTCTCCCACTTGGAAATCATGGAGGGTCTGAAATTGTCATCGTAGGTGCATGTCCACTGTGAGAGACATAATCTAAAAAAAAAAAATCCAGAAATCACAATATATGATTTTTTAACTATTTATTTGTATGATACAGCTGCAAATAAGTATTTGAACACATGTCTATCAGCTAGAATATGACCCTCAAAGACCTGTTAGTCTGCCTTTAAAATGTCCACCTCCACTCCATTTATTATCCTAAATTAGATGCACCTGTTTGAGGTCGTTAGCTGCATAAAGACACCTGTCCACCCCATACAATCAGTAAGAATCCAACTACTAACATAGCCAAGACCAAAGACACTAGAGACAAAATTGTACACCTCCACAAGGCAGGAAAGGGCTACGGGGAAATTGCCAAGCAGCTTGGTGAAAAAAGGTCCACTGTTGGAGCAATCATTAGAAAATGGAAGACGCTAAACATGACTGTCAATCTCCCTCGGACTGGGGCTCCATGCAAGATCTCACCTCGTGGGGTCTCAATGATCCTAAGAAAGGTGAGAAATCAGCCCAGAACTACACGGGAGGAGCTGGTCAATGACCTGAAAAGAGCTGGGACCACCGTTTCCAAGGTTACTGTTGGTAATACACTAATGCCTGGTTCAGACTACACGATTTTAGCCCGAATTTGGCATGATCCGTTTGACGTATGGTGTCGTAGGGATTCGTAAACGACAATGGACGTCGGGACGCAAGAATTGATCGTATCATCTCGTATAGTGTGTCATAGTATACGACAACGGAATCCGCGTCTGCGATAGTTCACGACGTCACAGCAGAAAGACTAGCATGTTGAATTTTTTTTCACGTTCCCCACGACGGGTTCCGTCACATGGGTGACGCTGACCAAACGGAGCACAGAATATATATTCTGACAGGATTCAAACATGGCGAAACGCAAGAGAGATGATGGTGCGGCTAGGTGGAGTTATGAAATAGAGGAAAGGTTCGTGGAGATGTGGCAACAGTACTCTTGCCTGTACGATGTTTCATCGAGGGACTAGAGAGCGAGGTGTGAGTGATTCTGGGTGCGCGCGTGTGTGTGAGTCTGACTGTGAGGATGTGTTTGTGCGTGACTGTGTATATGTGTGTGTGAGTGTGAGAGATTAACATCAACAAAGATAAAATAAATGGTTTATAGGAGCAGTTCATTATTAGTTCATGTTAACAAATGTAAAGTGTTCCCAGATTTTTTTTACAAATACGTTGTAGTGGCAAGCTTTCACTACTGGCTAATAACAAAATATTTAATATAAAAAGAACGATATTTTACCTCAAGTTCTCCTTGGAGGATTTACAGCCCATACTGCCCTCTTCGAGCAAGCCAGGAACGTGTCCATGGTCGGGTTTTCTTTCTTTTTTTGCGCTTTTCTAGACACAAGACAGCCAGTACAAAACACGCCGGTTTCGCCTTCTCGATGACATCACGCGCGTCGTTAAAGACAACAAGCGATCATTGGTCGCGAAGCAACGTGTAGTCTGACATGTTTCTTATCCAGGACACGACAAGATTTTAGGAGTCAAAATCGCGTAATCTGACACAGTGACTATCGTAACAGACAAAAAAAATTGTGTAGTCTGAACCAGGCATGAGACGTCATGGTTTGAAATCATGCATGGCACGGAAGGTTCCCCTGCTTAAACCAGCACATGTCAAGGCCCGTCTTAAGTTTGTCAATGACCATTTGGATGATCCAGAGGAGTCATGGGAGAAAGTCATGTGGTCAGATGAGACCAAAATATAACTTTTTGGTCATAATTCCACTAAACGTGTTTGGAGGAAGAAGAATGATGAGTACCATCCCAAGAATACCATCCCTACTGTGAAGCATGGGGGTGGTAGCATCATGCTTTGGGGGTGTTTTTCTGCACATGGGACAGGGCGACTGCACTGTATTAATGAGAGGATGACCGGGGCCATGTATTGTGAGATTTTGGGGAACAACCTCCTTCCCTCAGTTAGAGCATTGAAGATGGGTCGAGGCTGGGTCTTCCAACATGACAATGACCCTGGAGAAACGGGACAATGACCCTGAATGAAACCTGGAGAAAAACGACAGGAAACGTTTGACCTCTGTAATTGCAAACAAAGGCTACTGTACCAAATATTAACATTGATTTTCTCAGGTGTTCAAATACTTATTTGCAGCTGTATCATATAAATAAATAGTTAAAAAATCATACATTGTGATTTCTGGAGGGTTTTTTTTAGATTATGTCTCTCACAGTGGACATGCACCTACGATGACAATTTCAGACCCCTCCATGATTTCTAAGTGGGAGAACTTGCAAAATAGCAGGGTGTTCAAATACTTATTTTCCTCAATGTAATTCTCCTGCCGGGCTGTTGTTGAAAATAAGAACTTGTTCTTAAGTAACTTGCCTGGTTAAATAAAGGTTAATAATTAAGGAGTCATTGGCTCCTATATGGGAAAAAGTTAGGCGCCAAATAATTTAAGTGCCACACAAGAATAAATGCATTTAAATTTTTCACATATGGCCAGTGTTGAATTTCATTTTTAGCTCCTTTCATTCTTATGAAGACAACAGTTTAAATAAAAATATAAGGATTATGTGATATAGTCATAGACTGTAAAAAAATATGGACGTAGTGTCCTTGATGTCACCCATAGGATTCTGATGAGCAGTTTTGAAGCGCAAAGTAGGGTCGAGCTGGCCGTTGCCATCTTGTCAGCGCGTCACTCCCGGATAACAGAAAATGGGCTAAAAGGCGGGACGTGGGCGGAGCTGAAGTGATGCGATGACTAACAGACAGCAGATAAATGGCTATCCACCTGTCGCTCGAAGTGGCCACGCCCTTATTTATGCAGAACTTTAAGGCTTTATATAATGCAAATGGATGAGTTATAAAAAAAAATTCACCCCCCTCACAGTTGTCATGAAGGGCAAAATTAGCCGTATAGACCAAAACCACAATTTGTACGAGGCTGTAAACATGTGTTCTTCTGCTGTAAAGTTGGGCATTTTAACATGGCGCTCAATGAGATTCTGCTCCCTTCTGGAGCCTGTCCCTAGTGTCCGGTCGAGTCACTTCCGTATTGGCTTCAAGAGAAACTGCGGGAGGTTGCCTCTTGGATATAGTGCACATATTTAGCAAAATGCCCCTTTCTATATTTCTTTTTCTAGCTGATTAACGAGTTTATGAGCATTGAATGTCTTTTCTGAGGTAAATTTGACGTTACGTGACATGATTGTTCTTAAACTGTTTTACACAAGCTCTTTCCAAGGTGGAAATGCTGATTAAGTGATCTGACAGGCCACATTAAAGAGCGTCAAAAAGTTTAAAGTTTGTTAATTGTTTACTAAAATTAACAAACAAGTTAAAAGTGACATATTAAAGGTGACAGTTAAGTATGTTTATGCATTTGGCAGACACTTTTATCCAAAGCGACTTACAGTGCCCTTATTACAGGGACAATCTCCCTGGAGCAACATGGAGTAAAGTGCCTTGCTCAAGGACACACTGGTGGTAACCTGGTGGGATCGAACCAGCAACCTTCTGCGTATCAGTTCCAAGGTTTAACCCACTGGACCACATCTCAAGTACAACTCTTCCTGTGATTATGGATGGCTGCGCTACAAATATCGTGAAGTTCAGGCAGTAATAGAAAACAGCAAAGATTAAAATATATTAAGAATAAGAATCCATATCAATTAAAAACGAGAATTGCTACCGATTAGTTTGCGTCCACACAGCTGACATGTTTATCTGTTGGGGTTTATCCATGTTGTGAGCACGCAATAAATTCCGTGCCTTCCTGCACTTTTACACTTGGATGATGTTTATGTCTCCGTTGTTTATATTTTCTCATGCTGGCACAGCCGTCAGCATTGTTGCTCGATAGAGATGAGGGCTTTGGAAAAGCCTGATATTTTCCGTTTTGACAAACGTTTCTGATGCATATTTTGGCGCTCAGACTCAGTGAGGTTTTTTCCACTGTAACTTTGCTGCGCGTCATCTCATTGTATTACGTCAACACAACAAAAGATGTGATGGGCTACAGAACATGTTGGTAAAAAGGCACACAATTTTTAATCATAACATGTATATATGGCCGCCAGTGGCGATCTCAGCAAAAATATCACTTGCAAATTTGTCTGGAGCCCTGGGGCTGTTTGTCAGTCGTATTTTAATTTTTAAGGGAGATTTCATCTTGTCTAGACATATTGTTGTAGACTTTCCCATAATGATTCTTCTTTTAATTTCCTGCATTGTTGTTGCATACCAATTGACCAGTGATCCCAGTAGATTACAGTCTTTGACCACTTCTATTGTATCACCATCCAGTTCAAATGTATCGTGATCGTATTTGTCCATCATCACTATTTTGTTTTTCTTCACATTAAGCATGAGTCCTTTATTATGACTTTCCCTTTTGACCTTCCTTAGTAGGGTTTTCATATCTTCTGAGCTGCTCTCCAGCAAGGTGGTGTCATCAGCATATCTCAAACTGTTTACATTCCTTCCTCCCACTTTGATTTCTTCCGTCGGTTTAGGCTAAACCAGCATCTCTGAAGATTGCTTTGGTATACAAATTGAACATATATGCTGATAGGATGCATCCTTGTCTAACGCCACATTCAACTTTTCTCCATATTCTGTTCGACCTGTTGCTTCCTGCTCAATATAAAGATTTTTCATTTGAATGATCAGATGGTATGGAATGCCCATGTTCTTTAAATTCACCCAGAGTTTCTGGTGATCCACAAGGTCAAAAGCCTTGCTGTAATCAATAAAGCATAGGTAGAGGCTTTTCTGGTATTGGCCTTTTCTAATGTCCATCCGACATCTGCTATGATGTCTCGGGTTCCTCTACTTTTCTGAAACCGGCTTGTTCTTCTGTCTGTTCTCTCTCGACGTATGGTTGTAGTCGCCACTGTAGGATCTTCAAAAGAATCTTGCTAGCACGACTGTTTGATAATTGATACAGTTGTTAGTGCCTCCTTTCTTGGGTATGGGAATAAACATCTTGTCCAGTCTTTTGGACATTTTTTCTGTTTTCCATATCTGCTGAGGACCCTATTTTATTGATCTGAGCATGGTCTGAAGCGTATGGCTCCACTTTTGCTAGTTTAACGATGGAAAAAAACATCGGCGCACCAGGCGCATGATCCAAATGGTTTGTACCTAGGCTCATGGATGTGTTTTGGGCGTAACGTGTAATAAACCAATCGGAGTCTCATCTCCAATTCCCTTTAAAAGCCAGTTGCGCTCACGCCATGGCGGATTCGCTATTTACATGGAGGAATTTGCAAGCGGAAAGACTGAACGCTTCTCCAGAGAGGAATCCTTTAATTATTTTATACTTTGCATGTTTGTGTGCTGCTGCGCATTCCTGTGTGTGTAATAAGCAGAGTGTATGCGCGTTGTGCACCCGCCTATAGGTGCATATTACTAATGCGCCCTTTAAATAACACAAAAAATACTACACTGTTGACTTTAGAGCAGGTTTTTGTTGGTCAATGGCGCAGTCGTTTTCAGTTCCTCAAAATAGCAACACGCCAACAATGCGTTCAATGCTGAACACACCTGGTTTTCAGACCAGCACACCCATGGGTGAACAGATGGGCACGAGTGCATTTACTATCTAAACAACATGCCACTGGACGTGACAATGATAACTGCGTTGAGTTGAAACTAGCAAAAAACACTTGCATAGGGACCATAGTGTTGTGATGGCTTGATAAGCTCTAATTGTGATGAACAGACTCCTAGTGGGGCTACTGTGTGGAACACGGCAACAAACACAATTCATTCACTAAATGTCTTGTTGCTCATCACTTGCCATGGTCATGACCGGTTAGGATAAAATCTCTGATTTACACAAGAGAACTAGCTTTCATAATAGCAGCTGGCATCATGGTGGGCAGTGCACCTGCGGAGCTCTTTAAAGCACGTTGCGTAGAGGGCAGTGGTGCATTGCTGTTTAGCATTCTGCCTCTCAGGGAGGTAGAAGAGGGTGAGGACAGACCCCCCTCATGAGAGATTAAGTTTCCCCACAGAAGTTAAGCAGGAGAAAAGCGCTCTGTCTCTGAGCATTCACATGCCTTTGAGCTTTGAAGTGGAAAACAGGGGCAGCAGGGCCACATGCTAAGTGCATTCACACTAGACTCTGCAGCATCACGATCAGGTGCAGAGGACGGGTGCATTAGTGTGCCACTGTTCTTCAGGACACTATTATAATCCAAATCAAAGCTTGTAGTCCATGGCCGTTAGCTTTGTGGCTATATGGGCGCTCCAGGGCATGGAAGTTTTTGAGCCTTGACTAATCACTTTGGAGCTGCAGGAAAAATGACATCATGACAAGAACATGCATAGTCCCGAACCCTTCGCTAACCACCTTTGACATCATAGGCAGCAGACACAGAAATATTCATTGCTATATATTGCATCTTTTTCATGCCTTTAACTCTTTCCCCTCCAGCATTTTCTAAAAAAGTTGCCAGTCAGCAGTCAAAAAGCTGGGAAAATCACGTTTTCTTTAAAGACTGCGTCCAGATCGGATTCAGAGGATGATCAAAGCATAGACCGAGTAGATTGAGTCCATCAACATCCCCAAAGCTTCCACAGTCGTTACCTCTTCGTGGATTTGACAATGTATTCGGTAACATTAGGCAGTTTTGATATATAGGCTGTTGAATTTAATTTAATTGAAATTGAGTTAAGTTTACAAAACTGTACAAAATAACAAGTATCCCATACACTTTAAAAAACTGTCGAGGATAAAAACACAAAGCCATTGGCTTATTTCCATTGCGGCCCTTGATGTTAATACGAAGGATAGAGAATATGTACAGTAGTGACAGAGAAACAGTATCTCTTAACCAAATACTAATTTTAAAACATTTAAAACAATTCAATTTAAACAATACAATCTCTATTAACAATTTACACCCATAAAACAAACCAACTAGCATCACCAAACAGCCATTTTTTACAGATCTTTTACATTTACATTTATGCATTTGGCAGACACTTTTATCCAAAGCGACTTACAGTGCCCTTATTACAGGGACAATCCCCCTGGAGCAACATGGAGTAAAGTGCCTTGCTCAAGTACACACTGGTGGTGAGCGCTGGGATCGAACCAGCAACCTTCTGCCTATCAGTTCCATGGTTTAACCCACTGGACCACATCTCACAAAAAGTGAGATGGTGGGACTTTTAAAACTCCCTTAACTCCCTTCATTGACTAATGTATTCCATGCAATAGCACTAGTGTATAAAAACACTTTTTCCCACCAAACTCTTACATTTACATTGACAAATATTACAATTACTACCCCTAGTGTCTTATGAATGCTGTTGTCTCAAACTTTGAAAGTGTTTGGAACCAATTTTATGTCATACCCAATTTCTTTTTTCCACAGTCAACAAGCCCAACTCCTTAAAACATTCACTACGCAAATGCGTAACATTTTTTAATTATTTGAACTAATTTGTTTGGAGCCTTTTGCACTTTATTTCTCATACCCTGGGAACAACTACTATACCAAAAGGAGGTGGCATAATAAAAATGGGGTTGACTCAAGGCATTTGCCAACAATTTTAAGGAATAAACATCCAATAAACTGGCTTGCCTCGCTAAAAAAAAACTAATTTTGCAACATATTTTTGAAGATACCTTTTAGCCATAAAATCACCTGCCAATTTATCTATTAAACAACCCAAATCATTTTCTAAATTTTTTGACTCTATTGCCATATTGTTAATCTTAACCAAGAAAGTGTCATCCTTAGTTAATTTCATGCTAGATGCAAAGAGAATGGCCTCAGTCTTACCTGTATGTAAGGAAAGTTTATTATCTAAAAACCATTTGGATGCGCTTCGTTATCCAGGTAGCCTACGTTGAAGGAGAGGTTTTTTTTTTTTTTTTTTGAATACTTGTTTCTTTGCTCATTACGTTGGTTCTCCAATCTTGTAGACCTGATTGCCTCATTGGGTTAATTGATTATATTAGGCCTTATTAGGCTAATTGAATGCTTTCTGACTATGGGTGGGGTTCAACTTATAAGTTTGTGTCATTCTCATCTTGTGTGCTGCTTTGCCCTGAAGAAGACCATCTGTTTGGTCGAAACATGTTGGCTCTTGTACTTTTTTTAAATATGACTTAAGCCATACTTAATAAAGGCTTTTTAATTCATTCCTTCTCCTCTGTTTACGTTTGACTGAGTGCCTGGGACCTGCCTTTTTTATTGCCATTGGATTTTTCCCTACCCCAAGAGCACCTATTGCGGACTGTTTAACTCTACCTGAGCGCCGGGTTGAACCCTTTGCAGACCATTTGAACATCTTTTGTAGCTGTAAAGTAGTCAAAGTTGCTGTGTTATATCTAGAATTTACTCTAATAGCACGGATATTTGAAGGTAACCTTACCGCTTCCTTCTAGTACTGAGGTTTGCAATCGCTAGAAGTGCCCACTTATGGAAATTTTTGTCTGCCAACTCTGCCCGAGTTGAAAAATCTGAACTTTGGCGTCTATTTGCGCCGTGTTAATCAATCAGGAGCCTGCTTTCTGCTGTCACGTGGTAAAGTGACGTGATGAGAAACCCAGCATAATTTAAAAATACTACTGTTATTGTGTCACAATTTAGTTTTAAGACTTTTTCAGGTGAGAATGTAGTTGTTTAAAGCTCAAATCTGTGGTTTATTTATAAAGAGAGCGCCTATTTAAAAAAAATTATAATCTTGCATTTTTGGAGTTGTGAGATCCAGGCGATCACCGGGCGCTCAGCGCTCATTAACCCCGGCGAGAGCAGCCTTTCCTCGGCCAGTCCTTCTGACGTTTGCCGCTGTAGTGGTTAAACATGAGTTAGAATTCAAATGGGCGATCTTTGGTGGCATGAATATATAATTTGTTGCCTGCCAAATCGTTATGACTGAGGGCAAAGAGAAGTATCATAGCTTTATTTTTTTCGGATATTCAAATATACATGCAGTGAAGATAATGAAGTTTGTGCATTGCCTGGACCACATTTGTGTGGCTATTAATGTTGAATATAATGAAAAGAGGCAGAGTGGTGTTTTATTACATATTTCTCTTGGAGCGCCTTGAACGCACGTCTATTTTGCTTCAAACGCTCGTTTTATACGCATGTCCAATTTGCTGTGGACGCGCGAATGGATTCAAAATGTTTTCGCCTCACCTAGATGCGAATTTGACGCTCTATTTGCGTTTGGCGTGAATGCAGCATAAGGCAGTTTTGATTGAAATGCTGTTTAATGTTGATGATTGCGTTATTTTACGTATGCATATGATTTATATTTGCTATCGCTCGTTTCTGCGTCTTCTTCACATGTGTTTTGAGCAAGAGATTCATTACTCTTTCAGAATATGTGTAATAGCGCCCCCTATCGTATAACAGTAAAAACACGGAAAGCCAGAAAACTTTTGACAGGCCTAATATTAACATAAATGTATTGACCTATTTACAGATTCAGGTTCAGTCGGGGTAAGCCAGGACATCTAGTCACCCTATAGGCTGGAGTCAGGATGGTGGGAGTTTTTAAGCTAGGGTTTGGTTTCCTCTCTTTCTTTCATATTTATGCTTATCTGCTTAGTGGGCCCAGACCGCACCAGTATTCGCACTGATAGCTTTAGCAGAGGCCATACGTTAAACCTCCCACCAGCCAATTCCATTAAAGAGCAGGACCTCTGCGGAGCAATGCTCAGAACCTGCACACAATGCTGTTGAAACGTTTAGGGAAGTGTTTGGGGATTAGAAAGAGAATGTTTCTTTTTGAGCTCCCTCTGTGCTGGCGGAGGAGACCAAACATGGTTAGCTGGGTCAGAGGCTCTGGAACACTTTGCCACCTCTGAATTTAGAAACAAATAACAAAAGAGATGATGAAAACCTTACTCTTACTTTGAACATTACTGGAAGCACAGTTAGCTGTCATATTTTATTAAAAAAGGATAGGTTAATCCAAAGAGGTGAAGTCCAGGCAGCTTGATAACATGCCTTTTTGTTGATCTACTACTGGGTAAAAAAATATTCAGTGTAAAATGAATTCAAAATCATACCATGTTCGTTCATTTGGCCAGAGGAGAACTGACTACCGGATTGAGTCTATAATTTCTCCCAAGGTTTTTTCCTTGTATGGTCACCTTTGGCTTACTTAGTTCATGTTTATAAGACGATTTAACCGCACTGACACTATAAGATGACTTTATACTGCTTTATAGCTGAACTGAACTTGTTTCATGATTGGTGAACTGTACACAGTTATTGACGTCATCTGAATGATGGCACTATTGTCTTCTCTAGAGCTGCTTTACAGCAACATACTGTATATGACGAAGCTTGCATCGTTGATTCTGGCATTTCTCTGTTTATTACTGTGAAGCTGCAAGCGGTGTTGTATAAAGCGCTGTATAAATAAAGGTGACTTGACTTGACGTATGAGAAATTGTGAGTGAAGTGTTGACGGATGGAGGGCCTGTCTTTCTGCCTGAGCTACGAGAGGCTCTTTGTAGCTTTGAGGCAGGACTGAGTGCTCTCCTGTTGTGTCTTTGCAACCTTTGACCCCCTCAGCCCATACAGACAGCAGGAGTTCTGCAGCCCTGCTGGGTCCCTCCACACCCTATTTCCTGGAGCTGGACCGACCCTGTCATGACCTTCAGTGCAGGAAAACAGGGAGAAATGTCATCTGTGACGGCATGTGGTCTGAGTTTCTAAAAGAGTGAGTGTATGTGTGCGTGTGTGCAGATAATCAAAACTAGCAATCAGCAATAAAGCTATGCTGATTACATCACGCATACTCAGATAAAATGTTCACACATTGTTCCTTTAAAGGGTCATGGAAGACTAAACCACTTTTTTTAGTTAAAGGGATAGTTCACCCATGATTTCCGCGATCATGGAATCGCGGATGGAATTGCGGAATTGGCATATTAACGCGGAATCTATTGTTAATGCAGAATTTCCCGGAACTTTACATATTTGGAATGAAATGCGGTTTTGTGTGGGAGAAGAACGTATGTCTGGGGAAAATGCAGACCGGGGGAAGCAAATCTAGGCAACACAACCCCTCCCGTCATTTCATCTCCCTCTTCAAAACAATGAGAGTATGGCGAAGCGGCTCTCCACGGCTCTGCTTTCGTCTGCAAAAAAGTTAAGAAACTCAACGCTAAGCCCTCAGTACCGAGCCGAGCAGTTCCCTCGCGGGGAGTGCTTGCTGTATTTTGCCTTGTTTTTAATGCACTTTAATGTACTGTATGGAAAATAATGTCTTAAATGAACTTGAGAGAAAATGAGATGCGCGGGACAGCGCGTCTGATCCGCATCATGTTCGGAAGAGGTAGAACTTAAAGTGACAGTAGCACTGATAATGTGTGTCATTAAAGGGTTAGTTCACCCAAAAATGAAAATTATGTCATTAATTACTCACCCTCATGTCGTTCGACACCCGTAAGACATTCGTTCATCTTCGGAACACAAATGAAGATATTTTTGTTGAAAGCTGATGCTGAGAAAGGCTTCAGACAGGCCTCCATAGGGATTCAGTGCATTCGCACTCACAAGACCCATAAAAGGCACTAAAAACGTCGTTACAAAGTCCATCTCACTACAGTGGCTCTACAATAATGTTATGAAGTGACGACAATAGTTTTTGAGCGAAAAAAAAAATCTAAATAACGACTTTATTCCACAAGTTCTGTCTTCCTCTGCCGTGAACTCACGAAGCATCACGACGCATGCGCGAGAATATGACGCAAACCGGCGTTCGGACACGTGACCCAGAAGCGATGAGGAGATTTGTTTACAACGAGCAGAGGAAGACGCGCCGTATCTAAGCTGTTGAATTCTACATTGATCGTGCTTTAGGTCTCGGCGTAGAGCTCAAAATGAGACTAAAGTGTGTATTTCATGGATTCCCGAACACCGGCGCTACGTCATATTCTCGCACATGCGTACAAAGAACAACGGGAACAGAGAAGATTGTAGCTTTAATGATGATATTAAATGCTTGTTATTTATGCTGTTAAGAAAGGTGTTGATAACTTTATTCAATTTTTGTATAGACTAAGACAGGGAAGGCCACAGGTAAATATAACATTTATTATAATGGGTTTATGTAAAGATTGTTTTAAGTTCACTTAAATTAAAAGTTGTTATTTTTTAAAGCCTAATAAATGTTGAAATTGGTAGCTTTCAGTTATACTGTAATGTAACGTCATCAATGTTTCATATAGACATTAATATCCGTGATACTGGCCTTCATTCATAAAAAGATGCCATTACAACACACATTTAAAATATGTGTTATATTGCATCATGCAGTATTTGTCCTGAAAAGTAAATGTGATGTTTGTTACCTCAATAAATTTAAGGTCAATAACAGTTAAGGGTAAAAAAACGGAATTCCCAAAAATTAAAACGGAAAAAAAGGAATTAGCAAAAATTAAAACGGAATTTGGGAAAAAATAAAACAGATTTCATAGGGCCCTACTTTGTTCTTTTCATTTAATCGTTTAATTACTGAGTGTTTACTTTACTGTTTAATAATGCCTGAAATGTATATTTGTTAGGCTAGTTGTTTTTGCGATGGTATTTTTAAACCATAGGCAAAAGATCCTTGTGTAAGTGTACCACCCTCCTCTGAAAACACTATACAGAACCCTACCTCCCGAAACATGGACTGTCTCACCTCCCCACAAACACCCCCGTCCTTACCACATCACAGGAAAAACAAAAACTGTCTGAAACCTTTTGTGCAATTCTGAGAGTGCTACACAGGTGAGTGGGCCTGTACAAACCACCTGTAGTAACACACTCTCTCTGTGCACTAAACACTTTCTACACACACTGTTGTGTACATAATCATACAAAAAGACTCTTACATATGTTTGTTTACATCAGGGGTCTCAAACTCATTTCACCTGGGGGCCGCTGGAGGTAGACTCTGGGTCAGGCTGGGCCACATCAAGTATTACACATAAAAAGTGTTTCAAGTATTCAAAAAAAAAGTAGCACAACTGATCCAATCTTCTCAATCTTTATTATTAACAGTTCTTCAACATGAATGTTTCTTCTGAACATGAACTGTTCCTCTGAATTTGAACTAAATATAGCCTATAGAAATTAAATCATGTAATATGAAATTATGAATGATTTTAATTTAATTTTAAATAATAGACTAATTCACAGCAAGGCCAAACAGAACAGTGAGCGAAATTCTAGGTCTAATTCTAGTTGGGAAATAATCTTTTTGGGACTATTTGTAAACAATATTTGCATTAATCTTGCATTAATCTGCGATATTCTTCGCATGAGTGGGATAAATACATAGATCCGCAAATTACTTACAGATCCCCTAGTGGTCTGGTGGTAGAATTTTTGTCAACAGTGTCAAAGGTTCTGGGTTCTAATCCGCTCTCATATAGTTTTTCTTCATTAAAATCAAAGATGTTCATCAATGATTGTATAATAAGACCATGGACATGTTTGCATTTTGTTTTGTGATTTCACCGGAAAGAATAGAGTCTTTCTCAGCAACGGCATTAAGCGATAGATTGACGCGCTCGTCTGTGTGTGAAGACTGTGCAATGTGCACGAGCCAAAAGAGAACGTAAACCCCGCCTACTTTGATTTGATTGGCCATCTCAATCATTTTGACATTGACGAGCGCTGTTAGACCACATTCGTTTCAACTGTCTGATCAGCTTCGTTCGTCTGTTCCTGTCAATCACGCGGTGTCAACCAATTATACTGCACGAGGGAGGGGCGAGCCAACAACTCTCTCTCTCTCTCTCTCTCACTCACACTCTCACTCTCACTCACTCACACACACACACACACACACACACACACACACACACACACACACACACACACAAAGGAGGCAGCAAGCGCGGTAAGCGCTGCACACGCAACGACTCAGCAAAAAGGTGCTTTTCAGAGCAACGCGCAGGCTGCACTAACACTAAACTTTGATGTCAAGAAGGGGGCCACAAAATAGGGCCGCGAGTTTGAGATAGAGGCTGGGAGTGGGAATCAACCAATAGCAAAGACGACAAAAAAAGAAAAAAGTAAATGCACCATTTTGTAGTTTTGTAGTAAAAAATAACTACACGACCCAGCCGTCCCAGAAGCCATCAGTGCTTTTTGTCACGGCTTCCCGCCGGAATTCAAAGAGCAGTGATGGAGGGAGCTAACAGCCGCGGAGAAGTCGATGTGGCAAAAAATGATTTACAGCGCAAAGTCAGAAGTAATGACATGTCTATTAAGTTCACAGAACTGGTCGGAAAGTCTGAAATATTAATTAAGTTTATGAGAGTAGAATGTGACGGTGATAGCATGATGTACGCTGCTTGTAAGACATGCTTAGTCTTAGTCAAGTACGCAAGTGATTCAGGGACGAGCGGCCTGAAGAGGCACACTTGCAAGGCAAATTTTGACGTTTCCAGTGTCTTCTTGACTTCTGGCGGGAGATGTCAGATGGGCTCGTACCAGTTGCCAATAGGCTGCTAGCTATCCCCGCAACAAGTACTCCTTCTGAGCGTAGCTTCAGTGTTGCGGGAAGACTGATAGAGTCTCTCAATCCAGAAAATGTAGATGCACTTCTGTTCCTACACAGCAACATATAACTAAGATGGACTCATTATGCAAGAGCATAATTGATGAAAATCGTTAACATGTAATTAAAAAAACTATAAATGTAAACTATAAATGTATTGTTTACTCAACAATAAATGAGTAAAATGCAGCTTTATGTGCTGTTTGGGTTTATTAAACTATTGTAGACATGGTGTGAACTATGTACTGTTTTTCTTTTATTTGCTGTCTTCCATTTTCTGGAGAAAATCTAGAAACAGGGGCTCAGCAGCTGGTCTAAAACAGGATGGAGAGCAGATTAAATCAAATTCTATGTATTAACTAAACACTAATTGAAGAAAAAAATATATGGGAGCGGTACAGGAGCGGGAGTCAGTTTAAACAGGAGCGGGATGGGAGTGGGAGTCAATTTACCAGGAGCGGGATGGGATGGGATTATTTTTTAAAGGTCCCGTTCTTCGTGTTTTTTTGAAGCTTTGATTGTGTTTACAGTGTGCAATATAACATGTGTTCATGTTTCGCGTGTAAAAAAAACACAGTATTTTTAACACAATTTGCTTATCTGTACACCGCTGTTTTCACTGTCCTAAAAACGGCTGATGAGTTCCTTTATTCTATGAAGTCCCTCCTTCAGAAATACGTAACGAGTTCTGATTGTGCCAGCGGTTCCCGTGTTGTGATTTGACCGCAGCTTAGCGAACGTGGCACGGTCCTGTGTTGTGATTCGACAGCAGCTTAGCGCACGTGGAAAGGTCACGCCTCTTAACGGGAGATATATGCGCTTAATGATCTCTACAGCGTCCCTGGGAAAGCCAAACAAAGGTGATTTGACTCCGGGATGAAAATAACAGCGTCTCGACGACATGGCGACAAACACACTCAAACGCAACAATTCCTTTTCTCCACGCGACACGTCCTCTTCTCCACGTGGGACAGCAACAAGACCACGCCCCCTTTTTCGCATATTCTTGTGGGCTGTTCTACTGTTCTACTGACATCATTTATGAAGGAAGTACCAGGATGTAGTCCAAGCCGGCCGTTCGCTGTAGGCTTTGAAAGGGAAGTTCTGTTAAATAAAATATCTCGCTTGGCATTGAACTTTGAGCTTTATAATTTTACAGGTATTATTTATGCTCTAACAGCAACATTACACACTTACTAAAGTTTGAACAATGGGATCACGAAGAACGGGACCTTTAAACTTTGGTCTGGGAGTGGGACGGGACAAGATTTCTTTCTATGGGAGTGGGACGGGACAGGAGTGAAAATCCACTCCCGTGTCATCCTCTAGTTTGAGACCCCTGGTTTACATGCTCATGCACTAAAAATCATCTTGCATTGTTCCCCAGCCAGCTGCTTGCTCTTTGCACATGTACAGTGTTTATGTGAAAGCATTTTTATATTTTTATGTATAGGTAAATATTTATATATAGTATATTTATAGTCAGACTCTCTCTAGTTGTGTATAGGTTTATACTGTCTGTATTTATGTAGCACCGTGGTCCTGTGAGGCCGTGTCACCACATGTAGCAGAATGACAATAAAGCTCGACTTGACTTGACTTTTGCATGTTGATTTTTTTTCATGGTATTCAGCTACAATGAAATGTTTTGCAGTAAGACTTAGAATAAATGTGAATGATATCTAAGTTGTTGTTGTTTTATTTTACTGGAATTGAAATTAGGATAAGAATTGGAATCGGAATGGTTAAAAATTAAACGATACCCAACCCTACATTGTGGAGTTGCATACAGTGCAAAGTGTCACACGGTGACATACTATATGGCTGGAGTGAAACCAGTTTGTTGGCTTTAAAATGCTGGTGAGAACCAACTTGTGCTGGAATTGGTGATTTCATGAAACTTCATGTAAATGCCCCGACCTGTCATTCTTTGTTCAGAAACTTGGGCTGCCTTTAACTCCACTTTTAGACATACACTAGAGCAGGGGTTTTTAAACTTTTTGTGTGTGTGGACCACCAGTTGTAATCAAGACATTTCGCGGACCACCTCATATTACACATAATAAAATATATGTCTACACGCAGACCTACCTGAATTAATCCGCACCTCTAAATAGGCTTACTAGCACTAAAACTATAACTGGTCATCACATCAGTACAACAGGCTTGTTAAAAGAAAGTTTACTGTATAAAACGGCTGCCACATATTTATTTTATTTATTTACTAAAGTGCATAATCAGGTTCATTTAAACAACGGGCTTATTTTGCAATGGAGTATGAAATCTATACAGTAATAAGAACACTTGGATATAGTCAACATTTCAAAACCTTTGGCAAATTTAGGGGATTATTAGAGTTATTATTTAAAGTTTACAAGTCCTCAAAAAGTGAGGCACTGAACTTGAATGTCACGGCCGAGCGCCACTAGCATATTTTAGTAATCACACAATAACTTGACAATTTAATTTAAATTTTATATCAATATAGGCCTACATATTCTTTTTACTTTTTATTTTTATGGGAATTTCCTGGTAAAATGAAGGTAAAAAGGTTTTCACGAACCACCTGCAGTATCCTCACGGACCACAGTTTGGGAATGGCTGTACTAGAGAACTTCCCTAAGCAGTTCCCCTCGGGGGAATCCCTGTCGCCATTTTGAAGTGCATTCAATTTCGTTAAGTGGGCGAGGGAAGTTTATTAGGACAGACCCTCAACCCCTCAATTTTGACCAAAAAGGAGCGAGTTTACTCAAAATCAGGCAGATCTATAGACCACAATGCAACATGCAGCGTTATCATTTTCGTTTGTGTAATTTTTTGCATTTTCTCCACCAGCCCAAGCATACATACAGGCCTATAAAATGGTGCGTAAAACAAATTCATAAGGAAAAAAACTGTAAATAATAAATCAGCTCCATTGCGGATTCCAAGTGATCAAGGGCTCTGGGCGTTCCATTTAAACACATTTCAAGGGTTCCGTCAGGAATGGGCACTCGTGCAATGTAAGCAATGACGTACATCCGAGTGAACGAGCCAGAGGGAGTTTAGACAGGGAAGGGCATGGAAAAAATTTGACTTAAACGCATCCTTGTTATGAAGCACACTCCTCAGTCCTCACTTCACTTATATCTACTGAATCATCAAAACGCTGGTCCAATCAATGAGTGCAATCTCTCCATGACCAATCAAAAACGTGTTTCCCAGCATGCCACTCTCTCTCTCTCTTCTCTGTCTGCCAAAGTAGATTTGGCAATGTCAGAGGCAGTTTGAGTCGTCGGACAGATCACAAACACACACACATGCTTTCACTCTCATGTGCTTCCAGACCCTTTAGTCAAACTAAGCCTTTGCGACACATAGGAAATTGGACTGTGACGCCCACAGATTTTATGCATACCATTCAAATTCACACCAGTCAACACGGTTAGTCTGTTAGGTCAGTGGTTCTCAACTGTTTTAGCTTCAGGACCCAGATTTTACTTTGGCAGTACCAAAATTGTTTATTGTCCTTTAAACTCGAAACCTGAACCCCTCTAACCTGTTGTTTGGATTTCCATTTAGGAGGTTCAAGCCTTAAATAGGGGTATCAAACCACGTAATTTGCACCCTGTCCACATAAATGCCATATCAATCCCATAATTCCATAGTGATGATTTAGCATACATGTCCTCAAGCAGATCCTTGTACAGATGGATCAGTGGTGAGATGGTTGGCTTGACTGTGGACAATGACTGGCGAGGTCTCAGAAGCCCCTCAGTGCTCTCACAGACATGCTTCATCACTCGCAGAGCTGGATGAATCACTGTTTGCTTTGGGTTTTCTTGTCTATTTGCTTGCCACTGCTCAAATCTCTATATAGCCATAACAATGATAAACTGGTGAACAAATGCACTAGAGCTGTGGAAAAGAAATGGTGTAAATTGTTTGCAGATATACTCTTGTCAATTCATTCTGTTATAATCTCTGGCCCGGATCTCCTTTCTGGGGTTTCTTTTGGAAAAGTTACCAATTATTTAACAAACAGCACACACACACACACACACACACACACACACACACACACACACACACACACACACACACACACACACACACACACACACACACACACACACACACACATATATAGATTGCAGTTTGCAACCTTTTTTCCTATAAGTGCGACTGAGTTTTGTTAGAAACAAACAAAACTAAAGCGGAACGGAATCAAACTACCCATCTGAGTTGCGCTGCATGGACCGTTTATCAGCTCTGAGCATTAATAGACACTGCAGCTCAAACTCATACACGGGCCAATCTCGATCACACAACACCATTACAGCACAGCGCTGGAGATCCAGTGAGAAAGTGTTTGAATTCGCCACAGAATGAATCACATCGCTACTGCAAGATCTAGTGGAAGTGATTGGCACTAAATTCTCTGTTATAAACCACATCAGATCAAACAGAGCTGGGGCCTCATTTATAAATGTTGCGTACGCACAAAAGAAGGCGTACGCCGCTCTCTACGCAATAATTGGTATTTATAAAAAGCAAACTTGACGGGAAAATGTGCGGTCCTTCACGCAAGCTCTGACCCAGGCGTACGCACAAAAACGGGTGAAATGAGAAATGGCGACACCGTCGGCAGATGGAAGGAACACGTGAAAGTGTGTGAAACTGTAGACCGTTGTGCAAAAGAAATGGCAATACTGCCTCTTATATATAACATGAAGACTTCACAAAGCAAGTCTTACAATTAACAGCCTATTTGAACACCCGTTTGATCGATCTGCAGTGCAAAACAAACAAAATCAAACGAAAATTACAACAGAAATGCAAATTAACACATATTTGCAAAAAGAAAAGTGAAATATGTTCTGCGATAATATTGGCATATTATGCAATTCATCCTCATAAATAATATGGTAAACAGAACGAAATAGCTAATGTACGAAACTGATATTCTCGTCAATGTGTCCGTCTGGCGGAGCAGATATAGATGCAATTAGATAGACAGATAGATAGATAATTAGGGAGATACAGTATATATATTTAGATAGATAGATAGATAGATAGATAGATAGATAGATAGATAGATAGATAGATAGATAGATAGATAGATAGATAGATAGATAGATAGATAGATAGATAGATAGATAGATAGATAGATAGATAGATAGATAGATAGATAGATAGATAGATAGATAGATAGATAGATAGATAGATAGATAGATAGATAGATAGATAGATAGATAGATAGATAGATATAGATCTGAACGCATCTTCACACAGCAAGAAGACTTGCTGGCAAACGAGGACACACTCTGGCGATGGAGCGCTAGACGCTTTTTTGCCTCGACTTTGATGTCCGACCATTTCTTTTTTATTTCGGCCATGGTCTGAGGTTGTGAGGCTACAGCATTTACGGCGTCTACAACCTTTTGCCATTCAAGTGCCATTTTGGCATTAGTAATGCCCACACTGTGCCCCCCAAAACAACATTTTTATCCTCTTTTCAACCTTGCCAACGATAATTTCTACTTCACATTGAGTGAAGTTAAGTTTTTTTTATTTCCTCTCTGTGTTTGCCATGATTTCGCAATCGATGAATATTAACTTGTGGGCGTTTCACAGACTATTTATGGGCAACTATGGGCGTGACATGAAGCCGCAAAAGCTGCGCTATATTTAGAATTGATTGTGATTTATTAAGGGAAAACTGCGTAGGATGTGCGTGCGCACGGTTTTATAAATCCGAATATATCTGTGCGTACGCACGTCCTATGTTTCATCCGTACGCCACTTCTGACGCAAATCCTACGCAAAGTTTTATAAATGAGGCCCCTGATCTGGAGACCAGGAGAAACTTTGAGCCATGAGCGGAGATCAGGGGTTTCAGTCACAAATCACCAACATTCACCATGATTTACTGTAGCAACACCACATGGTAGAAATAGTTGAATGTTTGTTTGTTTTTTGCATTTTACATTCACTCTTTTTCCAGCACTTCAAAGCTCTAAATATTATCCAATTGTAATGTTATTTATTTTTAATGTGATGATTTGTAAAACTAAACATTGTAGGAAAAGTAACACTTTGTGACAAACAAGCACTATTATTAAAAAAAAAAATGCATGAAATTACCACTATAACCAGTAGGTGGCAGCAGAGGAGCACTATTTTGAACCATTTGAAAAGCACTTATACCACATATATATATGACATCACACGAATAGCAGTGCAAAATGGCTGTGAAGCTTGATTTATACTTGATGCGTCCGTATGAGCGTGAAGGTGCACGTAACAAAAAAGACGTCATCGCGGAGTGGGCGGTAATGCGCGTTGAGAGACCCCAATTTGCTTGGTGGTGTGCACGTCAATTTTTGTAACTTTGCGCGCGGCTCCGCAACCAAAGATGCACGAGTTCGAGCCGAATCTGGCCGAGCACGATGTCTCATTACACCTGCACCCAGTTTGCGTGTCTAAATTAGTTGCTTATATTTACAAAATGAGCCAACAATAGCAGACATGAGCCCTTTTAATGAAAAAAATACATGAAATTACCACTATAACCAGTAGGTGGCAGCAGAGGAGCACTATTTTGAACCATTTGAAAAGCACTTATACCACATATATATATATATATATGTGACATCACACGAATAGCAGTGCGAAATGGCTGTGAAGCTTGATTTATACTTGATGCGTCCGTATGAGCGTGAAGGTGCACGTGGCAAAAAAGACGTCACTGCGGAGTGGGCAGTAATGCGCGTTGAGAGACCCCATTTCGCTTGGTGGTGTGCACGTCAATTTTTGTAACTTTGCGCACGGCTCCGCAACCAAAGATGTACGAGTTCGAGGCGAATCTGGCCGAGCACGATGTCTCATTACACCGGCACCCAGTTTGCGTGTCTAATATGTCTAATATGGCTTATATTTACAAAATGAGCCAACAACAGCAGACATGGGCCCTTTTAATGAAAATAAAGATCTATGTTTAATAAAAATGTTCACAAAACTAGTTGAAAAGGTTTAGAGAAATTAGAAGAAGTTTGAGAGATTGTTCATTTAGTTGTATCAAAACTCTGTCGTTTCAAAGAATAGCACAACGGCGAGCGAGTCGAGTATAAACACCTCCCCAAATGGACGAGGTGCACGTGCAGTCAGCGGAGGCTAACGCTGCGGAGCCAGATGAAAGTATAAACAAGGCTTGATTCAGCCGTAGATAATCACAGCCATTCGGATATACAGCCATATAGCACGGCTACGAGTGTGATATTGTGTTTATACAACAGTTTGTAAAAAAATCTCAAGTTGACAGTTGTGACCAAGCCTCCGTTACTAATTCTGAAACGTCACTTTAAAATTAGTAACAAAAGTTGAGTTGCTTCATTGAAGCTCATTATATTATGTAGAGTAGAGTATTATGAAAGAGTAAGCATCAACTAAGCATGTGCATTACCTGCATCTAGATGATATTCTTCTGGTGAATCGTATATTCATAATCACACAATCAGTTTGAATGTCCTCTGAGGTCTTTGTCCTTTTAACATTTAAAGGGATTTTCCATGGCAGTTATTGTTTATAACCTGGTTTCTGTCTATTTCATTATAAAAGTCTTTGCCACTGACTCACTCATAAAGACATTTTATTTTTATATTCAAAAAATATATGTAAATTGAATAAGTGTAGCTACACTCAAAAAAGGCTGGATTAAAAATAACCCAAGTTGGGTTGAAAATGGACTAACCTAGCAATTGGGTGGGTTAAAACAACCCAATCGCTGGGTTAGTCCATTTTCAACCCAACTTGGGTTATTTTTAACACAGCATTTTTTAGAGTGTATCAATAATGAGGCGTTTAAATTGAAGTCTAAGCGTATCCAATACACTTCTGGAAGGTGTGGGGGGGGGGGGGGGGGGGGGGGACTGCAATTTGGTAAATTTTATAATAACTTCCATTAGTTAAAAATAGTAAATTGTTCAGAAGTTTTTGGGAACATAAATTAATAGAGCCACTATTTGGTTGCACATGCATTATATAATACAATATGGCTTTTGTTGAGGTTATAAATACAAGTTATAGTAGCCTTAATGTGTGTTTTTAATCAACTATTTGTATAATAAGCAGCGCTAGTTATAGTACACGATTTCAGTTATATACAAATATAAAGTTATGAAACTATGCCAAACTTGGCCAAAACGGTTTGCTTTGGAACAAGTAATTAAGATTAATAAGACCAAAGATTGCCTGTTTGTTATACCCAAAATTAATTATCGGAGTGGTGTCTATTTACACCAAGTGCAAATAGCGTGCCTTATTGGCAAGTGCTGTTCGCACTAGCTCCGCCTAACAATGCCTGTTTGGGAAAAAGAAGATTAAAACCATAACAGCTATTTTAATGTCTTCAGTGGTGTAGTCAGTAAAGCGCCATAAGGCTTAAGGATCTTGGTTTTGATGTGATCGACCCGGGTTTGAATCCGCCTTTTGCAGAGCTCTCTCTTTTCTCATTACATATCACATCGGAAAGGCATTTACTTTCAATACAAATTAAGAAAATGTTCTAAAAGTGGAAATAAAGTGCCTAACGAAATGTTTAATAATAATAAAAGCATTTATTGGGTAGGGTTAGGGGTCGGTGTAGGGAGAGCCTGTGGGTTTTTTTCTCCCCATTACACATTGTTGCAGCTATTAAAATAGTTCAGTTTTGTTTTTAATGTCAAAGTAGTTGTATTTTGTTTTGTTTCTTTATTAGGTTAATTTAGAAAAATGTTTGAAGCATTTTTTTGTTTGTTAAATTACAGTTTTAGTTTTTTAAAGTGACGCTCAAGCGGCCAGCGGCTGACAGTGAGTTAACAACGTTTGATCAATTTAGCCTCTCAAATCAACACTTGACTATAATAAAGTCCATAGATATAAAACACTTCAAGCATCACAATGTTAGTTTAAACGTTTAGCCTACTATCACCACCACAGTAAAAACGCATTTTTGACAAGCTGAGGCAGGCTAATGCTGCTCGCAAATGAAACGGGCTACACAATCTAAAAAAAACAAAAATGCAGGTTGCCTTACCTTACACCTCTCCGCAAAATGAATATAAATTCGATCTTCAATTCCCATGCTATATGCACATTTAACAGAGTTCACGTCAACGAAAGCAACAGATATGAGCTGCATTTGATTCATCAGCTCATTAGATCAAAGACCTCAATATGAGAACGAGCGACATAAGCACTGGTAAGAGCATTTAGTCTCATTAGTTTTTATGAAGATGATTGTGTTTTTGAGCATCCGAGACTTAGCCTATTTTCAGTTTCACTTGCGGCCGTTTGCGTGTTGGCTTGCTTTACTCATTTGCATAGCGCCGTACTCTAAACACTGTGCAAGCCAGTCTTGACAGTCACGGTATCATAGTCTTATGTTGTTTCCACCAGTGCAGCACATTTGTCTAAAATATAAAACAAAGGAGAAGACTAAAAAAGGCCCGAAGCCCGCGGTAGAGGTATGACGTGAAAATTGACCCGAAGCCCGGCCCTAGGGGCGTAAAAAAGTCTGGGCCGGTCGGGCTCAGGCAGAAATGCAGGGCTCTAGGGCTTTTATTGTCCCATTAAGGCGGCATCTATTTAATAATTTTAATAAAATTAAAATAATTTTAATGTTATTACTGTATGTTAGGTGCAAATAGTATGTATCTGTCAAAATAAAGTATACATAACATCTAATTACTATTTACTCATATTGCAAATAACTACTTTTACATGGTGTAAATGGAATATATCACAATTTTTACTTAGTAAATAGCATCTACAGCTATTTGCACTTAGTGTAAATATCATCTATCGCTAAGAAAATTTTATTTTCACTTACTGTAAATATAATCTAGTGTAAATAGCATATATCACTATTTTCACTTAGTGTAAATAGCAATTATCACTAAGAAAATATGCCATTTTTACTGAGTGTAAATAGAATCTATTACTATTTGCACTTTGTGTAAATAGCCGCTGCCATGAATTATACCCGTTTCACCACTACCTACATAAGAGCCAGCTCAAATTCCCGAAGGACTGGCTGGGATAAAGCTGTTCTCTGTGGGTACATGAGTGCTAAACTAGTCTGGAGTAGCCTGGATGCCAGCCGAACTTAAAAGGCATTTGGGGGGTTAAAGATGTGTTATTTTGGCAGGGCTGCCTGCTAAAATTCCCGTTCCTGGGTCTGTATATCACATAATTGGGGACCGCGGACTTGGCAACACAGTGCAGTTGAGTTCTGTTGACATTTGACAACTAACGTTATGCGTCGCTCCGTTGCTCTGATTGGTTGTAGGTCTATCCAATTGAGGTCTTTCCTGGTTCGGTTGAAACACGCCCCATAATCACAGCCCAACGGAGCAGTATCAGACTAGAATTGAATATTCTGACTAGAATTGAGTATGACGACATCAGGCTAAGTCTGGAGCTCAATCTCCGAAAATGTCTAAACAAATGGTCAAATAGGCACTGTTATATATGTCACATATTTGCAGGTCTAAATAACTCCATTCTCGCCTAAAAATACTCTGTTTCATCACACAACAACATTAGTATTTGTAAAATTGTGGTGGCTTTGCTCTTCCGCCATGACTCTCTGTGAGAGGAAATTCTGCAAGCGGAGTGAAACAAACGGTGTAATGGTTCCAGCGGTGATACTGGTAGAATATTGCATGGCTGGAAAAGGCTCTCATCCAATCCGAATCGAAAGCCAGAACGTACTGTATTCAATGTTTTGAGTTACTGTAGACGGTTAGAAATAGGGGTTTAAGAAAACGTCACAAGTATCCTGATAAAATCAGAAAATTACTGTTCTCCCTTCAATGATTTGGTTCTGTAAACTGCATCTGGAAATTTGTTTCTGCTCAGCCAGATCAAAAAATTTAAATCAGAATGGTAACAAAAGTAGGTTTAATTCTGACAAACTTTGGTTGAACTACATTTTCTCTTCTCAATCCCTCACACACAGATGAGGCATGTGCTGTCCGGTGTCAAAGGAGGGCAGTGTGGTGTCAGTAGGGTGAGAATTAGACAGCTACTGTGTGTTTACACACTCATAGTTTCCCAGCAATACTTCCTCACTGCAGTCGGCCACAGGAATGCCGAAAATAAGTGATTCTCCAGCATTCACACACACTCGTCTTCAAACACACACATGTACGAGTCTAAATGCCACAGCATACATCGGAAAACACACCAGTCTTGCGAGATACATACTTGATAGGTCAATCATTCAAGGAGAATGTTTACTGGGAATATTTACACAGGAATCCAGTTGTTAATTGTATGTTAGTTGCCGTTATAGAACATATAGAAACATAAACAGAACTTAAAGTCGGTATGAAATCAAATTTTACAATCCGTATTTTTATATGTAATATTGTAGTGTTTACTATAACTGATTTATCTGTGCACTTCATTAATTTTTAAAAATTAATTTACCCTTATAACCTTTAATCAAATACGTTAACTTTCCCTCCCCCATCGAAACGACTTCTCTTCTCTCCCGGTCATGTGCTCTGGCGCGAGGGCGGGGTTATCGCCCCCTGTCTCGTTTCTGCACCGCCTCTCAGAAACCCGTCACTGATCGTAGCA
The DNA here is from genome assembly GCA_023566225.1 of Romanogobio albipinnatus. NCBI lineage: Eukaryota > Metazoa > Chordata > Actinopteri > Cypriniformes > Gobionidae > Romanogobio > Romanogobio albipinnatus. The sequence continues at coordinate 43,596,665 of CM042258.1, read as the reverse complement.
ATATGGTGGTTAGGTGCAGTTTTCTCGGTGTACACAATACCTTCTTCAGGAAGGACTTGAGGCAAAAGAGAGAAATATATGAGAAATAAAAGCTTTTTTTATGTAAAAATTACTCAATATAGTCGGGCGAACAGCTTGTCGTGACTGCTCGCACTTAGGAATGCAGCGTGTGTGAATATAAGGGAGAGCTGAGAAGTTGTACAGAAATAAAGCCATAAAAGGCTTAAAATGAGGGAAATCTGCAGCATAAACCAGCGAAAATTTAGGAAATATGCTCAGTAACATATGTAGAAAAGATTTAGAGAGAAAATACATTTATTTAAGAGATAAGCCGCGTTTCCACCGCAGGAACTTTCCCCAGGAACTAGGAACTTTGAGGTGGTACTCGGTGTGTTTCGACCGCAGGGTCTAACTGAAGTTCCGGGTAAATATTTCCCCCTCCGAACGGCCCTGCTAGCGAGGTGGTACTTTTTCAAAGTTCGGGAACTTTCGGGAGTGGGACTTGGGCGCTGAACATGCTGATTGGTTGAGCTCACGCAGCATTTTATTTCAACCAGCATTTTTAAAAGTCTTTTGCGAGGATCGTTCAGCGTTCAACAAATATCAGCCTTACTCTTTCTGTCCGATGGCGCGCGTTCGTCTCAGCCATTGCACGGTCAATGTCCGTAATAGATGATGATAACATACTTTGTCTTATTTTAAATCTAGCTTTAAGAGCTTTCAGAATACGCTTTAGTTTCAGTACTCGTCTCTTTTCTGCCATTTTGTTAATGACCTCTTTAGTAAACCAATACATAACCAGCAAAAGCAGCGCTGCTTGCATCTCTATACTTGTTATTGTTGCAGACGGTGTCGCACAAATTATTACTGTCCGTCTCTGACTGGGAGGAGCAGTCGCGTCGCAGTTCTACATCACCGGACTAATTTGCCTAATCTTCTCCGTACTTTAGACCGCAGTGGAAACGCAGACAGCAGCAGATCTGGGGGGAAAAAGGTTGTAAAAAAAGTTCCTGGTACAAATCGTTCCGGGTAATTTCGGTGGAAACGGGCTATAGATCGAGTTTTTCTCCACAACTGAGTGCAAACTGGCATTCAAATCAACCTCCATTTTGTTAGCAACGCCCAACTTCCAACGGTCCAATCAATTCCCGAAGGACGAAATCAAGCCCCACCCTACATTTTTTCTCATTTCAGAAGCCGTTTCACTCGGATATGCGTCACAATAAGGAGAAAAAGACGATCTCAACTTCTCACGCCGACTTTAAAAGCAAACCTTACAAATGATGTGTAAGAAATAAAAAGCTAAATATTAACCCTATAAAGTCTACTGTATCATATTTTATTTACAAATTTCTAAGGCCTCAAAATTATCAACATGATCAAAACTTTGCTGGAATAACCTATTGTACACAATCTACATGCCTTCTGTTGTCTGGTTGATAAATACTTTATACTTTTTTGCAAGTAAAAGGCCTTTTAGTATTGTAAAAGCGTTTAAATAAGTTATACTTTAATTAGGACTGTCAATTGATTAAAATGTTTAATCGCAATTAATCGCATGATTGTCATGAGTTAAGTCATGATTAATCGCACATTTTTATCAGTTCTAAATGAACCTTAAATTAATAATAAGTTTCAAGTTCTCTAATCAACATGGGTATAGACAAATATAGATGCTTTATGCAAATGTAATATTAGTGTGTAGTAAAGTTTGTTCGTGTGGGAAGAAGGAGGCGGGAACCGGCGAACATTTAAAACGTTTAATCAAAAATAAACAGAAAATAAAATGGCGGCGGCAGCCCCTCGCGGCCGACTGCCGCCTACACACAAACAAACACAAAATGAAAATAAAATCTGCAGCCCCTCGCGGACGACTGCAGCGAACACGTAACATAACTAAAATAAAACATAACACAAAATCCAGGCCTGGTCCTCTCTCGTCCCTCACTGTCGTCACTCCTCCTTTATACTCCCTCACTCCCTCCGCGAGAGCCGAGATCGCTGCGGCTCACAGCTGGTGCTCATCCTCTCTGAGGAGCGCCGCCTCGTCCCGCCCTCACGGTCCCTCGACCTCGCTGCTCGCCACATAGTGGAAACCATATTCAACAGAGCATGAAGAAAAGGTCATAGATGTTTTTCAAAGAACTTGTTCATATTTATTAGACACATGAAAAAACGAACATAGAAATACCAGGTTCCCATTATTTCTCTTTCTTTGCACTGAGCAATTTACTTACACAAGCCATGTTTACATTTTCGCACGACAGGGCAGCTCACTTCTTCTGTACATGCAAAATATACATTTATTATTACTGAAACCACCCCAAACATAGAGCATGAAGAACATAGGCATGTTTTTCACATGAAATGACCCACCCACCTTCCTGCAGTTTGCCAAGGTGCTGTCAAACGGGCTGTTCTGGAGAGAAACTGTGATGCAATGCAAGGCATATGCTCGAACGGGAGCTGCCTGGCCGCTGCAGTCATGTTGCGTGCACTATCAGTGGTCAGTATGCTAATTTTGAGTTCAATGTTCCACTGTCTGGCTAACTTACTTGCAGAAAGTGCTCAGCGCAAACGTCAGCATAGTGCCTCTCGGCTATCTTCATAACGGTCAAAGCATGTAACCGAAGTTTCCAGTGCGTGTCAAAATAATGTGCTGTGACACCCAGTTAGCTATGGTTACTGAGGGAAGTCCAGTAACGTTAGTCTCCGGTGAGCACAACCTTGTTTGTCTGTCTCAGCGCCTCCTCAACTTTAGCTCTTCATATACAGTAAGTTGTGATCATTGCTTGTAACGGTGGCTCTTAAAGGTAGTTCAAATGTAGAATCTTTAAATGCGATGCAAATCATTTTAACCCCTTTCTTTCTCCATTTTTGTTTGCTGCTGCATCTCCATTTCTCCAACTACGGGCTAGGCCACGGGTCACGTTAGAAAATGCACGTTGTGTTAATCGCATGTTAAAGGGGCACTTCAGCGCTGGGGAGATGAATGTGTATTTAAACTGGGGCATTTATGTAGTAGAAATGTGAAATTAATTTTGAATTTGGTGCCTTCTAGACCGAGGAAAGACAGAAAATGTATTTTTGCCTCATGTGGATGAAAGACAACAACTCCCAGAATGCACTTGCTTCGCTGCCCTACGAGGCCACTCCCAAAGCCACGGCTATTGGTTATCACTTGCCCACTGCGGCACCGCCCCACCGTCGTTTTGATATTCATAGTAATAAAGTCATTTTGTTCAGTTACAAAATAAACACTACAATTAAAAACTGAACGTGTCTTTACAATAAAGTGAGTGAGTCGAACGAAAGTCACGACACAGACGCAGCAGGAGTCAGATTGCATTCATCACGAGAGAAGAGCTGAGCAGAGCTGAGGTAAGCGCGGCTGTCATTCTCGACGCGTGTCCAGTCTGGCGCGTTATCAGATCGCATGTGGAAGCTAAACTTTCATAGGAATTAATTGAAAAGTTGAAACACTCACTTTGCTCCGCATCGCTCCGTTATGAATGCCCGAGCCGAGCGGCAGCGGCCATGCGCATTTACATTCTGTGAGTGAGATCCCTCCCCTGAAGTTACCCTTTAATTAAATTAGTGATGTTAAAATGAATTTGCGTTAATACATTATTAACGCGTTAATTTTGACAGCCCTAATTTTAATTTTTCAAGATGAACTTGTGAACACAACTGATGCAACTTAAACTTGATTATCCACACATCTTTTAGAAAAATCATATTATAATGGGAGTATCAAATATGATATACACTCACCGGCCACTTTATTAGGTACACTTTGCTAGTACCGGTTTGGACCCCCTTTTGCCTTCAGAACCGCCTTAATACAGTATATGTCAAACGTTGCATGACCAAACGCAAACCTGTTCACTTGGCTCATTACATCCGCTTGTCAGAGAAAGTGTTAACAGCAGTGTGAACTGACGGCGATATCTATGGACTTTTAAAGTAATCAGCTAACTCACCTATAGTTCACTTTGTTATTGGCGTTTTATTCTATTTAAATATCTAAATGTTAGTGTGAAGAAGAAAAAAATTAAAACTTTTAGATATCAATCTGCATATGCGAGTGACATCGGTTATGCTACTTTTTTCTCTCTCCTTTTAAACAATCTTGAGTAAAACAGCAAATTTTTCATGAAGCACATACAAAAGACCTAAACCGGAAGTGATCCAATCTGATTTACAGAATACGGAAGTTAAGTTGCGTACTAAAGGGCCCAAAGTGTGCCTAGAAAATATTCTCCAAACCATTACACCAGCATCAGCCTGAACCGCTCAAGGCAGGCTGGATCCATGCTTTAATGTTGTTTATGCCAAATTCTGACCCGACCATCTGAATGTCGCAGCGGAAATCGAGATTCTTCAGACCAGGCAATGTTTTTCCAATCTTCTATTGTCCAGTTTTGGTGAGCCCGTGTGAATTGTGGCCTCAGTTTGCTGCTCTCAGCTGACAGGAGTGTCTCCGGTGTGTGTTCTGCTGCTGTAGCTCATCTCTGCTGACCTGTTGTGTGTTCAGAGATGTTCTTCTGCAGATCTCGGTTGTAACGAGAGGTTATTTGAGTTACTGTTGCCTTTCTATGAGCTGAACCAGTCTGGCCATTCTCCTCTGACCTCTGGCATCATCAAGGCATTTTCACCCTCAGAACTGACGCTCACTGGATATTTCCTCTTTTTCGGCCCATTCTCTGTAAACCCTACAGATGGTTGTGTGTGAAAATCCCAGTAGATCAGCAGTTTGTGAAATACTCAGACCAGCCCGTCTGGCACCAACAACCATGCTACGTTCCAAATCCGATTTTTGTGCATACCCTATTGAAATCCGATCAGATTTAGCCAGTGTGAACGGCAAAATATCACATGAAATGCAACTTAAAAATCTATTCCGAGTTACCTACGTGGTTGGAAATCCTATTCAAATCACATTTTTGGAAATCTGTTTCTGTATGAGTGCTCGGATTGGATTTTGCATGGTTTATGTGAATTTCTCAATTTATATGATAAGATATAAGAATTTCATCGTACTTTCTGGCCTTTGCACCAAATTGCATATTGCTCAGTTTTGTGTCTGCAATGCTCCATATTCTCCCTATATCAGGCTATATGAGTCATAAAGCCTGAGGTATCAAATATGATAATCAACCAAAACACATATGCAAACTTTTAGAAAATCCAAGTATGACTTATCTGGTGCCAGAGTCAGATGCTGAGCTACTGCAAATATTATGGTGATGAATTTTTTTTTTTAAATGTTAAAGTGCATAAGATAGCATCAACAATAGAGCAGTTCAGTATGAGGTGGTTATTATCAAAAGTCGTCCAAGGAAGGAACAGTGGTGAACCGGCGACAGAGTCATGGGCGGCCAATGCACGTGGGGAGCGAAGGCTGGCCCGTGTGGTCCAATCAAACAGACGAGCTACTGGAGCTCAAACTGCTCAAGAGGTTAATGCTGGTTCTGATAGAAAGGTGTCAGAATACACAGAGCATCTCAGTTTGTTGTGTATGGGGCGGCATAGCCGCTGACCAGTCAGGGTGCCCATGCTGACCCCTGTCCACCGCCGAAAGCACCGCATGTGAGCATCAGCTGGACCACAGAGCAATGGAAGAAGGTGGTCTGGTCTGATGAATCCCGTTTTCTTTTACATCACGTGGATGGCCAGGTGTGTGTGCGTCATTATCTGGGGAACACATGGCACCGGGAAGCACTATGGGAAGAAGGCAAGCCGGTGGAGGCAATGATGCTTTGGGCAATGTTCTGCTGGGAAACCTTGGGTCCTGCCATCCATGTGGATGTTACTTTGACACGTACTACCTACCTAAGTATTATTGCAGACCATGTACACCCTTTCATGGAAACGGTATTCCCTGGTGGCTGTGGCTCTTTCAGCAGATAATGCGCCGCCACAAAGCAAAAATGGTTCAGGAATGGTTTGAGGAGCACAACAACGAGTTTGAGATGTTGACTTGGCCTCAAAATTCCCCAGATCTCAATCCGATCGAGCATCTGTGGGATGTGCTGAACAAACAAGTCCGATCCATGGAGGCCCCACCTCACAACTTTCAGGACTTAAAGGATCTTCTGCTAACATCTTGGTGCCAGATACCACAGCACACCTTCAGGGGTCTAGTGGAGTCCATGCCTCGTGGGGTCCGGGCTGTTTTGGCAGCAAAAGGAGGACCAACACAATATTAGGTCATAATGTTATGCCTGATTGGTGTATAGTGCAATGGTCCTAGGGCTTGGTAAAAAAAAAACTGCAGGTAGATCACTCAGTATTATCTGTTATAAGCAGTAACAACTTTTTGAATAATTTGCAAAATATGAAACTGGGTGTTGCTTTATAGCTTTGAGTATATATTGAGCTGTAGCTCATCATCAGAATCACTGCTGACACTTCACACATGTAACAGATGGTCTGTTGGACATTTATAGGAGGATCCGCTGGAGGGACTATCCAAATAAAATGCTTCCACATCCCAGTGTTATGAGACCCGTGGATACACACACACACACACACACACACACACACACACACATAGGAGCTCGTATAATCAGGCTTACCCCAGATCAGCTGGCAGTGCTGATTATTGCATTCTGATGTGGTGGTCAAAGAGATCCTTCATGTCTTGTTATATATAAAACTAAAATTAAACACATCTGCAATGTTCATCAGATGCTCAGCTCATACAAGTCCTGAGCCAAACACACTCTATCACTCATGAATACACACAAAATACTCCTCTTTAAAACACACAAGCAGGACTTTGTGGTTTTACTCACAGGCATATGGAGTGTGTGTTCGTGTTGACTGAACTTTAAGTGTGTTTCCACTTATCCAGCCCGGAGGAGACTTCGAGATGAGTCCTGTCAGATCAGTCAGTGTGTAATGATGTGAGCCAGCGGGAGATCTTTACAGAAACCACCTTCATATTCATATGCATTTCTTCAACTTTAGCCTCTATTGGTCATGAAAAGCTTCATAAATGCAACTTTAAATTAAACAGAATCTGCGGATTTTCCAATTATGTATCTGTCAGCACAATGACATGACTCTCATAACCCAGTTAAGCCAATATTCTGGTTTCTGAAATCTAAAAAAGACAATTGGCATACAAGTTATACGTCTTAAAAACGCTTCCGCTTCTTCCGCTCATGTGTATGTGTGGTAACGAAACGCTGTTTTATCATATAAGATACATTCGAGTGTGTTGAAAGTTGTGTTTTAATGCTATTCTGTGCGTTCGCTCGGCGAGACACTTGTTCACACTGCAGTGAGAGATCGATATTACGCATGGTAAAACATGGTACTCGCGGTAAATCGAGAACACCAGATTTAAACAATAAGACTAACTGTGTTGAGCTGGAGAACAGTGATTAGTTTCTGTCCATGAATGATCCAGACAGCTCACCTGTCTAATAAAACACATCAGATATTAAATCATCTTTTTATTTTTACAAAATAAAACCGGAAATCGAGGGTAACGCGGGTATGATGTCATTGGTTAAAAGAGCTTATTTCTCTGGATTTAAACATTCTTGGAAACATTTGTGATAATGTATAAGTACACAAGTCAACTAAATACTATATAACACTGTTCTAGAGGTCTTTGGATATTTTAATCCATAAATCTTACATATTGTGCCTTTAAGTTCAGCTGCTGACTTAAAGCTACACTGTGTAACTTTTTTAGTTTATTCTTAGCTAAAAACACTCCGTTCTTTAAAAAATATATGTGCTCATTAATGTATATTTACTTCTTTCAAGTAATAAAGTATTCTCGTAAGTTTATAATATGCCATTGAAAATACATACGGGTAAGGGGTTCGAATGGGGGTCGCCATGTTGCCCCTCCATCTTGAAAGTACATTAGCCAAAGAGGGACATACCCGTAAATTCAAGCTTCGCCTTTCGCGTTTTAACACTCGATGGCACCGTGTCGAATGTGAAGAGGGGATTGCTTGAGACTGCTATATGAAAACCTGAAAGCCTTTTTGAAAGTCTGTTGCTGATGGAGGATCACTCTTATTCTCGAGGATATGTAACAGAGTCGCCAAGGAAGCGAAAAAGAGAATTAAGACGGCAACACAACAGGCAAATCAACACTAATGGACGAGGTCGAACTGGAAGCCATATTAATCTTGGACTAAATCGGCCACCGTAGGAGTTAAAACGAAATCGGAATTGGGAGGAACAGAAACGTCTCGGTTACGTATGGTAACCCTCGTTCCCTGAAGGAGGGAACGGAGACGTACGTCGGTAATAACCGACGAATTGGGATCACTTCAGAGAGCCCCTATCAGCTTCGAGAACTTAAGAACAGGCCAATGAACAATTGGCGTGCGAGATTTGCATCTCGCGCCCCGCCCCGCGCCGCGGGTATAAACAGGAAGCGAGAGCACCGCACTGACGTTTTTCACTGAGGAGCCGAACCAGACCGGCCAAGCAGTGATGGAAGGAACTGTGGCGACGGGACGTACGTCTCCGTTCCCTCCTTCAGGGAACGAGGGTTACCATACGTAACCGAGACGTTCCCTTTCAGTCGGTCACTACGACGTACGTCGGTAATAACCGACGAATTGGGATCCCTATGGAAAACGCCACAGTTACTACCACTTCCAGCGCCCAGCGAGAGCCCCTCAGACCCCGTACTGAAGCGGGCGGGAAGATTCACGCTAGAAGAGTTATACTGCTGTTCCGCAAGACCCATTCAGCAGACTTGATTGGATAACGCTGGGAAAGCGTGCCCGAAGGACGCTGCGGGAGCCACATCATGCCCAGGGGGAGTTACCATGTGGAGAACACGTATGGGCTGGCCGTGGGCAGCACAACATACGGAGTCCCAGGGGAGGCCCCGGCAACTAGGCGGGGGACGACACCGTACTGAGACGGCAGAGAACTCTGCCAAGGGAAAGACACAAGCTCGCCGTAGGGAGCTGTACCGTGGAGATACACGTATGGGACCGCCGTAGGGGTCACGACATACGGAACCCAGCCTGACACAAGTTCCACCAATGCATACGAGTGCCAGACCTGGCGTCGGACGCTCCGCAACATCCGACTGCCGAGGGGTGCGGAGGACTCAACAGGGTTCGCCAAACCTGGGGAACTCGACTGGAGAAATAAGCGCACGTATCCGTTCCAGGGGAAGGGAATGGCGCAGCAAGCCGACACTAGAACGGGTACTTCAGTGAAGCTGACTATGGGAAGCGAGCACACGAGAAGCCACCGGCTCTACACGCAGGCTATAAAATCTAGCGAACGTGTTGGGTGTCGCCCAGCCCGCAGCTCTACAAATGTCTGTCAGCGAGGCGCCACGAGCCAGCGCCCAGGAAGAAGCTACACCCCTGGTGGAGTGCGCTCTAACCCCGAGCGGGCAGGGCACGTCTTGGGAATCATACGCCAAGACGATGGCATCCACTATCCAGTGGGCCATCCTCTGCTTGGAGACAGCCTTTCCCTTCTGCTGTCCTCCGTAACAGACGAAGAGCTGCTCTGAGGTCCTGAAGCTTTGCGTTCTGTCAACATAAGTCCGGAGAGCACGGACGGGACAGAGCAAAGCTAGGGCTGGGTCTGCCTCCTCCGAAGGCAGCGCTTGCAGGCTCACCACTTGGTCCCGGAAGGGAGTAGTGGGAACCTTGGGCACATATCCAGGCCGGGGTCTCAGGATCACCTGAGAATCACCTGGCCCGAATTCCAGGCACGATTCGTCGACCGAAAATGCCTGCAGGTACCCTACCCTCTTAACTGAGGCCAATGCAATCAGGAGTATTGTCTTTAGAGACAAGATCTTAAGCTCTACTGACTGTAAAGGCTCGAAGGGCGCCCTCTGAAGTGCGGTCAGCACCAGAGTCAAGTCCCAAGAGGGTATAGAAGAAGGGCGAGGAGGATTTAGTCTCCTCGCTCCCCTTAGGAACCTGACGATCAGATCATGCTTGCCTAAGGACTCACCATTAATGAGGTCATGGCTTGCGGCGATGGCGGCCACATATACCTTGAGGGTGGAGGGAGACAGCCTTCTCTCCAACCCGTCTTGAAGAAAAGATAGCACAGATCCGATCGAACATTTCCGGGGGTCTTCTCGGCGAGAAGAGCACCAGTCGACGAACAGGTTCCACTTCAACGCATATAGCCGTCTCGTAGAGGGGGCTCTGGCGGAAGCGATGGTGTCGACTACTGCTTGCGGTAGGTCACCTAGAACCTCCGCGTCCCGTCCAGGGACCAGACATGGAGTTTCCAGAGGTCTGGACGCGGGTGCCATAGGGTGCCCCGTCTCTGAGACAGAAGGTCCTGCCTCAGAGGAATGGGCCAAGGAGGTGCTGTCGCGAGGAGCACTAGTTCCGGGAACCACGTCCTGTTGGGCCAGTACGGAGCTACCAAGAGGAGTTGCTCCTCGTCCTCCCTGACCTTGCACAGTGTCTGTGCAAGAAGGCTCACTGGGGGAAACGCATATTTGCGCAGAGCCCGGGGCCAGCTGTGTGCCAGTGCATCCGTGCCGAGGGTCCCCTCGGACAGGGAATAAAACAACTGGCAGTGGGTCGTGTCGTGGGCGGCAAACAGATCGATCTGTGCGGCCCCAAAGCGACTCCAAATCAGCTGGACCACCTGGGGGTGGAGTCGCCACTCTCCGGGAAGCACTGGCAACCGCGACAGCTCGTCGGCCGCACGGTTGAGCAGGCCCGGAATGTGAATAGCACGAAAGGACCTCAGATGCTTCTGACTCCACAGGAGGAGATGGCGGGCGAGTTGGGACAAACGGCGGGAGCGTAGACCACCTTGTTTGTTGATGTACGCAACGGCCGTCGTGCTGTCCGTCCGGACCAGAACGTGCTTGTCCTTGAGCGACCCCTTGAGGCGGCTGAGAGCAAGACGAACTGCCAGCAACTCTAGGCAATTGATATGCCATTGCAGTTGGGGCCCCGTCCACAGACCCGACACTGCAAGCCCGTTGTACGTGGCACCCCAGCCCGTGGGTGAGGCATCCGTGGAGACAACATGATGCCTGGACACTTGTTCTAGAGGCACTCCTGCCCGTAGAAAAGAAGGGTCCGACCACGGGGTGAGGGTTTGGCGGCATCTCGGCGTCACTTGAACACGGAGGGACCCGCTGTGCCACGCCCATCTCGGGACCCGGTCGTGTAGCCAGTGCTGAAGCGGTCTCATATGGAGCAGCCCTAGCGGCGTTACTGCGGCTGCTGCTGCCATATGCCCCAGGAGCCTCTGAAAATGTTTCAGTGGAACCGCTGTACTGCGTTTGAGCGTACTCAAGCAGCTCAGCACCGACTGGACGCGCTCCTCTGTGAGGCGCGCAGTCATGGCGACCGAGTCGATCTCCATCCCGAGAAAAGAGATCCTCTGTACGGGACAGAGTTTGCTCTTCTCCCAGTTGACCCGAAGACCCAACTGGCTGAGGTGCCGGAGCACCATGTCCCTGTGTTCGCACAACTGCTCCCGCGACTGGGCAAGAATCAGCCAGTCGTCGAGATAGTTGAGGATACGAACACCACGCTCTCTCATGGGAGCAATGGCCGCCTCCGCGACTTTCGTGAAGACACGGGGCGACAGGGACAACCCGAAGGGTAGGACTTTGTACTGGTATGCCCGTCCGTCGAAAGCAAAGCGTAGAAACGGTCTGTGTCGAGGGAGAATCGAGACATGAAAGTACGCGTCCTTCAGGTCGATCGCTGCAAACCAATCCTGGGGACGGATGCACCTGAAGATGCGTTTCTGGGTTAACATTCGGAACGGCATCCTGTGAAGGGAGCGGTTCAAGTAACGCAGATCCAAGATCGGTCGTAACCCGCCACCTTTCTTGGGTACAATGAAGTACGGGCTGTAAAACCCGGACTTCATATCGGCTGGAGGGACCGGCTCTATCGCGTCCTTCGCCAACAGGACCGCTATCTCCGCCTGAAGCACGGGGGCGCCCTCCTTCGGTATAGAAGTGAAGTGGACACCCCTGAACTTCGGGGGACGCCGGGCGAACTGAATCGCATAGCCGAGTCTGATGGTGCGGATGATCCAGCGAGACGGGCTGGGGAGCGCTAGCCAGGCCCCCAGAGACCGAGCAAGCGGGATCATCCGCACCACGGACGTACCCGGAGCGGGGCAGCGCAGCGGAACGCAGGGGCCCCAGGACGACATAGGAGTGGTCCGTGCAGGGGTCTGGGTCTGACACACGACCTGCATCCGCTGAGGGGACGGGCGAGTGTGGGGAGGCACTTTGTGTGCGTCCGCACAACCGACGCCCCCTGTTGGCGAGGAGAGAGGTGTCTGAGGGGTACGAGGCATGGTAGCGTCGCATACCGCCAGACGCGCTCTCTTGGCACCCAGAGATGTTGGAAACTGCTCTTTTATTGAAAATTTGGGTGCCACTGGCACTGGGGCCAGTGGCGAACAGAAAGAAAAATGGGGTTCCCCCGGCCCTCCACCGGGGGAAGGAGTGGTGCTGCAGCCATCTCCTGAAGAGCAGTTCCCTCCATCTCTGGGCGGCCCGTCTCAGGGTCTCTTCCGACGGCGCTTGCCACCTGGCTTGGCAGCGGCCTGAGCGGGCTGGACGTTCTTCCCGCGACCGGCTCCACGCCCACGGCCGGTGGAAGGCTGCTGCTGGGCTGGGGCGGGAGCGGAGGCGGCCGCAGGAGGACGTCCTCGGCGACGGGCAGACGGAGGTGCTGCAGCCGGCGGCTGGGTGGAGGCAGCAGCGGGCCGCCGGTGCAGGATGTGTTTGATGGCCTCCGTCTGCTTCTGGGCGGCCGAGAATTGCTGGGCGAAATTCTCGACCGCGTCGCCGAACAACCCGGCCGACGAAATGGGGGAGTCCAGGAACCGGTTCTTGTCAGTCTCCCTCATGTCGGCCAGGTTGAGCCAGAGATGCCGTTCCTGGACCACTAAGGTGGACATCGCCTGACCCACGGAACGGGCGGTAACTTTCGTCGCCCGGAGGGCGAGGTCCGTCGCCGCCCGGAGCTCCCGGAGGAGCTCTGGGTCAGACCTACCCTCGTGCATGTCCAGGAGTGCTTGGGCTTGGTGCACCTGAAGCAACGCCATGGCATGCAAGGCAGACGCGGCCTGTCCGCAGGACCTGTAGGCCTTCGCAGTTAGACTGGACGAAAACCTACAGGCTTTGGACGGGAGACGAGGATCACCACGCCACTCGGAGGTGGTCGCCGGACGCAGCTGCATCGCGACGGCGCGTTCGACTGGCGGGATCCTCTCGTAACCCTTGGCCTGTCCACCGTCAAGGGTAGTGAGGAGGGAGGAGCCTCCAGGTCTGTTTCTGGCACTAAAGGGTGTCGTCCACGACCTGGAAAGCTCCTCATGCACCTCCGGGAAGAATGGCACTGGGGCGGGACGCTGAGAACCAGCGCGACCCCCCCCCAGGAACCAATCATCCAACCTAGAAGGTTCGGGACGTGGTGGAGGGTTCCACACAAGCCCGACCTTTTCGGCGGCCCGGGAAAGCATAGCCGTCAACTCAGGGTCCGACTCAGCCGCAGCCACTCTCCCAGAGGGAGGCAGTGCAGCTGAATCCTCATCCTCTGAGGACTGGAACTCCCCCTCCGATGCTGCGATCGACATCTGCTCGTCCGCGGGCGCTCCGAAAGAGATGACTGGGCGCCCGTGGGCGGGACCAGCGATCTCTTCCGGTGGCGCCACCGGCAGCGGTGCTTGAGAGGGTTCAGGGACCTGCGTAGGAGCACTAGGCGGGTTTGTCCTGAACGTTATCCTCAGATCACCCCGGCCATCCGTCGAAGTAGGTCTATCCTGGTTAGGGATAGCTCTAGATCGAGGTATGGGGAGGGGGACTCCGCCTTCCCGAAGGTAGGTGAGTCTCGACCTAAGCACCGCAATAGTCATGTTCCCGCAGTGGGAACACGAGCTATTCACAAACGCTGCCTCAGCGTGCTGTAAGCCCAGGCACGTGATGCAGTGAGTGTGGCCGTCAGCGGGCGAGAGGGAACGACCGCATCCAGAAACGCACGGGTGGAATGACATCTTGAAAAAGACGCAGTGTCACACCCGTGTTGCTCTTTTTGTGAGGAAACGCTCTTTTAAGAGAGTGCTGAAGCACCCAGGGAAACCGCGGCAACACACAGGGATAGTGCAGCCTGTGTTTGCACTCAATTTGGGAAACGCCCACCGAAACCAACAGGTTTGCTGTGATAACAGCAGTTGTTTCACTTGCAGCTTTGAGTTCGCGGTCCCGCTGGAAAGCGCTGTCACACCAACACACACGAATCCTCTTCTCTGTATTCTTGTAGAGTTCTTCGCTGAATAATCAGGAAGCAGTCTGTAGACTTCAAACGCCGGTTAGGCTCCGAAGTGAATGACGTCAGTCCCAATTCGTCGGTTATTACCGACGTACGTCGTAGTGACCGACTGAAAGGGAACTAATATTTTCTGGATGGTCATATACCTTTTCACCGCTAGATGGGGGAAAATATCACACAGTGTAGCTTTAAGTAAAATCAAATTGGCTGTACAAGTCATTTTAACTTAAATTATATTAAACTAAATTATATGTTGTGTTGAATCTCACATATCTTATAAACAAAAAAGGTGAAATTGCTTTATTATTTAGATTATTTAACATTTTGTAAAAACATAAGTTGCCATGACTTACTGATCTCATGATATGCTGCTTTCACCTTTATTCTATAAACTCTGATATTCAGCATTTTGCTGAAAAAAAAGATGCATGCCAAAACCAAATTAAGACCAAATTAAGACCAAATTATTTTTTTTATAAACCACAGACGTTCTAAAAGATGCCATATCTTTCATGACCATATCTTTATTAACTCATCATTAATTAGTTAATTAATTACTCTAATTGAATTACTTTTCCCTTGAAAAAGTAGAGCAAGGGATTACTCTGAATTGTTCTGTATTTTAATTGCATTTACTTGTGATGTAATTGAATAAAATGCTGTAGACTATTAAACAATTCTATATTTAACATCAACATTTAACGTCTAATGTCTAACGTCCTTCTTCCTTTGAATACTTTGGTCAGTTCAAGAATAATTTATGCAATTTTATATGATTTATTTGACAGAATTAAACATGCAGTTTCATGACTAATTAGCAATGCGTAAATAAGCAATACTTTTTAGAGAGAGAGTAATTAAATTACTAGCTACTAATTGCATCTTTACTATTCTATGACTTTTTTAATTACTCAACACTTGTCGCTATTCACTGCCACTAAATGTCAAGTCAAGTCCCCTTTATTTCTATAGCGCTTTTCACACACAGATGCTTCAGAGCAGCTTAACATTGATGATAGGAAATTAATTTAGTTTTAGATGAAAAGCTAAAGTAAGTTTTTGATGGATTAATTTCTCTTGTAAAAACTGATTTCAAAATGTAAAAACGCATGTAAAAATATATTGCACAAAATGAAAACAATAATGTAAATATTATTATTATTATAAGTGTGAATCCAAAAATTAAAAGCGCATTGAAAAAACTAAATAAATAACAAGCATGATTTCATCTCTTAAATATCTTAGTGTGTGTTTTGGTCATAATTTAGACTTTTTTTCAATCTAATTTCAGCTTTTTATCTCACAATTAGGACTTTTAAATATTAGATTAGATTAAATTAGATTTTTAAATAATAATTTTGACTTTAAATCCAAAATTTGTTCAGAATTTTAAAAGTTCTAATTTCAACTGTTCATCTCACATGCATGTCTGCTGTATGTGACACTTAGCATGTCATATTTTCGACTTTTTATCTCACTATTATGACTTTTAAAATCATATTTTCAACATTTTATCTTATAATTATGACTTAGTATGTTGTATTTTCGAAAATTATTTTTTTGACTTATCTAAAAATTAGGACATTTAAAATCATATTTTCAAAATTCTATCTTATAATTATCTATCTTATAATTTTCGACTTTTTATCTCACTATTATGACTTTTAAAATCATATTTTTGACTTTTTATCTAATAATGAGGACATTTAAAATCATATTTTCAAAATTCTATTTTATAATTATGACTTAGCATGTTGTGTTTTCGACTTTTTATCTCACTATTATGACTTAAAATCATATTTTTGACTTATCTAATAATGAGGACATTTAAAATCATATTTTCAAAATTTTATCTTATAATTATGACTTAGTATGTTGTATTTTCGAAAATCTTTTTTTTGACTTATCTAATAATGAGGACATTTAAAATCATATTTTCAAAATTCTATCTTATAATTATGACTTAGTGAGATAAAAAGTCGAAAATACAACATGCTAAGTCATAATTATAAGATAGAATTTTGAAAATATGATTTTAAATGTCCTCTTTATTAGATAAAAAGTCAAAAATATGATTTTAAAAGTCATAATAGTGAGATAAAAAGTGGAAAATACAACATGCTATTATGACTTTTAAAATCATATTTTTGACTTTTTATCTAATAATGAGGACATTTAAAATCATATTTTCTCTCTTAATTATGACTTTATAATAATTTAAATGAGCTGATCAGTAATATAGTTGAATATTTAGCGTCCCCAACTGAGCAAGCCAAATGGACAAGCATGAGCGGGACATTTTTTTTTTTTTTTGGTCAGAAAAAGAAAGAATGACATACTGCATTCATTTTCTTAATTTTCATTTTAGGGTGAACTAACCCTTTAACCCGAGTATGGCCCTTAACCAGAAAACAATGCACATAACTTGCTGAGTGTCTGTCTATGTAATGAATGTAAACATGTACACGCCATGTATAGCATATATTGAGCCCTGAGCTACGGTGGTTTTCATCTGACAGACGTGACCCCTGTCTGGGTCAGCGGTTATCCATCACTGCTCACCCCAGCACTGAGGCACTGTACCCAGTCAGAGCATGTAATTTCACCCCTCTGGGTTGTGGATGCAGGGAACATTGTAATTGAGCCCCTTACAGAGTCTAACAGAGCCACTAATCCTCCTATTCTGAAGCCCGTCTTCACCTTCCCCTCTCCAGCTGTGTCGCATCCATCTATGTCCACTGGCCCGCCACCTTCTTGTGTCCAGAAACTGTCTGGGAGTCCTGTCCACCGTCCACAGATGTCCTCTCATTATGCTGCTCATAAAGAGATAGTCTGTTTAAAAAATATCAATTCTGTCATCATGTTCATCATTTCATGTTGTTCCATTGGTCAGTATTCAATACTAGTCTCTGTTTGTCAAGTGATCCCTGCGATTACAACAAACAATAGTAATAACAGTTCAATATAATTTCCAGCTCAATTAAAAGATGTAAAATAAACACAAACACACACAGCACATCAGAAGTTTGGGAAAATTAAGATTTCTTTATTATTTTTGAAGTTTCTTCTGCTCACCAAGGCTGCATTTATTTGATCAAAAATACAGTAAAAACGGCAATATTGTGAAATATCACTGTTCAAGAAACGTTTTGCTGCACATGTACCTCATTGTGTTCATGAATAGAACATTCAAAAGACTGTTTTGAAAGGCAATCTCCTTCCAAGTCTCCAACAATCTCCTAGGGTGCTTCTCAATACTCAAATTGATGCTTCCTCATTTCCTCACTTCTACGTCTTCCAGCCCGCAACGCGGAAACCAGTCATATTCATCCATCTTGAAAGATACCTCAATTCTCAAATTGCACCACAAGGAATGAGGAGTGAGGAAGCTTCCTGAGGAGTCATGAGTGACGATGCACAGATGTATCCTTCCCTCGCATCCTAATGGTGTGGAGCTAAGACATGAGGATAGGAAACAAGGAAGCACAAATAAAAAATGAAAAGCTCCCATAGTGTACTCAACCTGTTGCTACGGAATAAATTTGAGGTTACCAAATTTTGACATACCAAACCACTGGAGTCACATGGATTGAAAAGTGGTCGTTGCATAGGCTGTCAATGGAGGGACCGAATTCTCTCAGATTTCATTTATTTGTGTTCCGAAGATGAACAAAAGACTTGATCTAGAAGGTGATCTATCCCTTTCATATTAAAAAACACATTGTTTTAGTAGTTGCTTAAAATTTTCATAGAAACTATTTGAAGGGGGAGGATGAAAAATTATGCCATTATGCCATAATATATACAAAAGACATTTTTGTTAAAATAATAAACCACTTTTCCACCGTTGGGCCAAACAGTTCTTAGAATGGTAAGGAACATTTCCAGTTGTGTTTCCACTTGAGCCTGGTACGGCATGGCACGATTACAAACCCTTCTCGGCCCGGAATTCTCGGCATGGTTGTCTAACCGTGCTGAACCGAGCTGGTAGAATCCGTGAAGGGACGTTACCACTCAGGATTAGTCACTTGTCTGTTGCCTGGCAAGCAGTTTCTCTTTAGCTGGCTAAGTGCTCTATTTGAGTGACGTAAACATAAATTAAAGGGATAGTTCAACTAAAAACTAAATGGTTGTGTGTATCTGCTTTCCCCAGGGCGTCCAAGATGTAGGTGTGTTTGTTTCTTCAGTAGAACACAAATGAAGATTTTGAACTCCAACCGTTGCAGTGTGATAGTCGTATAATGCATGTCAACGGGGATATTTTAGAGCATGAGAGCAATGAGAGTAAAAACACATAGACATACGAATCCTTATTAAACCCTGCGGCTCGTGGCGACACATTGATGTCTTAAGACACGAAACGATCGGTTTCTGCGAGAAACTGAACAGTATTTGTTATTTTTTTTACCTCTTATCAGACGAATGTCATCTAGTATTCCCAGCGCCATAACTTCCGGCGATAACATCTCATCATCACTGACTCTCAACACCGGAGCCCCTCAGGGCTGCGTTCTCAGCCCACTCCTGTACTCCCTGTACACACACGACTGTGTGGCAATCCACAGCTCCAACACCATCATCAAGTTTGCTGACGATACGACGGTGGTAGGTCTTATCACCGACAATGATGAAACGGCCTACAGAGAGGAGGTGCACACTCTGACACGGTGGTGTCAGGAGCACAACCTCTCCCTCAACGTCAGCAAGACCAAGGAGCTGGTGGTCGACTTCAGGAGGAATGAGAGAGAACACCGCCCCATCACCATCGATGGAGCACCGGTGGAGAGAGTCAGCAGCTTCAAGTTCCTCGGTGTCCACATCACAGAGGAACTCTCATGGTCCGTCCACTCCGAGGCCGTTGTGAAGAAGGCTCATCAGCGCCTTTTCTTCCTGCGACGGCTGAGGAGGTTTGGAATGAACCGCCACATCCTCACACGCTTCTACACCTGCACCATAGAGAGTCTGCTGACTGGCTGCATCACCACCTGGTACGGCAACAGTACCGCCCGCAGCCGCAAGGCCCTGCAAAGGGTAGTGCGCACGGCCAGCTGCATCATCGGAGGTGAGCTTCCCTCCCTCCAGGACATTTATGCCAGGCGGTGTGTGAAGAGAGCTCAGAGGATCATCAGAGACTCTAGCCACCCGAACCATGGGCTGCTCTCACTGCTGCCATTAGGCAGACGGTACCGCAGCATCAGAACACGCTCCAGCCGACTTCAGAACAGCTTCTTCCCACAAGCAATCAGACTACTTAACTCCTGATCCATCAGGATCATAACACACACTGGACAGAATATCACTCAGCACAACCCACTGTAGATACACACACACTATATACACATTTATTTATCATACAGCATCTATTGCACTTTGGACTTCAATTTTTCAATCTGTGAATAATAATGTATACTGTACATTGTATATTATTATTATTATTATAGCGTAATGTATATTGTTTAGTGTATGTTTAGTGTATATTGTTTAAAGTATATGTATATTGTAAGCATGTGTATATTGGTTAAAGCTGTGAGTTTACACTCACATTGTGTAAATTATTTATTGTTCATTGTAGTGTATACTGTGCTGTGAGTAATTGTGTGCGCATCAGATGTGTAATCTGATGCTGCTTTAAATGTTGTACATGTCATGTCATGACTACTATGTTGCTCGGAACTGCACCTAAGAATTTCACCTACTGTTGCACTTGTGCATATGTAGAGTGACAAATAAAGTGATTTGATTTGATTTGATTTTGATAAGGTCAAAATACTGCCGTGATCAAAGATATATAAACGTAGATTCCTCATTCGACGATCCGCGCAGGCACTACTGCGGGATCCATGTTTATATCTATGATCGCGCTGGTATTTTGTATGTATTTTGACCGTATTCGCCGGAAGTGATGGTGCGGGGACGGCTGATGCAGAGCCATAGAAAAAAATTAAATACATTTTTAAATATGGATCTTTTTCTTACACAAACGTATCGATTCGCTTCAGAAGGCCTTTATTAACACCCCGGAGCCATGTGGAGCAGTTATTTGACGGACAGATGCATTTTTTATGGACTTCAAAAACAGAGCAACTATTCTTGCTATTATGCTTGGATTAGCCAGAACATTTTTAACTCAGATTTTATTCGTCTGAAAGAAGAATGTCATATACACCTCGGATGACTTGAGTAAATCATGGGCTAATTTTCATTTTTGAGTGAACTATCCCTTTAATAATAAAATTATTATTAATTTATCCCTCCAGTTCCTTCCCTCCAGTTCCACCTTGGCCCTTGGTCGCTCCACCTTTGCCTCAGTCCTCTGGCACCCTAGCCCCACCTCGGTTGCTCGCCGCTGCGGCTCCGCCCTGCCCTCCAGGACCTGCGATGACGCTCTATCCCATCAGCTCTTTAGCTCCGCCCAGGCCTCCACTACCATCAGCTCTGTCTCAGTCACTTGTCATCCTGGTTCCAACGGCCAAGCCTCCACTATGGCTCCTCCCTCCCTGCACTCCACCTTGGGCTTTCGTCCTGGGATTGTGGCTGGGGGTTCCACCCTGGCTCCTCCTGCCTCTGCCTCCACCCTTCCTCTCACCTTCATCTCCATCCTGGCCCTGCCTGTCCTGTGTCCTGGTTCCATGCCCCCTACCTAAGCACCCTCCCGCCCTCCTCTGTTGGACTCTTGTTGTTTTTGTTAATGAGGCGTGAGGTCACACCTTCTTGATGGAGGGGCGGGGGTCACCAGGGTTTGTTTCTGTTTGGGTGGGTTTTGTCACAAATTTTAGTTCTGTGTTCTAGTTTTCAGTTCGTTGCTATGTTTTTTCGATGTTTGATTAACTTGCACACCTGTGCGTGTTTGATTCTGTTCCAGTTTTCTGTCTCTGAGTTCATTGATAAATTCGACACTGCTGCGCTTAGACCCATTACTCCTCGTTTACTTTCAACCCAGCCGTGACACCTGTGGTGTGCTTATCTTCTCCATTATCCATCTACTGTCCATAAACACTGCTTTGGGTTCAACTAACCATCCTTGTGTCTTAACACTTTTCATTACAGGAATAAATTAGATTTTAAAATATATTCAAATAGAAAACAGCTATTTTAATTTGTAATAATATTTAAAAGTATTGCTGTCTTTACCGTAATTTTCATCAAATAAATGCAGCCTTTGTGAGCAGAGCAGACATC
The DNA here is from genome assembly GCA_023566225.1 of Romanogobio albipinnatus. Taxonomy (NCBI): domain Eukaryota; kingdom Metazoa; phylum Chordata; class Actinopteri; order Cypriniformes; family Gobionidae; genus Romanogobio; species Romanogobio albipinnatus. The sequence continues at coordinate 43,575,198 of CM042258.1, read as the reverse complement.
TTTCAAAAACATTAACGCTGCATCCCAATTAGCATACTATCCGTACTAAATAGTATTCGAAAAAATAATTAGTATGTCCCAAATCGTAGTATGTTGAAAAGAGTATTCCAAAGATTCCCGGATGGTCTACTATTTCTGGTCAGAATCCGAAGTGCAGATCGATGCACACTCTAACGGCTGATATTGCCCACAACCCATTGCGAGATGGACGAGGATTCGATTAGAACTACAAACGCGGATAAAACGTGTTAAAAAAAACTACAAACATGACGGTTACGCGAGTCTGACGGTTAAGTCGAGAGGATAAGATAAAGGGGTTTGAGTGAGCAATTATCAGTATTTAAACTGACAAAAATATATTTATTCAATGTTAGCAACATTATATTTCACCTGCAGCAGCATTGTGAACATTTGTAATGATACGTTTGGCCATTAACTTTGAAAACACATGAGGGGAGTCTCTGCATTAAAGACCCACGAATGGCAGATCAACATGCTACTACATTTCTCTCCGATACGGTAGGAAATTAAATTGAATGTGGAGGATTTGAACTGTGACGATGATTGACAGGGCAGTTTAAACTAAGCAAGTCCATTAAAGATGACGAAGTAGTCCCAAAGCTTGCATACTCTTCTGCTACACACTCAAAAGTATGTACTTTTTCTTCACAAAAAGAGTACATACTTTTAGGACGTAGTATAAGTAGGCGAATTGGGACACAGCATGTGATTGTTCCAATAATCAATGTACATTTATCACACATTTAATTAAACATGTAACATCAAATAATCAACATTCAAGGATGGTTCAGTGCCAGATCTTAACAGAAGGGGCTCTATCCGAGATCCATTGTAAAAGCATGTGTTTTCTAGCACAGGAAGTAAGCATACTAAAAAGCTTTATCTTGTGCCTACTAAGACCTGTGAAAGGAGGTATTCCCAGTAGATATCTAACTAGATCTTGACCAGCCTCTTTGTTAAACTTCAGCTCTTTGTGGAACATGTAGTGTAAATGGGAATGGGGAATAGCGAATAGCCTAAACAAGTGTGTGTTTGTCGACATAATGTGTGGATTCTGATCATCTGTCTTCGCGTGTGTTTATGTTAGTGTGCACATATGTGTCATAAGCGCTGTCTGTGCATCTGTGTGACTCAGCAGTCTGTGGCGCCGGCCGATATGGCAGTGGAGCCCCGCAGCAGGGAGCCTTCATCACGTGCACTTAGGGAGAGAGTGAGTGAGCAGCCGTAGAGTAAACTGAGCTTAGCTCTGGCACCAGACATGTATAAAGCCCAGTGCAGGATGATCACTCTGTGCTTATCATGGCTTAACGGTGGGCACGATGGAACTGGGGGGGGGGGGGGGGGTGTATGGGCAGAGGAGTATGACAGTATATTGGCTTGTCTCATCTGTACTGCATGTTGTAGCCAGATGTTCAGATTGGCCAGATTGTAGCATCAGATACAGATTCAATTTTGCGGGGCCCAAACCCATTGAAGTGAAGCATGATGTGGCCTGATCTCTTTCATTTAGCAGGAATTGGCTGCTCCAACAAACCATATTGCAGAATATTTTTGTCATACAATTATAAGATGGTATTAACTTTGCTTTACTTTAAATGAATAAACCCCAGAGGGCGAGGTCAGTCGACGTGCACAAGTCCTGCATCAACCCGGTTCAAAATTACCCTCGTGCATTGAGCGCTTTGGCCTGCCAGATAGCCATTTCATGCAAGGCAGAGACGGTTAATAATTAAGCAAACAAAGTAACTTGTCTTATTTAAAAACAGTAACTCAGCGCTCCAGATGAAGATCAGACGTTGATAGCTGCATCGGTGAGAGGGCTATTGACACTCTGGGAAGGAAGATGGTGCTGAGCTTCCCACTTTGAACAGATTTTGGCAATCATCCAGTCACCAAAGTTCTTCCTCTCTCACTACCCTCAACTGTGGGGCGGTCAGGGGGTTCATGGGGATTCCCCAGGTGGAGTGTGCAATTGAGGTGCATTTACTGTATGCCCTCAAGGTGCTGCCACCTGAAGGAATCCTCCGTGGCTCCCATCCAATGCCTGGGAGACAATGGCAGCTCTAGCTGCTAAGTCTTAAAGTGCTGCTGGACAGACCATCTCCACCTTGCATGAAATTGCCATCCTGCAGGCCATAGCACTCAATGCACAAGGGTAGTTGTGAGCCGGGGTTTATGCAGGACCTGTGCATATCGACTGACCTCGCTTTCGACCAGACGATGTCCAACTTGGTGGTCCAGGAACACCATCTATGGCTAAATCTTGCAAAAATGCGATATGTCAACAAAGTGCAACAAAGTTTTGCGTCCCTCTTCCCAGCCCCCCTTCTTTCACCACAGGCAAAAGGCAAGGTCCGCAGGATTCGCTGCTTCCTCACGCCTTCAGCACCGCTTCAGCTCTGGCTACACAGCCGAGTCCTGAGATGGGCATGGCACAATGGCTGGCTCCGTGTGGCCATTACACTGAGCTGTCGCCAAACATTCAGCCCGTGGTTGGACCTTGCCTTTCTATGGGCTGGAGTGCTCCTAGAACAAGTGTCCGGGCATGTTGTTGTCACTACAGATGCCTCCACCACCGGCTGGGGTGCCGTATGACACATTTGCAAGGTTTAAAATCTCAGAGTGGAGCCAGTCTCTTCCTGAGTATTGGGTACAAACAGGTAATGTGCATTAAGATTGGCTTGGTGTCTTGCTTGCGGCACCATTCCCCTCTAAGAGAGGGATACGAGCACCTACTTGCTCTTCAGGTGAGTTCCCCACCCAGCGAACCCTGTTGGAGTTCCTCCAGCATCCCAGGCCTAGTACTTGTATGCATGCCCCATGATGTGATTCCCTGCTTGGTAATCCCATATGTGTATTGTCGATGATATGGTGCTCCTGATGGTAAACCAGTGCCTTTACCAGGGTAGCTCTGCTCTGCCCTGTTTCTGTGTCGGTAGCAGTTCCTCCCTGGCTAGGTAGGACCTACCACAGAGATCTTCCATAAGTAGTACTGCCCACGGGACAGTCCATATGTTTAGCCGCCACGCGTTACCTCCCTTCGGGCAGGGTGTGGTCTCCGTTGCGTTCCCCCTTTTTGGGATTTGGCACGCTTCCTCAGCGTTTTGTTAATTGCTGAAAAATGATGAGAACTGAGTTCCAAAGCACTCTTCCCTGGGGTAGAAACAGCAGTTTCGACCATCCCCAGATTAAGACCATGTCCCTTCCATCCCTTTCGGTACGGAGGGCTTCCCTCAAAAATACAGCAAAACAGTAATATTGTAAAAAAATATTGAATTATATTGTAAAATGTAATTTATTCCTGTGATCAATGCTGAATTTTCAGCATCATTACTCCAGTCTTCCGTGTCACATGATCCTTCAGAAACCATTCTAATATGATGATTTGCTGCTCAAGAAATATTTGTGATTATTATCAATGTTAAAAACTGTTGTTCTGCTTGATATTTTATGGGAACTTTAATGCATCCTTGCTGCATGAAAAAGTACTTTATTCTTTCTTCTTACTTTGGGCCAAACTTTTGAAACGTGTTTATGCATTTAATATACACATTTTATCAGTTCATGCATTCCCTGGGAATCAAACTCACAACCTTGGCATTGTTAGCATGTTCTATTGTTTGAGTTATCCTATCCACATTTGCTTATATCTTTATACCTATACTGTGTTTTTCATTTGTTTTACTGTATATTTTTATTTCTCCTAAGAAAGTTTAGAAGAAACTTCTCCCGTCTCCAGAGCGATGAAAGAGCAATAAAATGTTCCTCTTGGTACAGTTTCAAAGTAGCTTTCCCTGCTCTGGAAAGCTCTCATCGGTAAGTCTGAGTGTAGAGAATTCAGCTTTGAATTCCTTCCACACACTCACACAAATGGACAAAATGTGCTTTCTGTATGGCCTTTGTAAATGTCCGCTGCCCTCACAAATAGACATAACCCATGAGAAATCTCTATCTCTCTTTCTTTTTGTTCTGTTTTTCACTCTTCTAACCTGTGTGATGACCTGCAGGTGCGCTCCTGGGCCTCGTACTGACTCGATACCTTCAACCTGGACATCTGTGAGGTGACAACAATACTCCCATTCCTCCCTCCCGCAGCCCCCTCTCTGTCCTTCTCATTCTCTCTGTGTTGCTGTCTGGGTGCTGAGAGGCCCCATTGTGAGCTGTTGCTCCCCAGGCGCCCATTCTGCTGCTGCAGGCCGCCGGTCTTTGCAGTCATCCCCCCACCGATCAAGTTCCCTGTGCTGCAGGACACAGACCCCCCAGTCCCCTGAGCATCCTGCCGTGGCGGTCACAGCCCAATAATCCTGCCATCTAAAGTGGCTACATGGCGGTCTGTCAGTGGCCAGGCCAGATGGCTGTGTGCAGTCTAAAATGTCCAGCTTTTTTTGTTGACCAAAGGGGACTGATAGTGTTTCAGCAGGCCAGATGTTTGACAGTGACCTGAATGCTTTCTGGAGATACCACACTTTACATTTTACAATTTTACTATTGGGTCCGAAAACTAATTTCACCACAAAATCAAACAAAGGAATGTTTTAACAAAATACTTCTTTTTTTTTGCCATTGTAAATCAGAAAAAAATCCCATTATACCAAGTGTTGATTCTCATTATTCTCATTACTGTAATACAGTAATTTTGATGTATTGCATTAAATGTGGAAAACATTTTAAATCAGCATGAAATGCAGTATGACAACTACTATTTTCTCCATTATTATGAGAATTGTCATAATTTTGACCTAAGAAACCCTTTAAAAAGTTGTACAAATATGTGAAAATCTTTAATTAAGTGTTGATAAACTCTTAAAAATAAATATTATTAGAAAACACTGATGCCTAAAATTCAACTTAAACTGAAAAAGTCATTTCAACTGAAATTACGTTAAACTGACTTTACATTTTCAACTTCTTTTCATAAGTTTTAAAAGATTCAACTCATTTTTTAAAGTTAAAGCAATGTAAAAACATATGTTGTCATAACTTATGGATATCATTTTTACTATTTTACATAATTTTAAGGGTCAAATCTGGAAAAGCCAGCCAATAAACGTTGTACAAATATGTTAAAATCTTTAATTAGGGGTTGATAAACAACTTTAATTGTGACCCTGGAGCGCAAAACCAGTCATAAGTCTCACGGGTATATTTGTGGCATAGCCAACAATACATTGTATGGGTCAAAATGATCGATTCTTCTTTTTAAATCATTAGGATATTAAGTAAAGATCATGTTCTATGAAGATATATTGTAAATGTCCTACCGTAAATATATCAAAAATGTATTATTAGTAGTAATATGCATTGCTAAGGTCTTCATTTGGACAACTTTAAAGGAGATTTTCTCAATATTTCGATTTTTTTGCACCTTCAGTTTTTCAAATAGTTGTATATCGGGCAAATATTGTCATATCCTAACAAACCATAAATCAGTGGAAAGCTTATATTTATGATGATGTATAAATCTCAATTTCAAAAAATGGACCCTTATGGCTGGTTTTGTGGTCCAGGGTCACAATTAGGCATTGATAAACTCTTAAAATTAAATATTTCATTCAGAACCATTGCGGCCTGATGACAAACTACAAAGGACTTCTTTATTCTCTAGTTTTTTTGGAAACCATCCACATGGTGCCTTAGAGAACCCAGAATCTCATACACTGATCTGAAGAACCTGTCATTTTTCCTAATCTCCAAAGAACGATTGAACTTAATGTGAACCTAATTAAACCCTGAAGAATTTTTATTTTTAGGACTGTGGCTCATTAAAGCTGTCAGATGTAATAGATCACTAAAAAGGCAAGAAAGTGTGTGCATGTGCTTAACAGCAGTACGGTTTGCACACCAACCGTTTTACTGAACTGTCTTTACTGATCATTTTCCATATAAAGTACAAGTTGTTTTGTGTTTGCGATATCAGTAATAGTATAATGCATCGTGTTTTACCCATTTATTTTGCCTTTCAGTACAGCAAAAGAAAAAAAGCACAAGATCCTCAGAGATTGTGGCCCCATGATCCCAGAATACGCCTGTAAAACCACACGGACTGGTTGGATGATGCCCGATTAACTGTAGGGTGGAGGGGAGCAGAGACGGAGCATCATCCAATTTTCTGCCTCACTGCCCGAGCGAAGCGATACCGTGTGTTGATACAATGACCTGAGCTAACCTCTTTATTAGACAATCCTGATTGAAAACATCTGAATTCAGCGGCTCCTTCTCGCGCTCCCTCACTCGGGTACAGATCTAACAAAATCCACTGTTTTCCTGAAACATAACTGATAAAATATGCATCGATAAGACCTGAAGTGTGTATGTCACAAACTAATGTGGTTTAAATAGAAATATAATAGACTGACCTGGGTCACATGGGGGTCTGTCTCATTTAACCAATGCGTTTAATTGAATTATACTGAAAGCATAAAAATATCATAACACACACTTTTGCAGTTTCATAAATCTCATGTTGACGTCGGACTTATTTCGCCTCATGCAGGCTGGAAAATCTGGGGTTCTGGTTAATGTTGGTCGTCTCTGTAACTTTGATCAGTATACCTGCTGAGTTTTACAGCAGAAATATGTTCGTTCAGATGTCTCAAGGAGAGCTTCAAGCTGATAAGTCACAGTCTAAGCTGTCACAGGGAGAAACAAGCACTGTAAGATAGGAACTTGTTTGCAGTTTGAACATGTTTCCTGCTCTTTTTTCTCTCTCTCCGTCTCTCCTCGTCAGTGCTAACATTAGCAATAAAGTACAAAATCCAAACAAAACAATTGTACACCAGGCAGATTGACCTTAAGTCACTGCGGTTTTGGCAGCTATGAATCGTAAAAAACGTTTGGTCTTCGCCGTTTTTAAGTCCTGTGTGGAAAAATGAAAGCTCTATGCATGACCGTTTTGTATAAACATAAATGAAAGTTCATGTTGAGGAAAGCCAGACACGCTTTCTGGATATTCACAGGACGCACTTCAGATATTGCTGCTCAGCATATTTCATCATAAACACAGTAATGCTCAAGAATGAGCGTGACTACACATGTTTATTTTTCAAAATGCAACTTGCAGTGCTCCTACTGTAAGCTACATGTCACAAAACTGATGTCTTGCTCAATTGAGCAAAAGGAAGGTTTATGCATGCATGCAGCGAGTTTGCTATGTTTTTATTTATTGTCTTTTGCTAACATATGTTGGTAGATCATGACAAATTATAACACTTTAAAATAAGGTCTCATTTGTTAACATTAAAGGGTTAGTTCACCCAAAAATGAAAATTCTGTCATTAATTACTCACCCTCATGTCGTTCGACACCCGTAAGACATTCGTTCATCTTCGGAACACAAATGAAGATATTTTTGTTGAAAGCTGATGGCTCAGAAAGGCTTCAGACAGGCCTCCACAGGGATTCAGTACATTTGCACTCACAAGACCCAAAAAAAGGCACTAAAAACGTCGTTACAAAGTCCATCTCACTACAGTGGCTCTACAATAATGTTAGGAAGCGACGGTAATAGTTTTTGAGCGAAAAAAAAATCTAAATAACGACTTTATTCCACAAGTTCTGTCTTCCTCTGTCGTGAACTCACGAAGCAGCACGACGCATGCGCGAGAATATGACGCAGAGCCGGCGTTCGGGAATCCATGAAATACACACTTTAGTCCCATTTTGAGCTCTACGCCGAGACCTAAAGCACGATCAATGTAGAATTCAACAGCTTAGATACGGCGCGTTTTCCTCTGCTCGTTGTAAACAAATCTCCTCGCTTCTGGGTCACGTGTCCGAACGCCGGTTCTGCGTCATATTCTCGCGCATGCGTCGTGGTGCTTCGTGAGTTCACGACAGAGGAAGACAGAACTTGTGGAATAAAGTCGTTATTTTGATTTTTTTTTTTTTCGCTCAAAAACTATTTTCGTCGCTTCATAACATTATTGTAGAGTCACTGTAGTGAGATGGACTTTGTAATGACGTTTTTAGTGCCTTTTATGGGTCTTGTGAGTGTGAATGTACTGAATCCCTATGGAGGCCTGTCTGAAGCCTTTCTCAGCATCAGCTTTCAACAAAAATATCTTAATTTGTGTTCCGAAGATGAACGAATGTCTTACGGGTGTCGAACGACATGAGGGTGAGTAATTAATGACAGAATTTTCATTTTTGGATGAACTAACCCTTTAATGAATGTGAGTTGCAATACAAATCCAGCTGTGCATTGATTGTTCACAGTGCAGTAACTCATGTTAACAAATACGACTTTTGATTTTAATAATGTATTAGTAATGTTGAAATGAACAAATGTGTTGCTCTTTGGATCATGTTAGTTAATACATTAACAGATGAGAACTTATTGTAAGTCCCTTACGAAAATAAACCATGGTTTTACTACAAATAAAACCAAAAAACCATGGTTATTGTAGTAAAACCATGGTAACCGGAAATTAACCATGGTTTTGCTTCTCTAACCACAGTTTAACCATGGTATTTGTGGTTAAACTGTAGTTATATAAATGGTGTTCAATTAGCCAAAAAAACATGGTTACTACATTTTTACTACAATAAAACCATGGTTAATTTTCGTAAGGGGTGTCACCATTATTTACACGGTGGGCTAATTTATTAGCTTTTTCAAATGCACTACAAATCATTTTTGACAAGAAATGTAATTTGTGTGAGCTCTAAAAATGTCAACAGCATGATTAAGTGAGACATTCTGATTGACACTTGATTGACACATGTCTCTATAGACACAGACGTTTCACACCTCCGCGTGCTTTACTAAAGGTGGCGTAACATGTCAAAGGAAACGTGACGGATAAACTCCCCAATAATCCACTCAATCACAAAAACGTCCGTGCCTACAGTCACTCTAAATGAATGAATATGCAAACATGCGTTTTAAACACGCAGTGGGTTCGGGGAGCACAATGTTTGCTCCATTGTCTAGGGAAACCCCCAAGAAAACGAACTTTTCTTAAGGCGGATTAATGCGTCTCCGCCCCAATGCTAATGCTCTCAAATATTAGCCTACAGCAACATCTAGCCTACAACCTGAAGTAAAATACCGCTCACGTGACATTAAAGAATAATAATGATGACATATTCTGTCTGACTATAGCCTTACACAGCATTAATTGCCCTGACATCAGTAAATCTGCGTCAAATAATAGGCCTATAGTTTATTATCAATACACATTTAGGCTACTAACACTTATTTATAGCTACCCTCAACAAAAGCCATATTAGGAGGCTAATGCATGTGCAACCAAATATTCATTCCTAAAAACGATTTACACATGCACTTTATTATCAAATTTGCAATTAGCCTATTATTTCCTCCTCAGCCCATATAAAATAAAATAATATTATAATATAAAATAAAATAAAATAAAAGCTTGATAAAAAAACGACAGTAGCGTAATGTAGCCTACGAAAATTAACCATGGTTTTATTGTAGTAAAAATGTAGTAACCATGTTTTTTTGGCTAATTGAATACCATTTATATAACTACAGTTTTACCACAAATACCATGGTTAAACTGTGGTTAGAGAAGCAAAACCATGGTTAATTTGCGGTTACCATGGTTTTACTACAATAACCATGTTTTTTTTGGTTTTATTTGTAGTAAAACCATGGTTTATTTTTGTAAGGGGTAGGTTTTGTTTCAGTGGGGGTGATGATGACGACCGCCTCTCCTGATATTAATGAGCCATTATCATGCAGGCCGATAACATTGTGTCTCTCTCCGCTTGAGTCCAAATGTCATGCATACCATTCATTAGCAAAACTAACATTGTCCAAACAGGATTCTTTAAGCACCACAGTCATGCTGGACCTTTCAGAAGTGTAGCCTAGATACGCTTAAACACATTATTGTTTATTCAGTGTACGTTTAATTTTTTTCATTAAGCATATCTTACGTTGTCCTCGTCAGGTTACATTTTTAATATTTGTACAGCCTTGAGAAGTCAAGTTTTATTTATACATCGCCTCATACACTCTAAAAAAAAAAAAGGTTCTATATGGCACCAAAAATGGTTCTTGGCTCGTAATCATAGGGGAACCTTTTTTAGTGCTATATAGCACCAATTTTGGTGCTCCAGTGGTTCTTCAGCGGTTCTTCAGTGGTTCTTCAGCGGTTCTTTGACTAAGGTGCTATATAGCACCTCTGAAGAACCGCTGAAGAACCACTGAAGAACCAAAATTGGTGCTATATAGCACTAAAAAAGGTTCCCCTATGATTACGAGCCAAAGAACCTTTTTTGGTGCCATATAGAACCTTTTTTTTTAGAGTGAAGGGCTACATCGTCGTTTTTTATTATAACAATTTCTGTTATTATTATGTAGCTATAATAAGCCTAATATGTGTATTATTATTTTAACGTCCATAAGATGGAGCTAAGTGTCTCTTTTTGCAGTGCATGCCCCGTGTAGCCTACAATAAATGACCAGTTTTGTTTTAACATTGACAACTGATGTCAATGATGACTATAATTATTTGTATCATTATCATGATGTTGTTGCAATGATAAAACGTGTTATTTTGTGTTCAACTTTCTGGTACAGTCCAAGTTATCAAGTTTTGTCACGAATTTAACATCGCACGCACACCATTTTCCTCCACTTAAGTTTTTCACGTTAGATTTCAAGACTAACATCCCATAATTGCATTAGCTTAATTAGCGCTATAAATAAAAGCGGACGCATGGCAACACTGAAGCGGCCCTGGAGCGGCCGGGCTCCCGCTGATCTGCTCTCATTGCTCCGGTTTCCAGGTTGATTGTATTTGTTAATGAGTTGCTAACAGCATGTTAATGCGCGCGTGATGGATGGCCGTGTGTGTCGCTGGCACTCGGCCCTGTTCACGAGAGAGAAAATCATTGCATAACAATTACAATGGCAATGCATCATGCAGACTGCTCTTATCAGAAACCGCTGTAGTTTATGAGTTCGTGTTGAACTTTAAGTCTACACATGAGCTTTCTGATTGATTTCGTCGTTCATTGACTCCCATGCAAACACAGCCTTAATGTTAACGCGGAATGCCTTATCTCACGAGTTTAACAAAGCTTACAAGTGCCATGTTTCCATCATTTCTCTCCCCCTTTGCCCGCCCGTGTCTGTTTTTCATTTAAACTTTTACTTCTCCGACCCTAGAGACATAATTATACACATTTTTCTTTCCGAAAGTCAGAGGGACTTGCAAACTGAGCCGAGTCTAATGCGGTGAAAAAACACAATTAAATGCTTGCTTAAAACATTTGGTAAACACATAGACATGCAACTAACTGTATCGCGTGGATGTTTAGCCGTGTGGGATGAAAGAAACAGAGAGGAAAACCTCAAGACGCTTTCATTGTAAACATTTCAATATATATATTACACAAAATGAGTGGTGGGAAACTAAGGGCCTTAAATAAGAGACTAACAAATATAGTATAATATAGTTCTCGAAGTAAATTAGGCAATGGAGTCTTTATCGCATCAACATACATTTATTTTACATAATAGTATAGTAGTATAGTAGTAGTAGGTGTGTGTGTGTGTGTGTGTGTGTCTACTTGACCATATTTTGGGAACAAAATTGTACCCAGAAGTGAACAATACCTGACAAATTCTCCAAAAACCTCCTTTGGGGGATGTCCTTATTTGTAAAACTGGTATAAAAATCCTGCTGCCTTAAATTTTTAAGTAGCTACAATCAACTTAGCTGTGTCATTTCAACTTAAATAACATTAAACTGACTCAAAAACGAATTGAATCTTGTCTTGTATAATTTAAAAAATAAAGTTTAATGTGGCTTAACTAATTTTGAAGAGTTGAAGTATGCTGCCATTTTAACTGTGTGTGTGCATATATATATATATATATATATATATATATATATATATATATATATATATATATATATATATATATATACACACTCTAAAAAAAAGGTTCTATATGGCACCAAAAAAGGTTCTTGGCTCGTAATCATAGGGGAACCTTTTTTAGTGCTATATAGCACCAATTTTGGTGCTTCAGTGGTTCTTCAGCGGTTCTTCAGAGGTTCTTCACTGATTCTTTGACTAAGGTGCTATATAACACCTCTGAAGAACCGCTGAAGAACCACTGAAGCACCAAAATTGGTGCTATATAGCACTAAAAAAGGTTCCCCTATGATTACGAGCCAAGAACCTTTTTTGGTGCCATATAGAACCTTTTTTTTTAGAGTGTATATATATATATATATATATGGGTATTTCCCAGATTTCGGGCCTGCTTCTGTCCACAGGGTGTAATTCTATTAAAAAGAATTAAATCTAATACATTTTGGCACCACTAATTAGTATAAATAAAAACAAGCCTAGACTTTATGGCTGCTCTTACTAATGATTTTAGCACATTTTATTGGTGTTTTGTGGTACATTATCTGTGTTTTGGTGTTGTCCGCCACCAGAATTTTCACATGTTATGCCGTATCTCAAACATTATTTATCACAAATTAATTAAAAAAAAATATGCATATGAATGAAATGTTACCTGAACTAATAAACTACATGCATAGATTAAGCATATATATGCATTTTGTACTTTATTTTGCTTAATTTCTACCTGTCCCATGGTTTAGTCGTCATTACCAACACACTCTGCATATAGGCACTTTCCTACTTTTTTTCATCAAAAGTTTATTTGGTAGCCATGGTAACCTAATTTCACAGTGGAGCACAAGCTGCAAGACTGATGCCTTGATGTCCAGAAAAGTAATCTTATATTCCAAGCCAGGGTAGATTGATGAATCAGAAATTTAGATACTTAAATGACTATAGATTAGATTCATTAGATTAGATTCAACTTTATTGTCATTACACAAGTACAAGTACAAGTACAAGTACAAGTACAAGGCAACGAAATGCAGTTTAGGTCTAACTAAAATTATCTTGCAGGTAAAAATCAACAATCCCATTAAGTTCAAGATAAAATAGATTCCATGTGAAACCACAAAATGTTTTAAAAGCACTGATTTATCATTTAAGTTTTATTTTTTTCATATATTCAATGATGTGATGGTAATGACACATTTACTTCACATAGTTAAGAAAATGGCAGAAAATCATAAATTCCCTTATCTTATGGTCTCAGCCAAACTCATAACTTTGCTCCTGATTTAAGGACTGATAACTAGTAAAATTTGGAATTTTAATTTTCAAAATTGCAGCAACCCAATTTGGCCCTTAATCTGAGAAATGCCCATATATGTGTGTGTGTGTGTGTGTGTGTGTGTGTGTGTGTGTGTGTGTGCATACTATATGCATGCGTACACACACACGTATTCCACACAGTCAAGAGGAAAACACTTCATCCCAAAAAATTAAATGTTTGTCATTATTTACCCTCCTGTCGTTCCAAACCTGTGCAACTTTCTTCAGTGCACAAAAAGAGGAATTGCGAAGAATGTGTCTGTCACTCTTTTTCATGTAATGCCAATGAAAGGGGACTGAAAAATTCAAGATCGCCATCAAATAGCCAATATAGCTAACAAAAGCAGTCAATAAAACGCACACGCTTTAATGTCTTAATTATCGGTCTGCTCCTCACATAATAGCTTCAAAATACTTAAAAATAGCCGAACACATGATGTTTGCGTTCCGTTTTGAGGCTTGATATCAGGTCACCATTCATTGTCAGACATTCTACAGCCGACCCTTTCCATTCCACAGAAGAACGCACGCCGTACGCGTTCGGAGCGACTTGAGGGCGAGTAAACGATGACAGCATTTTTATTTAGAGGTGAACTATTCCTTTAAGTCTGAACCGCAGCTTTTCCACAGCAGCAGAGCCGAGTGAGCTGCCAGTCAAAGTGACGTCAGTCTCGCTGGAGTCGCGCAGAGGCGAAGAGCTGCTGGTGCGCGCTCGGAGAGACGGAGACCCCCGTTAACTGCGCGCACACGCGTGTGTCACCATGATCAGCCTTATATGGGGTGGATCTTAAATCATAACTGCAAGATGAAGATACGGCACATCCTTCTGAGCGCAGCATCATAGCCTTCCCTCGCGATCCTGAAGCCTTCACGCTGCACGATACTGCACGCCGGCACGGCCAGACTGCCTGCAGCTGCCAGGCGGGTAGGCGGAGGCTGGAAGGGGGAACACATCTATTTTCTGCTAATAATAATAAGCAACAAAATGAAGCGGAGAAAGATGATGGTAGCAGCGGGCTTCTGCCTTTCGTTCCTCATGGGCACGCTGATGAATTTATTGTTCATTCCGGGATTCGAGCACCACGGCGAGCGCTACCACCACCACCACGAGAAACAGCAGCAGCAGCCCGACGCGGACGCTCCTGCCCGGCTTCAAGTCGACGAGCTGACACCCGTCGAGACGGCCGCCGTCGGGCGACTCCCGGAGCTCCAGCGGCAAATACGCGAGCGACTAGACGAGGTTCTGCGGTACCGCCAGACACGCGCGCACTGGGTCGGCACCGGACCGCTGGAGCGCAGGCGGCTCATGGACCTGGAGCAACGCGGCGACTGGGAATCATACAAAAGAATGGAGAAAAGCAATAATTACGAACACTCTCAACCGACTCCCGCTGTATCCATAGCAACAAAATCACACCGGGAGTTTACGCGCGAGTCGGTGCTCGGCTGCAGCAGCATTGATAACGTTACCAATGTCCAGTATCTGGGCTCAGGATACACAAAGGCGGTGTACAAGGCGGCTCTGAACAGCAGCTTCTCCGTCGCGTTAAAATCCGTCGATTTTGGGGGACACGATATGGAGAACTGCGTGAAGAAATACGCGTCGTCGACAGACTGTTACAAACTCGCATCCTTCAAAATTGTCAAGGAAATGACGCTGATGGAGAGACTGCAACACCCGAATATTCTCAAGGTAATTTGGATTCTGTTCTCTACACAACGCACAGATGAATTGTGATTTTAATTTTTAAATTAGCTCATGTTGCACTTTTAAAACGCTTTCATCATCATAACACGTCGGTTTCCATTTATTTTCTACCCAATTTCTTTAAGAGCCAATTTCATTGGTTAGGTGAATCAGTTTTAATACAGCGCGTATTTACGCGAGTGACATTAATACACAACATTCATGTAAATTGGGTTGAACTGCTCGCTGTTATCATTAGTTATTGCTTAGTAGTTACAAATGTATAAATTGTTGAAGCTTTATATGTGTAACATCACTCCAGTAAGTTTAGTCATTTATGTGCTCGTTAAATAAATCCTAAAGTAATATGGGAACACGGGTATGTGCATTAGTGTCCATCACAGGCCTGTCTAATGCGTGTTTGTGTGAGACCTCGAGTGTGAATGTTTACGCGTGGAGTATCAAAACCAACACAAGCCCGTGGTGTGTGTCTTAGTAATTAGCCTATCATCCAATCAACAATGGCTAAACATGGGCATTGGCTCATTGTCTGCGTATTTTAGTTCCCGGCTCTGTGTGTCATTTATTTGACACGAGCGGTTGTGTAGTTGTTGAAGTCGTAATCAGCTCTTGTAAACATAAGCGAACGAGAGTCTGAAATTAACAGCCCTCGTTTATCTTCGGCCTCTGTCTTCAGCCGAGCCAGCCCAGAAATCAACCAGGCTTTGAGCAAAAATACATACATGAAATATATATATGCGTAAAAACTATAAAGTGAAAGATGAAAATGTTTTCTGAATTTTGTATTTCAGAAAGGGCTAGTCAACTTTTTCTAACCCTTTCTAGTTATGGGTTTAGTGTTTCTACAGACACTATGAAGTGGATATTGATTAAACAATAAATCAGATAAAGTTTAAATGGTAAAAAAGCTAGATTTAAAAAAAAAATGTTTTAGCAATCAGTCCAACCACTGCAAAATCCATCCATAAATGTTAGAATTTAAGATATCACTTTATTTTACAGTGTCCGTGTTACACGTTACATATCTCTATAGTAATAACTATAATTTGTGCATCATTACATGCACCTAAATCTAACCATAACCCTAAGCACATGTAGTTAATTATTATTACTCAGTTCTTAAATGTATAATTACACTGTAACACTGACTAAATAAAGTCTAACCGACTTTAATTCTGCATATTATGCACGGTAGTTTTGTTGATGTATTTTATAAGCTTGATATGTATTTGGCAGATTAATATGCCCACGGAGAGATGGTTCACGTCTGTAACCGCTCAAGGCTTTATCAGAAGCTGTATGTAGATCGGGGCCGCCGACCTGATTTCTTTCTGTGCGCTCACAGCAGGGGCCCAACGGTGCAAGACCCCGCTTAATCAGCGCACACAAAAGACACGGTTTATGGGGAAAAGAACATCAGCATCGTTATTATATATCACAAAGACATAATACTCTAGATATCACAGACAGCTGCCATAAAAAGTATAAATTCATCATTTTTAAATGCATTTGAGAATGAATTCACAACTCTGTTTTTGAAGTGGTAGCTCAACATTGTTCAAAAAATATGTTTGGTTACACTTTATTTTAAGGTGTTACAGTGTAATTATATAGTTAAGTACTGAGTAATGTTAATTAACTATATGCACTTACTGTAGAATTAGGGTTTGCTTGAGGGTTAGTTGCATGTAATTATGCATCATTTATTGTAATTACTATAGTACTGTATAAAGGACACTGTAAAATAAAGCGTTGCCAGATTTTTATAGTATATTTCGTGACAGTCAGTAATATTAATTAACTACATGTGCTTGCTATAGGATTAGGGGTTGGGGTAAGTTGCATGTAGTTATGCATAATTTACTGTTATTACTATGGTAAATACATGTAACATATGTAACAAGGACACTGTAAAATAAAGTGTTACCTAATATTTTTGTATGAAACCAAATTATATGTGGCCAAAGTATCTTTTGAAGGCGTTGATTTGATTAAGCGCACTATATATATAAAATATTTAATATTTCGATTTATTTAGAAAGGCATATTGAAGCTTATTTTCTTTAACTGTAATCTTCATTACTGCTGTTCTCTTATATATCAAAGAAATCATTTCTCTTAATTTAATTAAAGTAATATATAAAAGTAAAAAATTTTTGCTATAAATGTGAAGTATTCTCTAATGTGAAGTCTATTGATCTATTTAATTTAAATGAACATTAACCTTGACATAAAAACACCTGATTTAGTCATTCAGAACACTGACATTATTCAAATAGCCAATATTATGTGGTTGCACTTAATTGTACAGTACGTGTACTTACCCAAGAAAGTACTGGATAATATAAAGTAACTACATGGGTTAAGGTTAGGTTTAGGGGTTGGTTAGTACCTAGTTATTGCCCATTTATTGCATTTACTACTATAATAACGGGGAACAGGTCTGTACAATAAAGTGCTGCTACTTTGTATTAGTTGTTATAAAGCACAAACAGATTTTTCCCATTACATTTCAAGTCTTTTACGTATATCAATATGTGTAAAAGTTGAATATGGGCGTCAGCTCCTCGTTCTCTAGTGCCACGTCTCACTTTCTGCCAAGAGCTTCAGAGCAGGCGGTTGGCTGTGATCAGGCCCTAAAACGTTCATAAATCAGCAAATGACACAAATAATCCCGCTCTCCATAAACCTATAATGACGGAACACATACACAGATATTCCTCGCATGGAAGTATTAATAAACATCCCGTGTAGTCGACATTTTCCTCGGTTCTTCGCCCTCGCACCTAACCAATCAGGCCCAGAAGTGTTGCTTTTCATTTGCGTTGGCAGCCGCCACATCAGACAAAAAAAAAAAAGGCTGTTATTTTATAAGTTGCGAGGTCAAAGGTGAGAAGATATGATACGGCGGGCTGATTAGCAGCAGGCCGGGTTCAGCCAGAGTGCAGGCGGTCAGGATCTGCACAGGTCACACTGCAGTGACGCCTCCACTCGCAGATTCTGAAGTCTTTACCTAACATGTCTGTCAAGCAGATCCCTGTCTTCCTCTTACAAGCGAGGGCAACACCTGTTATACAAACAGTCGTGATTGGTGGTGGTGGTGCTGGATCTGTGCGGACAGGGAGAGTGGGCTCATTCATGTACATTTGCCATGTCAGCACTGACACCAGAGACACCAGAGCGAGATGCAAACGGTGTGTGCCTGATTAAAGACCACCATGGAAGCTTGTTTCCACAGTTTTTACAATAAGTCACAATTATGTGTTTTTACTTTTTGTTCCACATTTATTTTATTGGTCGCACTTTAGATTAGTGTCCAATTCCCACTATTAACTACAACTTTTGCCTCAATAAACTCCTAATTACTGCTTATTAATCGTTAGTGAGGTAGTTGTTCAGTGGGTATGTGCTTTATATTTGCTTTATAAGTACTAATAAACATCCAATATGCTAGTAATATGCATGATAATATGCAACTTGTTAATAGTGAGGATTGGTCCATAAACTACAGTGTTACCATTTGATTTAATATTTCATAATTCTAAGGAATTAGTGCACAATTATCATCGCACACCTGTAGGTAATAGATCGGTGCGTAGGACAAAGGATAACCAAATCCAAAAATCTCAACGAATAAAGGGAAATCCCGCACACTGTCAGTACTTGCAAAAAATATGAAAACTTTTTATTAGCAACGTTTCGGAAATAATTTTGATATTCATTGATAATTCTAAGGAAAAAAGTCACAACTGCAAGATATTATCTCATATTTATGACTTTTTCCTTGTATCCCGGAGTTTCTCAGAATTGTGATTTATAAATTCGCAAAGGAAGAATTGTGAGAGAAAAAGTTGCAATGACATAGTCCATTTAATAAATGAAAGTCCTAAATTACAGTGCTTTGACAGATGCAGCATTATTCACTGTGTTGACGTAATTTCCACTGAAACAGGAAGACAGCGCGGGACATATTGAGCAGCTCCTCCCAGTTTTAAAAATAAGCCAATAGCGTTTAGTTTATATCAAAGCTCGGCCAGAGCCGTTGAGCTCGGTAAAGCCGCAGTTTCCTCCTAATCTCTAACCGTTTACCTCCACATCGCTTTAAAATACAGCATTCTCTGCGGAATTCAAATGGGTCCGATACATTTTCTGGTCTGCGCCGACTCGATCATATGATCTGCTCTGTGCTATTTCAGCGTCTGTTTATAATGTGGGGGGCGGGGCTTCAGATTCTAGAGAGCATTTGATTGGACAGAAAATCTGACGAGAAGCTGAAGTGCAGAGCGATGTCATCAAAGTCATTGATTCATATTGGCGGAAGTGAGATACTACGTTTTGAATGCTTATATCTTCTAAATGTGGATTATGTCATTGTTTTACATTTACATTTAGTCATTTAGCAGACGCTTTTATCCAAAGCGACTTACAAATGAGAGCAATAGAAGCAACTAGAACAGTCAAGGGCAACAGTATGCAAGTGCTGTAACAAGTCTCAGTTGATCTAGCACAGAACACACAGGACAGAATTTTTTTTTTTTAAATAAATTAGACAGACAGAAAATGAATAGAATGTTAAGTGCTATTCTTGATTGGTCAGGTGCTGCTGGAAGAGATGTGTCTTTAGCTGTTTTCTGAAAATGGCTACAGACTCGGCTGCTCGAATTGAGATAGGCAGGTCATTCCACCAGGTGGGGGTGGTCCAGGAAAAGGTCCGTGAGAGTGATTTCATGCCTCTTTGGTATGGCACCACAAGGCGTCGTTCACTGGAAGAACGTAAGCTCCTGTTTTGGAGCTTATAGATAACAGTAAATCTTGGTACAAATTCTGCAAGAACAAACAAAGAAATTTGTTCGTTTTCTCAAGGTGGCAAGAACAAGAAAATTCGTTCTGGCCAGTACATTTCATACTTCACGAGAAAAGCAGGGGCCGAACATCTCAGTTTTTCCGCATTAACCCCGTTGACTTTAAAATTCTGACCAATCACACAATAGTTCTCGGACACCCACAAGAAAAAAGTTCTGCTCAGACGATGTGTCGAGAACGAGCTGCGAGAACTCCCAAACCAGGGCTGCGAGAACAAAATTACGTCATGGGAGCGAGAACTTTTTTCTCTGTTCTTGCGGAGTATATAACGGCCTTTAGGCTAACATATTCATACTAAAAGACAAAAAAAATTTCATAGGGACTCCTAATTTTGCTTTGAAGGCCTCCAACAAGAGGTTTACAAGCATGAAAGGTAAAAAAACACACATTTTCTCATATTATGCATTACACATCACCTCATTTTATCAGTCTGAAGACAGATTCAGTCTCTCTAAACCCCGCCTTTCTGAGAGCCTACCCTGCTCTGATTGGTCAGACAGCCCAGTCTGTTGCGATTGGTCGACTGCTTAGTGCATGTCAGAATCCAAATGCCCAATGGTCTGAATTTCAACTCTTCCTCAGCACTACGAACAGTAACGATGGAGTTGTTTTCCCCCCCTATTAATTCCAGAGTCCAGTCAACTCTTCCTGTCTCAACTACAGTGTTTCAGGGTCAAAGTAGACGTTGTTCGTGGGCAGCCAATGAAGACCATAGACTGCCATTATGCAAATTTGTTACATTGTTACGAAGGTTTGTAACAGGAAGTGAGACTGGGATTGCTGGCGACTCGTTTCAGCAGTTCAGAATCGATTCTTTCTTTTAGGATACAACTAAAAAGTTGTCATCTACTTCGATCTTTGAAACAGTGCAGACTTTTTACAGCTCTATTACACATTGCGAAAGTGAAAAAAAAGTGAAGTGAAAGTGAAGTGAGGTGTGGCCAAGTATGGTGACCCATACTTGGAATTTGTGCTCTGCATTTAACCCATCCAAGTGCACACACACACACACACACCGTGAACACACACCCGGAGCAGTGGGCAGCCATATTGCTGCGGTGCCCAGGGAGCAGTTGGGGGTTTGGTGCCTTGCTCAAGGGTCTCACCTAAGTCTTGGTATTGAGGGTGGAGGAGAGCACTGGTTATTCACTGGAGCACTGGTTATCCCCCCAACGACAATTCCTGCCGCACCTGAGACTTGGACCTGCAACCTTCGGGTTACAAGTCGAACTCTCTAACCAATGGGCCACGACTGCCCCATGAAAAGGAATATTCGATAAGCATAAAAGGGGCACTTTAAAGGAATAGTGCAGACACTGGACAAGGAGGAAACTTTTCAGTGTGAATGTGTCAAGCGGTTGTTCATGCACGCTATCAAAAGAAGTATATTATGAAACGCTATGTGTTCGGCATACTCTACACGTTCACATCAAAACTGAAGACTACTTTGGGCTTTACACTGCCAAGCTCCAAACAGCCCATTAAAATGGTACCTGTCGGCTATGAGTTATCTCAAGCCATACTCTTACGAGGAAGATTATCCGTACAATGAATGTTTTTTGTGTGTTGCTTTTATAAAGCTATCATATGACTTCAGATGACTTGAAATATAGAACACGAGTCATATGGACGCTTTTTTTTGTCCTTTCTGGAGCTTGACAGTAAAAATCACCATCCACTTTCCTTTCGTAGAAAAGAGCACCTCTTACATTTCATCTCGTGTTTCAAGGATGAACAAGTAATACAGATGGACCAACATGAGAGTGAACGTACGATGCCAAAATGTTAATTTTATGCGTGAACGATTCCTTTAAGTTCTCCAGAGTGTTTGTATATGGAAAGGCATTTGAAACGGTGTGTCGGGCAATCTGCGAAACAGCTTGGGGGCCTGATTAGGGTGGTCTTGCACTGGGATTATGTTTACATTAGCATGTCTTTCTGTTAACTCTTCAGATTCTTAGTCAAGGCCCAAAATACACTCTCACACACACACTGCAGGGTAATCAGTAACCTGCTAATGTGAGCATGTAACATGTGAATGTGAAAGCTGGGTGTCCTAAACACAGAGGCCCCCAGGGTCATTTTTAAGATGGGAGTGAGACGGAGAGTTTTAGTGCTAGCCGCAATTAAACGCGGGTTAATACTTTAACCTCTCAGTTTGTCAGGAAGGAGAAGGCGACTGTGCTCCAGTTGACAGCAGGGTCACAGCCATTGCATATCTCCGTTTAAAGGGATCCTGTTTTCCTTTTTTCCATGTTCATCTTTCTTTAGTGTGTAATGTTGCTGGTTGAGCATGAAAAAGCTCTGGTACCTCCAAAGCACAAAGTCCCTCCGATCAGTGTCAGAGTTTCTGAACTCCCTGAAACGCCTCCATTGTAGTCTTGAATTTTCTTCCGGGAACGAACATGT
This sequence comes from Romanogobio albipinnatus, assembly GCA_023566225.1. Lineage (NCBI taxonomy): Eukaryota > Metazoa > Chordata > Actinopteri > Cypriniformes > Gobionidae > Romanogobio > Romanogobio albipinnatus. The sequence goes on along the minus strand of CM042258.1, from coordinate 43,553,027 downwards.
CACAATATTCCTCTTTTAAATAACGGAGTGTCTATTTACACCAAGTGCAAATAGCCAGCCTTGTTGGCAGCGGGCATTTATCAGTGACACTGTCAGGCTTTGTCATTTACAAAAAAGTAAGCTAGCATCGTAATATAACAATTAGCCTAATATATAATGATACAGTTTACCGTGGCTTCATAGATTAATTAAAAACATAAAAGACTATAACTCACCGGATGCGCATTCTTTGTTCTTCATTTTCTTTAAGCAGAATTAACAAACCTTGCTGTATTTTCGTGAAATTCAATAAAAGAAGGTACACCGCCATCTTGCTCCGACCGAAGAGACTTGAACGCACATGATGTCGTAAACACGACTTCTGACCTCAGTAATACAAACATCCCAGGAGGACTTGTACGCACAATAAGACACGTTGCAGAAAGTTTTGACGCAAATCTACCCGAGTTCGAATCTGCCTTTTGCCAAACTCACTCTACTCCCTTTTCCCATCACATATCAGATTGAAAGGCATTTATTATATTAAAGCTACAATATGTATTTTTTCGCCGCAAGGGGTCGCTAACCTCTTTAAAACAATAACAAAGGCGTAGATCCAGGGTCGCCAACTAGCGGACTCCGGTCCGAATCCGGACCATGTGATGCGTCCATCTGGACCGCAAAGCCTTTTGACCTAATGAAATAAATAAAAGCCATAAAAAGTTTTTAAAATCACATTTATATCAGGCAGCTCAGTAGAACCGTTTGGTGCTATGTCGCCATGGGTTGCGACGACAGTTAACGTTACTATTCTCACTGTTGCTACGTTCAGACGCCCGGTCACGCATGCAGTGAAGAAGAGACTGAGAGCAGAAAGCGGCGTGCAAATTTAGTAAAGTTGACGCTGAAAACAGAGTTTTCCGAGATGAATGGGTGGAAAAAAAATCGCATTTATTCTTCCTGCACGCTGTACGAGGCTTGTGTGTCTCATTTGGTCTGCTTCTGTTGCGGTTGTCAAAAGTGGAAACATTAAATAAAATGTTTCTTGCACTTTTTAATTTTTCCAACACTGGTGGCACTTTATTTGTGCCTGAAGAGAGTACACAGAAGAGAGCAGTGTTCAATATTAGATACGTTTAGTTAAGACTATACATGTGAATGAACATAAAATGTGTTATCAGATTTCAGATTTAAATTTTTTTTTTTTTGCGTTCATTGATTGTTATTATTTATCTCAGTTCAGCAGGGACAAAAGCACTTTAGTTGCTAGTAATGTTGAAATGAATGTATTTTCAGTGCAGATTTAGAGATGAAGGCATTTTTCGTTCATTATATTTTCTACTGGTTGAATTGAGATATTTTGTACCAAAGCAACTAACAGAACAACAACAAAATGAGATCAATTTTGTGAAGGATTACCTATGTTTGCTTTAACAATATGAACAGCCAAGTTTTGTCCATATGAGAACATATTATGTTTTGTTCAAATATTATCTACAAAAATGTCTTTAGTCGTAGATTGATGACGCAGGGAATGAGCGTGGAATCATGGAACTTGTCATCATTCCGATGGATCTAATAGTGTTTTGAACATGACTGTGGTATGAAGCAGGGCGTGATTACTAATAAGAGACAGATATAAGCGCCACACGTGCAAGTCCCGGGGGGATATAAAGAAATGAGGACATATCATTCTACCGAACTACCCGCAAGTGCTGAATTACTACTCATACAGGTCCGTTTATTTAAACTGTGAGGAAACACAATGCTGTGTCACTTGGTCTACACTATCTAAACTGCATTTGAGTGTGTTGAGAGTTATAATGTTATTCTGTGTGCTAGTTTATTGGCTGATAATAGTCTAATATTTAATCGTGTTGAGCTACATAACATTGATTCGTTTTATGTACATTTGCTCGCGTCAAGTCGAAGTTTGTTGCAAAGCTCTCGCCATCCTGAAAACGCCATGTCGATACTGGTCCTCTTTTGATTTCTCATTTTGTTTAAAAGTCTTTTTTCCATGGTCCATAATGTTGGAACGAAACTACAACAGTGTGCCACGAGACATTACGCAGTTGTCCACGTCTGTTGCCATGGTTTCTACGGCAGTAAAACCGGAAACCGATGGTAACGCGGATATGACGCCATTGATAGGCGACGCCCGGTTCATTGGTTAAAATCACAATTTTCTCATTTCTCTATTGTAAATACCCAACTGAACAAAATATATAACACTGGCCTAGTGGTTTTTGGATATTTTACTGCAAAAATACTACATATTTCACCTTTAAGTAAATATTTGAAAAGTGAAAATAAAGGGTCTAACGTAAATTGTTTATCAGTAGATAGGTGTAGGGAGGGCTGTATTGTCCCAATAAGGCATTTAGTAGTTTTAATAAATATAATATTTTAAACTCTATGTTATTATTGCATACCATTTAAAGGTCCCGTTCTTCGTGTTTTTTTGAAGCTTTGATTGTGTTTACAGTGTGCAATATAACATGTGTTCATGTTTCGCGTGTAAAAAAACACAGTATTTTTAACACAATTTACTTATCTGTACACCGCTGTTTTCACTGTCCTAAAAACGGCTGATGACTTCCTTTATTCTATGAAGTTCTGATTGTGCCAGCGGTTCCCGTGTTGTGATTTGACCGCAGCTTAGCAAACGTGGAAAGGTCACGCCTCTTAACGGGAGATATATGCGCTCAATGATCTCTACAGCGTCCCTGGGAAAGCCAAACAAAGGTGATTTGACTCCGGGATGAAAATAACAGCGTCTCGACGACATGGCAACAAACACACTCAAACGCAACACTTCCTTTTCTCCATGCGACCGTCCTCTTCTCCACGTGGGACAGCAACAAGACCACGCCCCCTTTTTCGCGTATTCTTGTGGGCGGAGGTTAGTCTGTTCTACTGTTCTACTGACGTAATTAATGAAGGAAGTACCAGGATGTAGTCCAAGCCAGCCGTTCGCTGTAGGCTTTGAAAGGGAACTTCTGTTAAATAAAATATCTCGCTTGGCATTGAACTTTGAGCTTTATAATTTTACAGGTATTATTTATGCTCTAACAGCAACATTACACACTAACTAAAGTTTGAACAATGGAATCACGAAGAACGGGACCTTTAATGTTTAAAACCGTTTAAAACAATGAGGTGAAAATAGTATCTGGCACTATTTTTAAGTATAAATAGATGATTAGGGGCGGGGCCTGGTTGAGTTAGTTAGTAGTGTGTTTAAACTCCTGGTTATGGTACACACTCGAAGCAGTCGACAAATCACAACACACAGGTCCAGCCGACCAATCAGAGCACAATGTGCTTTTCAGAAGGAGGGGCTTCATAGAGACAGGAACTACACAGAGCGTTACTGACAGACTGGGAAGAGAGTAATAATGTAAAATATGTGAGGGGAAATGTGTTTTCTGAACACATATGCTAGTAGACCCCAAAAACAAAATCAAGACTTTGAAAAAGGACATAATAGGTCCTCTTTAAAGGGATAGTTCACCCAAAAATGAAATCCTCGCCATTATTTACTCACCCTCATGTCATGTATTTTTCCATGGAATGCATATATTGTATGATAGTTTTTAGGGTGGCAAAGTTTTTATAATCTCTCCAGAATTTTGGGAAACTTTCCAGGATTCTTTAGACATTTTTTGAAAACTTCTGGAAAGTTTATAGAAATTGCAACCCTAGTTAGTTTTATGGGCAACAGAATAGATAAATGTCACAAATGAGATTTGAACTTTTTCTTTTGAGCAAAATGATTGTATGGACATGTTTATCCCATTGTGTGTTTAAGGAAATAAACCCACAGGAGTGTCTGTGGGGAGTTGCTGACTGTGGGTGGGAGTGCTATGTTAATGAGAAAGGGCTCAGAACAGGAGGATTGTGGGAGGAAATGAGTCGAGGGTGGGATGAATTCCACTGGAAGAGCTCAGACTGCTCTGTCCTCCTCATTCTCTCTGTTTATTTTACTAGGCAGGAACAGGTTGATGAGGAAATCAACTTGTCTCTTCCCATCGTGTGATCGCTGTACTAAAAAGATCCATGTGACTTTCAGAGCGCAGACTCGCAGATTCAGAAAATAAATAAACAGTTCAAGCTGAATACATTTCATTGCACTTCTGTCATTGAGTTGGTTTATTGGAATTTAGATTAGAGGTGTTAGTCATTTCGACCTTGAAAGTTCCCAAACTCATCAGCATCGACAACTGCTGAATCACGTCAAACACCAGGCACACAACCAGGCGTTTGAAAACTTTGGCAGTAAGATTTAACAATTTCACATTTTTCTTTTAGGACCTTTAATAAGTCTCAAATCTGTTTAATGTTCACTGATCAATTTTAGAGGCAAGGGAAAATGACTCAGAACTTTTTCCAGCGGCGTTACTTCAGAAACTTTGATTAAAACAATGTGGTAAAACTCATTCCCTGAACCGTTTATTCACTTTAGCTTTCCCTCTCAGAAACCCTCCACACACACACAGACAGACACACACGTTTGAATCTGATCCCAGCTATAACTCAGCACGCGGGCCGTACGGTCAGTGTCAAGCCCCTGTTACTGAGCGGCTCTTGTTCCCGTAGACAGTCCTGTCCTCACTGACCGTAGACGTTGGCTTCCACTGCCCACTGCTATTTCATCTCTGGGCAAACATGGCCGTCTCCGTGGCCATTTTGATTTGCTGCCAGGGTGTCCTCATTAAACGATCGCGGTAGGGTTGCGAGTGAACGTGTGTTCGTTTCTTAATGGCACCAAACCTAACAAAAAGGCCTTTGAGCATATGCATATCGGCACACGTGGCACCAGCGAGGAGAGGTTTTGAAGAACAAGACCTGATGAAGATGTTAGTTTAAAGTCATGACATAAATACATGTGATTCATCTTATTGTGGATATATTGTGCATATGTTGCCCCATTTCTTCCAGTGAAATGGCAGACTTCTCTCTGGTGACCGGATTTCTCAGATTATTTAGTGCGCTTAAACTCTGCCCCTTTCTTCCAATCAACAACCAGTGGACAGAACCAAGTCCCCCCCTACATTTTTTCTTATTCAATAATCAGTTCCACTCGGATGTACAGTACATCACAATTATGGTACAAAATATCTGTTGATACTTTTGTTTTATTGCATCTTTTTAGCACTTTAAAGTATTAGTTCACTAGTTCACTTCAAAATGAAAATTTCCTGATATTTTACTCACCCCCATTTCATCCAAGATGTTCATGTTTTTCTTTCTATAGTCGAAAAGAAAATACGACTTTTTGAGGAAAACATTCAAGGATTTTTCTCCACATAATGGACTTCAATGGCATCCAACGGTTGAAGGTCCAAATCAATGCAGTTTCAAAGGAAGGGCTTCAGGGCCTCGGCACAATCACAGACGAGGAATAGGGTCTTATCTAGCATTTTCAAATGTAAAATTAAATATACTTTTTAATCTAAATTGCTCATCTTGCGCTGCTCTGCTGTCCCGTCAGAACGGTCACGCTAGACCAGGGGTCACCAACATGGTGATCAGGACATAAGTCAATGGGTCAGTGCCCTGACTGAACTAGGGAGCTGATTGAGACGCGCACCCACTGTCATATCATGAACACAGACACTCAAAGGTATTCACGACATTCACGGCCACCCGTCAAAATAAAAGCTCGGTTTAACGTGAAGAAATTGACTACAGATTGTAGCCTACAGTAAATGTAGCTACGTCTCTATGTAATAATAATACGTCTCTACTAATAATAATAATTTTGAAATAAATAATACTAATTATATAGGCTAATTATTAATGGTTGCTTATTTTTTACTTGATCTTTCATTTATAAACAATGTTTACTTTAGCATACAGCCTTTGCATGTTTATGTATTATATACTTATGATTATCATCATAAATAATAAACATTGATTTTAAAAAAATAGTTAAATAAAACAAAATTAAAAAAACATTTTGCTGTGGTACCAAAACTGGTACAGAGTACTGTAAAATTTTTATGGTATTAGTTCCGACTACTGGAACTACTACAACACTCTTTCAGGTGTAAAACAGTTTGGATAGTTGTTAATATGAGAATTATGATGCATTATTTAAGAGTTAGTAGCTCTCGGTGACTTTCATTTTTAAAAAGTAGCTCTCAAATGAAAAAAGGTTGGAGACCCCTGCGCTAGACGTAGACGCAAGTACCGCCCCAAGCGAACGTGCGAGGACTAATACAAACGCCCTTTACCAAAAAGGGTAAAGATGAGCAACACCTCATCTTCAACTTCAAAATCGCCCGACATTGTTGTTTTACCTTTTTTGTATTAGTCTTCGCATGTGCGCTTTGCAAAAAAAGGGCCTACGTCTAGCGTGACGTTTACGATGTGATTACGCGAGCCGCAGAGCAGGGCAAGATGAGAAATTTAGGTTAAAAAGTATATTCATTTTTTTTATTTTGAAAATGCTATACAAGACCCTATTCTACTGCTGGGATCGTGCAGAGCCTCTGAAGCCCTTCCTTTGAAACTGCATTGATTTGGACCTTCAACATTTTGGTTGGAAGTCTATGATGTGGAGAAAAATCCTGGAATGTTTTCCTCAAAAAACGTAATTTCTTTTCGACTGAGGAAAGAAAGACATGAACATCTTGGATGAGATGGGGGTGAGTAAAATATCAGGACATTTTCATTTTGAAGTGAACTAATCCTTTAAGGGGCATTCCACAGCGCTGCTTTTGCATTGTTGGTCTATCTGAACATACAACTAGGTTCTGTGTGAACCGGCCCTAACAAGTCTTATTATCACAGCTATGACTATAAGAACTTATGGTAACACTTTAGTTTATGGTCCAATTCTCACTATTAACTAGTTGCTTATTATCATGCATACCGTATTACTGGAATATTGTCTGTTTATTAGTACATATAAAGCACAAAATAATGTCTTATTCTACATGATCATATTCTATATCCCTTAATCATAACCAATACCTAAACTTAACAACTACCTTACTAACTGTTAATAAGCAGTAATTAGGAGTTTATTGAGTCAAAAGTCGTAGTTAAAGCAGCACTAGGTAGGTTTTGCTCTCGGGGTCCCCCTACAGTTGGGAAACAGTATTGTCCTCTACTACTGTCGTAAACTCTGTCATCCTGCATCAGGGGATGCATCGCACGTGCATTTGTTGACATGACGCATGCGCGAGAATATGTCGTACACTCTAAAAAAAAAAGGTTCTATATGGCACCAAAAATGGTTCTTAGCTCGTAATCATAGGGGAACCTTTTTTAGTGCTATATAGCACCAATTTTGGTGCTTCAGTGGTTCTTAAAGGCCCGGGTATACTTCGGCCGTCCGTGTTCGTGCACCGCCCGCATGACGTAATTTTCGTCATTCGGAGGGCGTGCCGGGCCGGCCGCACACCCCGTCCGCGCGCAGCCCAAATTTCGAGACCGCGCGGATGGTCCGCGTGCAACAGCGCATGCGCCAGCAGTACAGAAGAGTCCACTAGGTGGCAATACGCACAGTATTGAGCACAGTGTTCAGCCGTCGAAGAAGAGTGTGCAAAGACCGGTTTAAAAACAACACGCTTTAAAAAAGATTTTATGATTCTTCAGTATTTCTTCCAAACTTCTTGCAATGGTGGATGCACTACAGTTCTTCTCCGATCATGCCCAGCGAATGTCCCGTTGATAACAGGACTCAGTGCTGCCCCCCAATGTCTGGTAGAGCATAGGGAAAAAATGTACTGCGCATGCGTCGAACGCGATCATCCGCGCGCATCCGTTGTGTAGTATACTTTGAAAGACGCGCGGACAGGGCTGTGCGCGTGACGCGTCCGGGCGCGGTAAGTGAAGTATACCCGGGCCTTAAGCGGTTCTTCAGAGGTTCTTCACCGGTTCTTTGACTAAGGTGCTATATAGCACCACTAACTAAGGTGCTATATAGCACCGCTACATATACATAACATGTTAAGATATGGTGCTATATAGCACCAAAAGTGGTTCCTCTATGATTACGACGAAGAACCATTTTTGGTGCCATATAGAACCTTTTTTTTTTAGAGTGTAGCGCCGGCGTTCGGGAATCCATGAAATGCACACTTTAGTCCCATTTTGAGCACTACGCCGAGACCTAAAGCACGATCAATGTAGAATTCAACAGCTCAGATACGGCGCGTCTTCCTCTGCTCGTTGTAAACAAATCTCCTCCTCGCTTCTGGGTCACGTGTCCGAACGCCGGATCTGCGTAATATTCTCGCGCATGCGTCATGTGCTTCATGAGTTCACGGCAGAGGCCAAAGTTTGTGTTGAATAAAGTCGTTATTTTGATTTTTTTTTTGCGCACAAAAACTATTGTCGTCGCTTTGTAAAATTATTGTAGAGCCACTGTAGTGAGATGGACTTTGTAATGACGTTTTTAGTGCCTTTTATGGGTCTTGTGAGTGTAAATGTACTGAATCCCTATGGAGGGCTTGCTGAGGCCTTTCTCAGCATCAGCTTTCAACAAAAAATCTTAATTTGTGTTCCGAAGATGAACGGAGGTCTTAGGGGTGTCGAACGACATGAGGGTGAGTAATTAATGACATAATTTTCATTTTTGGGTGAACTAACCCTTTAAGGAAGTGGGGGTGATGGTGGAAGTGACGTATATGCCGTAAAGCAGTCGAATTTTGTAGTTCTTTTTTTTCTCGGGTTACTACCCGAAACCCGAAGTTTAAAAGTACGATTAAAAACGATACAGACCCCGTCAGGCTATGGCAGACGTGCCATTCAACCTATTGTAAGTCGATGTATCATCACAGGAGTCTTTAAAATATATTATGAAGGTTGAAAAGTTACCTACTGCTGCTTTAATAGTGAGAATTGGACCCTAAACTAAAGTGTGACCCAACTTTCTTTATAAGTGTTTTCCTGTGCTTGTTTTCATGCTTTTGAGTGTAAGGCAAAAAAAAAAAAAAAAAAAAAATTCTGCCTTTTTTTACATTTCTTAATTACATTTTACGTGCATTTAATTTTGGAAAATATTAATTTTAGACAAGGTTATATTAGAATAAAAAAATATTTATAAAATAGATTCTGATTCTATTGTAAAACTTTTATAAATGTGACTGCAAATTCTATTTAAAAAAAAAAATCAGAAATAAATGTCTTCATTTAAACAGCCTACAGTTGAACTTACCACAATATTATTTATTCTGATTAATATTATTATTATTATACTTACCTTCCTTTGAAACAAAATAATTGTGATTTCTCGTTGCATCGCTGCATATAAGTGAAGTTCCAAGTGCAACACCAAAGGGAACACAACATTTAATCAAAGAAAACATTTTAGGAAAATCAACATCAATTTATGAAGTTCTCTCAAATATCTCAGTTGTACTAACAATTCAACATTCAAGATGACTTTGGGAAATGAGTGAATGCAACAAGAGAAAGATAACTGCAGAAATGGAGGAAATGAGTGAAAAGTCTATTAAAGGGATAGTTAAAAAAAATTGTGAAATTTACCCCATAATTTACTCACCCTCAAGCCATCCTAGGTCTATATGACATTCTTCTTTCAGACGAATACAGAGTTATATTAAAAAATGTCCTGGCTCTTCCAAGCTTTATAATGGCAGTGAATGGCAGCCCAAAATTTGAAGCCCCAAAAAGTGCCTTCATCCATTATAAAAGTAATCCACACGGCTCCAGGGGGTTAATAAAGGCCTTCTGAAGCGAATCGATGGGTTTTTGTAAGAAAAATATCCATATTTAACACATTATAAAGTAAAATATCCAGTCCTTCCAGAAAAATGCGTCTTTTTTTGTGATTGTTGCGGGCAAAAATCCTTGATTATGCGGCATGTTTTCTTAAAAAATGCAACGGAAAATGCGGGATATTTATGCAATTTTATGCGATAAAACTTGCAAAAACTGCGGTTTGATGAAAAAGAGAAAAAAAAAACGAATATTTTTAATTGCATATTTAAGTTCTCATCTTGTTTTATTCAAGTCCTTAATAAACACATGGCTCAATTTGGACCGATTTCAAAACACAGCATCATGAAGCTTCAAAGCGTTATGAATCAGTGAGTCGATTCATGATTCGGATCGCGTGTCAAACTGCTGAAATACGTGACTTTGGCGATCCAAACTGCTGAATCGACTCACTGAATCATAACGCTTCGAAGCTTCATGATGCTGTGTTTTGAAATCCGTCAACACACCGGGAAACTGCTTTGTGCGGTCTTTTGCTGTTATTTTTGTTGGCAAATGGGAATTTGCGTGCTTCATCGTGGTTTCACCGATATCTATGGTTTCACCACGGGGGTTTGCAGCTTTTCGATGACGTTCACGTCGGGTAATTACGTCACTTCAAAACGTTCCCATGAAAATAGGGGGAAATGGCGGCTCTTGTGTGAAGTAAACAAACATTTTTCAACTTTCTGCTAATATAGATATGACTTTTTTGCAACAAAAATGCGGGGATATGAAATCATGCTAGCCCCGCATATTTTGCATGCGGAAATAGGCAATTTACACGGCGAAAGTGCGGTGTATTATAAAAAATGCGGTCCCCGCATAAATATGCGGACTTTGGCTGATTATGCATTAAATCATACGATCGCATAATCGCGTTTTTCTGGAGGGACTGAATATCTAGCATCCACCAGACTGCCTTCCGTATATGCAACTTACGGAAAAAGCTTAAATGGCGCGCCAATGATGTCGGATGTAGCGTAAGTGTTCTGTATTCAACTGTAACGCCTGTCGCAGTTCAAAACAAAGGCAGTCCACCAGAAGCTAGATATTTTATTTTATAATGTTTTAAATATGGATATTTTTCTTCCACAAACCCACCGATGGCTTGAGGGTGAGTAAATTATGGGATAATTGTCATTTTTTGGGTGAAATATCCCTTTAAGAATTGAGAAGAACACACAGTTGTCTTGATAAAGACAGTTCTGTTGCGGTACCATGGTACAGTCATAGTATCAGATGGTACGGATGATTACTTCAAAGAACACTTTGGTACATGTTCATGAATAAAAGTGGGGAACCAGACCATGAAGAATCTAGCTAATTTCTGTTGGCCACTTCCCTTCACCCCTCCTATAATGATCCTGTTACTCACTCTTTCCTGAAAAAATCTTCCAAGGGATTTTCTTGTACGGCCCAAACTGACTGCAAAACATACTAACTTCACCCAGCTCTTTTATATTGCTTATGAATGAAATAGCTCAGTCCCTTCTCAAGAGCAAACTCTGTTATTAGTACGTACAACCGGACGCAAGTTTTCAGACCCAAAACTAGTTGAAATGAGAAAAACACTGCCCTTGGTGACATTAGCATCTGGTACATAGCAGCTCTGGACAGATACAAAGTCTTCGCAGTAAATGAAGCGGACAGGCAAGTTGACCTTTGAGCTCGAGTCAGTCAAAACGGCACCGTGTGGCTAGACAGACAACAGCGTTCCTCCATGTGCAGGTCTGTTTCATTCCCAGCAAGCAGCCGTAGAGTCTGAGCATAGACAAACACTCAAACGCTCACGTTTGAGATGAATCATGCTGATAATACTCATTATAGTGTGTTTAATCTCAGATGGAGCCTTTGCTTTCTTGGAAAGGCTCGCTCTGCAAGCTTGTCTGCACACAGATCTTAGATCAGATCGGTCCCGTTCCTGCTTCATATCACAGGCTAAACTTGTTCAAGATCCTCCCACAGGGACAGTTATAAAAATCCAGAGCTGTTGTCCTAAATCTGACATTTGAGACAGCCAGGTATCTCGGGACCTGTCAGACTGCTGATTTATACGTTGTACACCACGGGCCAAAACTGAACAAGAATTTAAGCATTCGGCACCAATTAAATCAACTTCCAGTAGTTATTTTCGAGTGGGAAAGTGTCCAGTTTTTTTTCGAGTGGGAAAGTGTCCGGTTTTTGCCACCAATGGACATATATAGCTTTTCTCATTCAAGAAATCTCCCATTTGTATCCAGTCTGACTGAGATTTATGCCCACATTAATAAAACACAAACAGAAAATAAACATTTGGTAACACCATATGTAATGCATTATTAAAGTATTTTTAATGCATTTATTTTGCCTTGTAATGCACATTAATAACCGCAGTTATGACGCACTATAATACTTATCTGTTAATTGTTACACCTTTAGAAATTATAATGCATTAAAACACATGACACAACCGATTTCAGATGAAACAAGGAGTCTGCAGATTTTATAATGAATTTTAACTTTGGTTACAAGTTATGATAAAATAAATGATGCATTATTATAACATTATGAATACCTTTACAATGCATTATACATGAAGTCTTTAAGTAAAGTGGGTTACACTTTATTTTAAGGTGTCCCTGTAACAGTGTAATTATGTAATAGTAATATTGTGTTATATTAATGAACTACATGTACTTACTAGTGTTGTAGTCAAGACCACCTAATCCGAGACCAAGTCGAAACCGAGACCAATGTGTGTTGAGACCAAGAAAAGACCAAGACTTTGAGGGGTTGAGACCAAGAAAAGACCAAGACTTTGAGGGGTTGAGACCAAGACAAGACCAAGACTTTGAGGGGTTGAAAGTGAGACCAAGACAAGACCAAGACTTTGAGGGGTTGAGACCAAGAAAAGACCAAGACTTTGAGGGGTTGAGACCAAGAAAAGACCAAGACTTTGAGGGGTTGAGACCAAGAAAAGACCAATATTTTGAGGGGTTGAGACCAAGAAAATACCAAAAATTGAGGGTTTGAGACCTAGACAAGACCAAGACTTTGAGGGGTTGAGACCAAGACAAGACCAAGACCTTGAGGGGTTGAGACAAGAAAAGACCAAGATTTTGAGGGGTTGAGACAAGAAAAGACCAAGACTTTGAGGGGTTGAGACCAAGACAAGACCAAGACTTTGAGGGGTTGAGACCAAGAAAAGACCAAAATTTGAGGGGTTAAGACCTAGACAAGACCAATACTTTGAGGGGTTGAGACCAAGACAAGACCAAGACTTTGAGGGGTTGAGACAAGAAAAGACCAAGACTTTGAGGGGTTGAGACAAGAAAAGACCAAGACTTTGAGGGGTTGAGACCTAGACAAGACCAAGACTTTGAGGGGTTGAGACCAAGACAAGACCAAGATTTTGAGGAGTTGAGACCAAGACAAGACCAAGACTTTGAGGGGTTGAGACCAAGAAAAGACCAAGACTTTGAGGGGTTGAGACCAAGACAAGACCAAGACTTTGAGGGGTTGAGACCAAGACAAGACCAAGACTTTGAGGAGTTGAGACCAAGAAAAGACCAAGACCAAGGCAGGGCGAGACCGAGTCGAGACCAGTACTCCTTAAATTCATAAAGATCCACATTACTAAGAAATTACTTATTTTTAATCAATAAATATAATTAGAATAAGACACTATATAGAGCCGTTACCAATCAAATGAAATTACATAATAACATTAATGATGTTAATAAATGTATTAATATCCCAGCAATTGTGGTCTTGACTGGTCTTGAAACAAAATCCAGAGTCCTCTACGTCTGAGACCGAGACAAGACCGAGTACAAATGGGTTGATACCGAGACAAGACCAAGACCTTCATAAAATGGTCTTAAGACCGGTCTCAGTACTACAACACTAGTACTTACTATAGGGTTAGTGTTAGGGTTTGGGATTAGTTGCATGTATTTATGCATAATTTGTGTTAATAATAATAAGTGTTACCGTAAATCAAAATGTTTCTCACGTTTTTGGCAAGCCTTTAAAAACATCCTTAAATAAAATCATCTGATATTAAGTGCTTTATTTTAAGATTTAGAGAATAAAGTTTTCACTCCATTGGCACATTGGTATTGGCATGTTTTAAGCATTAATCTAACAATTTTAAAAGAAAAATAGATTTTTTGCAGTGTCATAAATCCATTTCTACATAAATTGTCATATTGAACCGAATGCAGCACTTTACAGATATGAATGTATTTACACAGAAATGCCTGTTTGTGTTTTTAGGAATAAGGCCCAGTGTCTTTGCTAGGCAACATAACATAAGTGTGTTGTCACCGGACAATTTTAGCATTGCCAGTGTATCAGTCCGAGGTGTTATGCATTGTTAGCAAGTGTGAATGATGTGACTGAATGGCGTAAAACTGGAATAGAGGCTTGCATGTACTGACACAGACTTTGAAGATTTTAATTCCAGCACAGATGAACGTGGAAGCTTGTCAACACACACACAACTGAATCACCGTTGGCTGTGCTGTGATATAATTGGCCGTTTTCTCCTGGCCGGCGTCTTTCCTTTGATGCCGGTGATGTCTCTCGCGGTACAGCCGGTCACACAGCCATAGGTTGTTTTCTTTCTAGATGAAATTTCATGCTGTTTAATTTTAACTAGCTTCTTTGGCTTGAATTAGCTTGGGGAAATGTTTCTGTAAGCAAAGAGCCAAATTCTGCAGCGCTAAGAGCCGGCCGGCCGAGGGAAACGGCCTGATAGCAGCGGCTCTAACGTATAGACCTCCCCCACAGAACTAACAAACACACGCCAGCGCAGAGTTTCCTGATTACGTGCTGCAGTTTGTCTGACTGTCTGCTCCCATAACGGCTGAGACAGTGTCAATTCCCTCAGAATCATTTCCATTTGTCACACAAATGCTTGGCTTCTCCTCCAGCCAAGAGCTGCATTTGGGGTGTGGGTCAAAAGAGTGAAATTCAACACAGCGCTGTTATCTGTGTGCTGACGGATGCTCTCGTGTCTCGCTCTCTCCCGCAGCTCTACGGCTACTGCTACCAGGACAGCAACGATATAAAGGACACGGTGACGGCCATCACGGAGCTGGGCAGTCCTCTGGAGATGATCCAGCTGCTGCAGACGCCCTGGGAGGAGAGATTCAGGGTGAGACTCATATCACACATTCCATCTCTAGTGTCTGTCTGGAGCTGGAGGGAGGGACGCCGAGGCTTGATTCAGGCTTATCTGCGCTTACAACTGGCAACTAATTGAGTCTGGGATTGTATAGCGTTGATACGATGCCTTTATCAAATCGTGCAGGCTGTGATTTAATGAAATAAATATATGCGCTGCCGGTTTCAGAGGGAAGCGGCTTCAGACTGCATATGTGTGTAAATGAACACACGTGTCGCTTCATTCTGAAACCAGCAGCGCATCAATTTATTTGCTATTAACCCTTCAAAATAAAAGCTTGTTGGTTTACCATTTGAAAACGAAGAAATTCAGATTTAAATATTGTTTTACAAGAAAATACAACCTTTGTAATCAACCTTTTTAACATTCAGCATAATAAAATAATTACATGTAATGGTGATTTAAAGATTTATTTGACATTGTAAAAAAAACTGTATACCTAGAAATACATTGAGCATTTAAAAAGAAAATCTATTAACCTTTTTACATTCAGCATAACAAAAGAATTAAAGGTTGGAGTCAATTAAACATTATTTATGACTGTAAAATATTATATACAGTAAGGCCCAAAAGTCTGAAACCATACTGGAAGATTGATTGATTGATTGATTGATTGATTGATTGATTGATTGATTGATTGATTGATTGATTGATTGATTGATTGATTGATTGATTGATTGATTGATTGATTGATTGACTGATTGACTGATTGACTGATTGATTGAAACCTAAATAAATAGAAAGTTTTAGGATTTTGAAAAAAATCTAAACAAAAAAACATTTATTTGTATGTTATATGTTTATTTTTCAATCCATCCTTTTTCATTTAGCTTAAAAAATGAAGGTAATTTTGATCAAGATTATTTATGACATTGAATGTCTGAAACATAATTGAATAATATATATATATATATATATATATATATATATATATATATATATATATATATATATATATATATATATATATATATATATATATATATATATTTTTATTTACTTATTTATTTAACATTGAAATACATAGTGTTTAAAAGTTTGAAGAAAAAAATCAACCTATTTTACATTCAATATAATAAAATAATTAAATGTTATTGTGATTTAAAGATTGTTTGACATTGTAAAAAAAAAAAAAACATATATATTTATATATATATGGGAGTGCAGAATTATTAGGCAAGTTGTATTTTTGAGGATTAATTTTACAACATTAATAATTAAACAACAACCATGTTGTCAATGAACACAAAAAACTCATTAATATCAAAGCTGAATATTTTTGGAAGTGGTTTTTAGTTTTAGCTATTTTAGGGGGATATCTGTGTGTGCAGGTGACTATTACTGTGCATAATTATTAGGCAACTTAACAAAAAACAAATTTATACCCATTTCAATTATTTATTTTTACCAGTGAAACCAATATAACATCTCAACGTTCACAAATATACATTTCTGACATTCAAAAACCAAACAAAAACAAATCAGTGACCAATATAGCCACCTTTCTTTGCAAGGACACTCAAAAGCCTGCCATCCATGGATTCTGTCAGTGTTTTGATCTGTTCACCATCAACATTGCGTGCAGCAGCAACCACAGCCTCCCAGACACTGTTCAGAGAGGTGTACTGTTTTCCCTCCTTGTAAATCGCACATTTGATGATGGACCACAGGTTCTCAATGGGGTTCAGATCAGGTGAACAAGGAGGCCATATCATTAGATTTTCTTCTTTTATACCCTTTCTTGCCAGCCACGCTGTGGAGTACTTGGACGCGTGTGATGGAGCATTGTCCTGCATGAAAATCATGTTTTTCTTGAAGGATGCAGACTTCTTCCTGTACCACTGCTTGAAGAAGGTGTCTTCCAGAAACTGGCAGTAGGACTGGGAGTTGAGCTTGACTCCATCCTCAACCCGAAAAGGCCCCACAAGCTCATCTTTGATGATACCAGCCCAAACCAGTACTCCACCTCCACCTTGCTGGCGTCTGAGTCGGACTGGAGCTCTCTGCCCTTTACCAATCCAGCCACGGGCCCATCCATCTGGCCCATCAAGACTCACTCTCATTTCATCAGTCCATAAAACCTTAGAAAAATCAGTCTTGAGATATTTCTTGGCCCAGTCTTGACGTTTCAGCTTGTGTGTCTTGTTCAGTGGTGGTCGACTTTCTGCCTTTCTTACCTTGGCCATGTCTCTGAGTATTGCACACCTTGTGCTTTTGGGCACTCCAGTGATGTTGCAGCTCTGAAATATGGCCAAACTGGTGGCAAGTGGCATCTTGGCAGCTGCACGCTTGACTTTTCTCAGTTCACGGGCAGTTATTTTGCGCCTTGGTTTTTCCACACGCTTCTTGCGACCCTGTTGACTATTTTGAATGAAACGCTTGATTGTTCGATGATCACGCTTCAGAAGCTTGGCTATTTTAAGACTGCTGCATCCCTCTGCAATATATCTCACTATTTTTGACTTTTCTGAGCCTGTCAAGTCCTTCTTTTGACCCATTTTGCCAAAGGAAAGGAAGTTGCCTAATAATTATGCACACCTGATATAGGGTGTTGATGTCATTAGACCACACCCCTTCTCATTACAGAGATGCACATCACCTAATATGCTTAATTGGTAGTAGGCTTTCCAGCCTATACAGCTTGGAGTAAGACAACATGCATAACGAGGATGATGTGGTCAAAATACTCATTTGCCTAATAATTCTGCACTCCCTGTATATATATATATATATTTTAAAAAAGATTAAAAAACCCCAAACCATTTTCACTAGTGGTCTCAGACTTTTGGACACCACTGTATATATTATTATATATTATTTGAGAAAGATGAATAGATTGGGAGAGGGCTGAAGGCACAGCTCATTTAGCCTGAAAAAACAAACAGGGGGACAAAATTACATTCATTTCATAAAATTACTGCCATTTCATAATGCACTATAAACATTGTTAATAACTTCAGCCCAGTCGGCCAAACTCTAACTGTGTTTTCTGTGCAAAATCACAGGCCAGCGGTTCATGCGTTCGCCTCATATCCAGTCGGGGTGCTTGTGTGGGTATCCGGTCTGCGACATGTCCAAATCCCTCCTCTCTCTGCCCCTGATCATTCCCTTCCTATAAACACTTACCATATAGTAGAGCGCACAGAGTTAAACCTGTGTGGGACATCCTGCATTCTGCTCTCTCTGAACTTCCTGTTAGGTAGCACAGCTTTTGCCTGATAGACCCGGCTGATCGCTATCGCCTTGGCAACCTCCCAAAATGATTTGCTATGACTTCCTGTGGCCAAAGCGCATCCTGCTCAGAGAGGATGAAACTGAATGAAATCCCAATGCATGAGCTCTTCCTCTGATAACAGGCCGCTGTTGACATGGATTTATGTTCAATAAAACATGCGATAATCTGTGAGCATGGCCTTTAAATGGAAGATGTGTCATATGTTATGATCTCAGATTTATAAGCAATTAAATCGATATATAAAGAATTAATACGTTCAGATTATAATAATCGCAGACTCACATCTCAGCTAAACAGTGCTGGGTAGAAATGCATTATGTGTAATAATAATAATTATAGGTAAAAATAATAATGTTGATTATGTAATCAGATTCCAAAAATGAAGTACTTGTAATTAGATGATATTACATTTTTAAATACTTGTAATCAGTGCTCAATTTTTTTATATATAGTTTTTTATATAGAACATATTTTATATGGTACAAAATAATCCTATTAAAATGTATGCAATCCGTCAAAAGTAATCCAAAAGTAATCCAAATGTAGTCTAATAGATTGTTACATCTAAAATGTTTTCATTTGTAATCAGTAACTTTTAAGTAATCTACCCAGGACTGCAGCTAACACACACACAAAAGCTAAAGTTAGACTCAGAAGTGTATTTCCTGGCCTTCCTCACACTTCCACACACAAACACTGATTCACGAGCACAGACCAACACACTCACTGCACAGTGCACACGAAACATGTCATGCTTTAATAGGGAACACAGCACACTCGTCTGCACATCAACACGGCGGTATACAGTTCAGCAGAGCGATTCATAACCCCACTTTAGTTTCAATGGACTTCCAGCATTACCAATTCCAGTCTGTGGCAGCCTTTCCTTTTCCATAACTCATACCTACCTACCATAGTATTCTGCTGAATATATTTATTAGGCTCGCGTTTCAGAGTGATATTCAGTCATATTGAATGAATTTCCAGTCTAGAACAATGAAAGCCTTTTAATGAGAATGAGACAAGTAGTGTCTTTATGTTCAGTGGATTAAGAGTTCCTGCTGTTGATTTTCTCATGGTTTTTACAGCCTCTTTAAGGCTTTTCTTGGCTTTCTCCTTTCATTTCTTACTATTTATAAACATTTTATGTATTCCTTTATACATTTTAAACAGCTGTGAGGTTTTGAAAGTAACCTACTTGTGTGTTGTGTGTGCGTGTGAATGTTTCTGTCAGGTCTTATTCACTCCAGTCAGTCCTTTGACAAAATGTGTGCAGATTTTGGACACAATACGTGCAGTTTCATACTGCACACAGTTCTGATTGATCAAATATTTAAGGCTGTTATTTTGCAAGGGATGAATTCTGGTATTATGTATTTAAAGGGATAGTTCACCCAAACTCCAAAAACCATCTTTTACTCATCCTCATGTTGTTCCAAATGTGTATGAGTTCCTTTCTTCTGTTGACTGTTGGTAACCACATTTGACAGCACCTATTGACTTCCATAGTATTTTTTTCCCTGCTATGTATGTCAGTGGGTGCCGTGTCAGTGAGAAAGCGTTGAATTCGCCACAGAATGAATCACATCGCTACTGCGAGATCTAGTAGAAGCGTTCGGCGCATAATTCTGTTATAAACCACAGATATCAGATCAAACAGAGCTGATGTGGAGAACAGGAGAAACATTGAGCCAGGAGCGAAGGTCAGGGGTTTCAGTCACAAATCACCAACATTCACCATGATTTACTGTAGTAACACCAAACAAAACTAACACTGTGGCAAACAAGCACTTTTATTTAAAAAGAAAAAGAAAAAAAAGCATGAAATGCCCACTATAACCAAGCCCGGTTCTAGGCACCTATTGAAGGGTGGGCTGGCAGATATCTTGGGTGGGCTTTTTCTTTTCTTTTTTTGGGTGGGGGCGGGGCATACGAGTGATAGATAGATAGATAGATAGATAGATAGATAGATAGATAGATAGATAGATAGATAGATAGATAGATAGATAGATAGATAGATAGATAGATAGATAGATAGATAGATAGATAGATAGATAGATAGATAGATAGATAGATAGATAGATAGATAGATAGATAGATAGATAGATAGATAGTAGGGGTGGCACGGTTCACAAAACCCACGGTTTTCGGTTCTGTACGGTTCTTGTTGTTGTTGTTTTTTTATCGTTAACACTCCAGAAATTTACTTCAGCATATGATATATAGCTTTATCATCCACAATTAGGATACAGTATTAAAAAATTGTTATATCATGTAGAAGTTGTTTCTTAACTGGCTGTCTACAGAGTCCGACACATTGGCGTAACATTTTTCATGTTAATCATGTCAATTTTGATCAGAACAATGCACTGTGGCTTTAATTCAGCTGACCTGATTAACACATTTCACCATGAAGTGTTCCGTGTGTTTCACAATCACCATATGACATCCAGCTCTGTGAAAAGAAAAAAAAAAATACACGAAAACACAATACTGCCAGAAGTTTTTGCCCAAACTTCAAAGGCATGTTTAAATGATTAAAACTAGAAGCATCTTAACTTTTAAATGTTACATTTATCATGTGAACTACTTATATACAACATGTTATATGCATGTGTGTATGAGACAGAGGGGAACAGGTCACATCTGCAGCAGATATATGCTGCCCATCATAAATCAAAGCAGGACACAGACAGGGGTCGGAGGAGAAGACCGGAAAATGTGACAGAATGGACAATATTTGTCTGTATTTGCAATACACGAGCCGCGGTTCAGCTGCGCGAGACAAACACTGCCAGTGTGTGAATGCACGCGCGCGTACGCGCATACGCACTGCATCTGCCCTGCCAGCTATACGTCGCTGGCGCATCCTCCAACTCCAGGCAGCCTTCCTTATCTCTCCCACTTGCATTTCTACACGTGACGTGACCTGCAGCACTCCACTTTTACTTTATTTTACTGTATGTCCACACACACACATACACACACACACACACACACACACACCTCTTATTTCACGCGAAAAGGACACCCACTGTCTGAGGTAACATACGGGCACGAGGATACATTATGCATGCGTCGAAACCGTGCAACCCACACACTACGAACCGAGACAAGCGAACCGAACGGTTCGGGTTTTTTTCATGTACCGTGCCACCCCTAATAGATAGATAGATAGATAGATAGATAGATAGATAGATAGATAGATAGATAGATAGATAGATAGATAGATAGATAGATAGATAGATAGATAGATAGATAGATAGATAGATAGATAGATAGATAGATAGATAGATAGATAGATAGATAGATAGATAGATAGATAGATAGATAGATAGATAGATAGATAGATAGATAGATAGATAGATAGATAGATAGATAGATAGATAGATAGATAGATAGATAGATAGATAGATGCACGTTCTTAAATGACTTGGCATGAATCAAAAATCAAATCACAGCTGTATATTAATATTTACAAGATACATATTCACGAATACAACTGAGCCCACCTCAGATTATTTTAATCAATGCACAAATCGTAAAAACAAATGAACACTATCAGTTCCTAAATTCTGATTGGGTGGGCAAGGCAGATGTTTGGGTGGGCTCAGCTATGCCTAGAACCGGTCCCGGCTATAACCAGTAGGTTGCAGCAGAGGAGCACTTATTGACTTATTAGCCATTTTCACTCACGCATTGCTGTTGTTAATAAAAGTTAATTGTATCTGCATATCAATTCAAGCTCAGTGCTTCACTGTTAAATCTCTAATAAACAAACATGTATAATGCAATACAATAGTAATTTTTATTATTACATTAACTTTATGATACATTTTCCTCCTGCGCCACCATATCAGGTGCTGGCACCTCCATCTGTAGAACAGCTCTCAAATGTTAGTCTGGAGCCCTGATTAATGTTTTTACTGATGCTTTTGATCAATTTAATGCATGCTTGCTGAATAAACATATTCATTTCTTTCAAGAAAAAAAATCCCAACCCTTTGGCAATTTGTGCAAGTGCCAGAGACCGTAATATGCTGAATCTGAAATCGCTCAGTAGTTTACTGTTTACTATTTACTGAATGTGACAGTTTGCTAAATAGCTATGAGTGAGCAAAAATTTGTGAATTTGGACAGCTCTGAGCACAGCTGTGATGCACTATAAACACTACGGCACATTGTGTATGAGTTTACAAGTGTTGCGTCCCAAATGAAAAGCTCTCGAATTCCAGTGTGACAGTTCAGACTGAAGCATTTCCAAGTATCAATAATTATTTTAATCGGATCACAAGTTTTGGGATTTCCTGCATTTTTTTGCAGTTCAGACTCCAAACAACAGATTTGAGTAAACGGATTTGAGTCAGATATGCCCTAAAACTGCTTAGTCTGAACAAAGCCAAGTAGTTAAGTTCCATCCACGTGTTTCTTAATGCTAATGCGTCCTGTCTCTTTAAGACTGTCCTCTACAATCTCATTCTATTTGCACGGCTGGCCTCCTCATGTGGAACAAAGCAGAAACACCCCAGCAATGCTTCAGCGACATTTGAATTGCGTATGAGGCTCCAATAGACTCTGGGGAGACTGTCGAATATGTTGACTTCCAAACAGCTCATTTAGGTCCAAAGCCATTTCCTCTGCGCGCTGACGAAGGCTTTTATGCCTCCTTTTATGCCGCATAATGCCGGGAGCCAAGACACACCCGTACACACACCAGGCCCTCCTCGCCAGCTAAACCAAATACATGACAAGCAAGCAAACCTTCACACTTGGGCTGCTTGATATATCAAAATAAAATCGATTTTGTGATCTGGCTTAGTGCCATTATCAAATCGTGCAGGCTGTGATTTAATGAAGTAAATATATGCGCTGTCAGTTTCTGAGTGAAGCGGCTTCAGACTGCATATGTGTAAATGAACACACGTGTTCCTTCATTCTGAAACCAGCAGCGCATCAATTTATTTGCTATCAACCCTTCAAAATAAAAGCTTGTTAGTTTACCATTTGAAAACGAAGAAATTCAGATTTTAATATTAGTAATGCAATTTTACAGTAAAATACAATTATTGTATTACTCTTTTTTACAGTACTATAACATTATATTCAGATTTAAATATTAATATCGCAATGTTACAGTAAAATACAATTATTTTATTACCTTTTTACAGTACTATAGTATTATATTAAGATTTAAATATAAATATTGCGATTTATAGTAAAATACAATTATTGTATTACTCTTTTTTACAGTACTATATAGTATTATATTAAGATTTAAATGGTAATATTGCAATTTTACAGTAAAATTGTATTATTGTGTTACTCTTTTTTACAGTACTATAGTATTATATTAATATTTAAATATTAGTATTGCAATTTTACAGTAAAATGTAATTATTTTATTACTCTTTTTACAGTACTATAGTATTATATTGAGATTTAAATATTAATATTGCATTTTTACAGTAATATAAAATTATTTTATTACTCTCTTTTACAGTACGATAGTATTTTATTAATATTTGAATATTAGTATTGCAATTTTACAGTAAAATCTAATTATTGTATTACTATTGTTTACAGTACTATAGTGTTATATTAAGATTTAAATATTAATATTGCAATGTTACAGTAAATTAAATTAAATATTTTATTTAAATGTAATATTTTTATTTAATAATTATCACAATGAAATAATTGTTCAGCAACTGTTTACATTTGAAAATAAAGAATTTAAGACTTAAATATTAGTATTGTAATTTTTCAGTATTGTTTTATTTTACAGTACAATAGTATTATTATCAGTATTATTACAATGTATTTATTATTTGTAAAATATTTGTATTTATTAATAATCACAATAAAAGAAAAATTATTTTATAGTCAAATAAGTTCACTCAAGTTTTCCCCGAATCATTTAGCACTCAAAAAAGGAGGAAAAGTAATATTTTTGCTTTTTTAAATTATTTTTATTTATTATATATTACAGAAAAATAAAATATTGCTACTATACTTTTTCCAAAATCACGCAACCTTAGCTCACATGCTTGCGTTTGTGTATGGATGTTAAAAATGCTTGCCGCATTTTTGAGGAAACCAAATCTGTTGAGGAAACCTCACCTCCCTTACAATGGCTTTCTCAATGGTTTAACCAAAGCTACCGGTTGTCTACCACGTTAAGCAAGACGCAAACACACATGCAGTCACACGGTGCGAGGGGGCTGACCTTTCCCAGTAGTTGCTAATCCGGAGTGTATTAAAAGCAGCTTTTGTCTGTTGTGAAAGGCATGGGCAGTGTCTCCTCCACCCCCTCATCTCCTCTCTGTTTGCTTCTCTTTTATGTTCTCCTCTCCTTCTTTGGGTTCCGTTCACCCCTCTCACTCCTCTTTGCATCTCCGTCCTCCTCTTCTTCCCCCACGGCCGTCTAATCCTCTGAATTCTGCCCCTAAGAACATGGCAGATGAGGGTGTTGCTTGAATGCGAGATGTACCAGCTGCCAGAGCGTCAGCCTCACCCCTCGTACCTTCACACACAATAAGAGGACTAATCCTCAAGTAACACACTCGTGCACGCGCAAACATGCACATACACAACAGGCCTCACACACTCAAGTGGCTCTTTCAACGAGGGGCTTGCAGTGCCTGGAGACAGTCCATTTTGACAAGGTTTCGGGTAGACCTGATGGTCTCAAACTAGGAACCAGTTAGAGGCAGAGGCGACTGAAATGTCTTGTGTAGTAAAGCTTGTTTGTACGGGAAGAAGGAGGCGGGAACCGGCGAACAATCAAAATGTTTTAATCAAATAAACATAAAATAAATATGGTGGCGGCAGCCCCTCACGGACGACTGCAGCGGATAACAAAACTAAAATAAAACACAACATAAAATCCAGGCCTGGTCCTCTCTCGTCCCTCACTGTCGTCGCTCCTCCTTTATACTCCCTCACTCCTCCGCGAGGGCCGAGATCGCTGCGGCTCGCAGCTGGCGCTCATCCTCTCTGATGAGCGCCGCCTCGTCCCGCCCTCACGGTCCCTCGACCTCGCTGCTCGCCACATACCCCCAACGCCCTTCGCAGGCCGGGGGGCACTCCCGAGACTGCGCTCTACCCCCCCCCCCCCTCCCCGAGGGGGCCGATCACGGCGGCCGCGGGACCTGGGGGTAAGAACAGCGAAGTGAGAGAACGGAGTGGGGAGCATGAGGAGCGACAGAGACGAGAGAGTGGAGAGAGGAGAAAAGAAAAAGAAAAAAAAAAAATTCTGGTCCGGTTCCCAGACACACTGCCGCTCGGTCCTCAGCCAGCCGAGAGGCCCTTCTTCGCGGTGCCATGCGGTGGTACTGGACGCTCGGTGGACGGCAGAAATGGATGGATTCAGAAATGAATCGCTGCGGCTCGCATCCTCTCTGATGAGCGCCGCCTCGTCCCGCCCTCACGGCCCCTCGACCTCGCTGCTCGCCACATCTTGGTATTTGTCCACACTTCTGCCGGTGAAAATCTAAGATATCGTGGATTCTCACGTCTTTTATTTATTTGTTCCCTAGTTCTAGTTAAATAGTAGTCACATTGTATTTATTCATTCCCTCATTTTATTTTAGTTCAATTGTGGCCATAATATCTTGCTTTTTTCCCGCATGTCATATATGGGTTAGAGTTTTTTATTATTTTACGAATATACATTTCCGTAATATATTCCGTAATATATAATAATAATATATTCCTTCTGCAGATCTGTTTGAGTCTGATGAGGCTGCTGCATTATTTGGCCCACTCCCCACTTGGCTCCGTCACCCTGCTGGACTTCAGGCCACGGCAGTTCGTGTTGGTGGAGGGAGTGTTGAAAGTGACCGACCTGGACGACGCCAGTGTTGAGGAGACGCCTTGCTCCCCGTCTTCTCCTTCAGACTGTCTCATGGAGTTCCCTGCCCGTAACTTCACCCTCCCCTGCCACAAGAGCCACTGTCAGGGTATCAACGAAAAGAGAAACCTCTACAATGCTTACAGGTGTGTGTTCATGGCCTGAGATCTGAGACCGCTTCTGATTTATTTGTGTATTTTAAGGTGTTTAAGGAAAGGTGAAATATTGACATATTTTTGCCATATTTTCTAGATTTTTCTTCACCTACTTGTTACCTCACAGTGCCCCCTCAGCGCTGAGACCCCTTCTGGACAAAATCGTCAACTCTACAGGTCAGTTTGATTTCACTACCCAAGTTCTGCTCTTATCCCTGCTGGAAAAAAGCAGGTCATATCAGTTTTAAACAGCCCAAAACTAGATCCAGCAGGTGGTAGTTTAGCTGATCAACCATCTAGACCAGGGGTGTCCAAACCTGCTCCTGGAGGGCTACTGTCCTGCAGAGTTTAGCGCCAACCCCAATTAAACACACTTCCACCAGCGAATCAAGGTCTTGGCATACCAGAAACTTCAAGGCAGGTGTGTTGAGGCAAGTTGGAGATAAACTCCGCAGGACAGTGAGCCTTTAGGACTGAGTTTGGACAACTCTGATCTAGACCATTATGGACCAACTAATGACCATAAATTAAACCATGCACACCCACTATTTGATCATTTTTCATTGTACATGTGCTCATTGTAAAGAAAGTAAGTGTCAATCCACGCTGTTGACTCCTTTTTATGGAGGAGAATATGTTTAATCAAACATTCCTCCTCTTCCCATCCGAATATTTCTCTCTCTGTCCCTCCCAGCATGCCCTTTGTCTCTGGCCTTAATTCCTTTCCTTATGCGCTCTATCAGTATATCATCAGTATAATGGCACGTCAGATAGCGTTTGAAATATGTTTTTCTGGGACACAACAGTCCGTGAAGCCGTGGGTAGCGTGGGTGGTCCAGCCGTGATCCTATCTTTCTGTCCCAGTGTCCCGAAACGCCCACTTCAGCATCACTCTGAAGGAATGTTTTCTTAATGACAGAAAGTAAACCGCTAATAGTTGAGTTGTTTATGCTGTATGAATGTGTTTCAGGAGAGCTGATATGGGGCACCGTCGAGACTCTGGTTCACCTCGAAAAAGTGCTGGATATCTACAGGAACGGGCATTACCTCAAGAACAACACGCAGGCACACAAAACAGGTGAGTGACCCAGACAGATACCAAAACACCTTGACCTTTGACACAACTGTACACTTTCAATTGACCAAAGCTCAGATGCTCATTCACGAAGGCAGTTCGGTAGCACTTTATTTTATTGTCCTTTTTACAGTAATTACTATAAACTGTGCATAATTACATGCAACTATAAAATAAGTACATGTAGTTAATTGTTATTACTTGGTACTTAAATGAATAATTACACTGTAATACGGACACCTTAAAATAAAGTGTAACCGGCAGTTCTTGCTCCGGCTCTGTTCCAAAAACGATCTAGACAGCCTTTTAAGGCGTCATGGGCACTTCTAATACTGTGGGAGGCAGGAAAATTATGCTGCCCTGTAAGATACAGTACCTAACTTGGCAGCATATGTCCTTCACAGAGTTATGCATTCCCAGAATGCACTGCAGTGAGCTCATTCACTAATCCAAGGCAGGCCGAGTTGAGACAAATGTCTACTATACAGTGAATATCTTAGAATTGCAATTAATTCAGAACCGTTTAATTTCATTTAAATAGTTTCATTAAAATGACTTCCAGTTTTTAGGGCCCGAGCACTGATGGTGTGAGGAGCCTACAGGAATTGCTCAGGTCTATTACTCTTCTTCTCAGAAATGAACTGCATTTTTGAGGGCCTTAACATGCTCGAAAACTCACAAAACTTTGCACACGTGTCAGAAGTGGTGAAAATGTATATCTGATATGGGTTTCAGAATTAGGGGTGGCAAAATGGCTCGATAGCGCCACCTACAATATTTCTATTAATGTTTATCCATTTCCAGACGTTGTACTTTAACGAACTCCGCCTAGAGATTTGATCAACATCATATTTGGTCATTGAAATCTAAAGGCCTTTGTGATGTCAAATTGTGAAGATCTTGAGTTTTCCTTGAAGGGTGTGTCCGTGGCGTCCTGACAGAGTCTGATGTTTCGCCATGAAACAGGAAGTTTTTGTAACTCTGAGCATACAATGTCCGATCCGCCCCAAACTTCACATGTTTGAGAAGAGTCCAGCCCTGAACACACTGCATGATAATATTAAATTATTGTAAAAGCACCACCCATTGGCAACAGGAAGTGACGTGTTTAACACTGTGATGCACTGCTAGCTACATACTAAAATATGCAATTGAGTACCAAACTAAAAACATTCTAAAACATGCTAGCAACACTAGGCTGAGTGCTAAAGCATGCTGTATTGTCATGAAACAGGAAGTTGTTGTAACTCAAGCAAACAATGTCCAATCTGCCTCAAACTTCACGTCCTGAAGAAATCTACACGGCAAAATGTTGTTATAGTCATAGCGCCACCAACTGGTAGCAGGAAGTGAGGCAAATACAAATGATTGATGTAGTCCTCCTATTTTTTTATACGTGAATGAATATTGCCCACATTACTTGATAGATTTTTGTCACTTGTAACTTTGCAACATGTGCTAGCACCAAATCTACTGGAATCTCATCTGTGAGAGTTTAAATTTACAGTCTAAAGTCAATATAAACTTTGTGCAGATTAAGTTAATTACAGTCAACATTAAAACAGCCGAGCTCGTGGAGGCGTGCAGTAGGCGGAGCTAAAGAGACACGAGCGCACACACACACACACACACACACACACACACACACACACACACACACACACACACACACAAATGTCATGGCATTATCCCTGGATAACTTTTGATTCACTATACGTTCGTGCTGTTCACATTATATGCACTTACGCACCGATTGCCAACAAAACACACATTTGATGCAGTTTCACTCCCCGCCTGCGGTTTCCACTCGTGACCGGGAACAAACACACACACTTGCAGAACCCCAGAAAAAAAAACTGCATCCACTGTTTAACGCTGGGTTATTTGGTGGCTGAACAAGGTGATCTTTCCCTCACAACCAGAAACACACTTCTTTAGTGACATTGTTGATTTCATGGTCCAAAATGACAGCCTGCCGACAGCTTCTGTGTGTGTGTGTGTGTGTGTGTGTGTGTGTGTGTGTGTGTGTGTGTGTGTGTGTGTGTGTGTGTGTGTGTGTGTGTGTGTGTGTGTGTGTGTGTGTGTGTGTGTGTGTGTGTGTGTGTGTGTGTGTGTGTGTGTGTGTGTGTGTGTGTGTGTGTGTGCTCATCCTGGAGAAGTGCCCATTCAAGGAATTCTGCCCTTTATGATGTCATACAGGGCCATACTCGAAAAAAACCTTTTTTTTTTCGGGAAAAACTTTCCGAAACTAATTCGAATCCTAAAGGAGTGTACTTTTTTAAATGTTGGCCTTTTTTGGAACTAATTTTTCACTGTGTGTCTTTAGTAAGTCCCGACAATAGTTTTTTAACTCCAAAAGAGGCGCAAGCTGTTATTAAATCTGGCCCTTAACATCTTAAGTCATTTTGCTTCTCATGTAAATGGATCTTGATTTGAGAATATTTAGATATTTGTCCTGGAGAACAAGACAAAAATACAAAGATGCACAAAAGAAAAGCCTGGGTTTCCCTTTGGTAATTGTGGTAGTGTGATCTCGTAAATACGATTATTCTGAAATGACTAGAAGGCAGCAGAATGGCAGTGAATGGGTTTCCTCAAATCTCCCCGGAATTAACCAGTTGTTCAGTGAGCGGAGAGAAGAGCGAGAGGGAGAATTTGTGTGTGCATGTAAGGACAAATGAGAGGAGATTTAGAAGATTAGAGTTTATATAACTGGTGAGCAGAGGGGCAAAAACAGCCATTTCAGCACTGAGAAGCACCACGTCTCCTTCCTGCTCGCTCCACCTGTTTTTACCATTTTGTCCCTATTCGCTTTGTCTTTCTTTGCTATCTCTCCTGCTCTTCTCCATGCTCCATTGGCAGTCTAAAGCAGACACTTGTTGACTGATGAGAGCGTTAAGCAAGTGAGGGCCATCTTCTCCAGAGACATTTAACTCTTTCCACTCTCATCGCACCAGCTGTCTTTAGACTGTACATTTCATTTACAAAAGGGATGCTTTAAGCGTATCATTATGGCATTTAACTACAACTAACTAGAAAAATCATGCTTTATATCAATTTTGAAAAATGCTATTTTATTCCATCACTCATTTTGCAGATTATAGATACTTTTTTTTAGTCTTGAGGAAAACCATTCAGTATAATTTTATGAGAATGGCCAACATTCAATATCAGATTTGAATAGTTTTGCACTAGAAAAAAGCAATTGCAAATATTAAAGTCTACCACTGGGCTGATATTTGGTCATTTTTAGATTATTAGTTGATTTAGAAGTGCTCAATTGGAGTAAATGTGTAAAATACACTATAGTTCAAGGTTTTGTGGTCAGTAAGATTTTTTTTTACACATTAAATTGATCAAAAGTGACAGTAAAGACATTCATAATGCCACAAAAGATTTCTATTCAACATAAATGCTGTTCTTTTCAACTTTCTATTCATCAAATAATCCTGCAAAAAATGCACCACAGTTTTCACAAAAATATGTAGCAGCACGACTTCAATTTCGATAATAATAATCAATGTTTCTTAAAGGAACATGCTGACTTTTTGGGACTTTATCTTATTCACCGTATTCCCCAAAGTTAGATGAGTCCATACACACCATTCTCATCTCCGTGCGTGCCATAACTCTCTGACGCACACACCGCTAGCCTAGCTTAGCACAAAGACTGGAGTTAAATGGCTCCAGCTAGCCTACTGATCAATAAGTGACAAAATAACACCAACATTTTCCTCATGTTGTGATGTGTGTAGTTACATCGTGTACTGACCGACGGAAAATGAAAAGTTGTGATTTTCTAGACCGATATGGCAGGAACTATACTCTCATTCCTGCGTAATGATCAAGGAACTTTGAGCCGTACCATGAGTGCAGCGGCGCAATGATATTACACAGCGCCTGAAAACAGTCCCCAGCGCTCTCTGGGTAAGCAGGTTGTCACATTGGTTATGCTGACGGAAGTTAGCCTATTTTCAGGCGCTGTGTAATATCATTGCACCACTGCACTCATGGTACGGAAGCAAAGTTCCTTAATTACCTCGATGTAACTTTACACACCACAACATGTAAATAGGAAATGTTGGCGTTATTTTGTCACTTATTGAGCAGTCGAGCAGCCGTTTACCTCCAGTCTTTGTGCTAAACTAGGCTAGCGGTGGGTGCGTTAGACAGAGTTATGGACTCATCTAACTCTGGGGGATACGGTGAATAAGCTATTAAATGGCAAATAAATGCAGCCTTGGTGAGCAGAGTTAAAACTTTTTAACAGTGTAAGTTTTCATTTAAATTCAGCAATTTGTACACATATTATTTGCCATGATTAAGTATTTTATATACATATTTCGACTTTCTACTCTCTAGATAATGGGGAATAAACGGGATCAGCTTATATTTAAAACTTTCTTGTGAACAGGCCTTCGTAATGTTCATTCTAGTTCAGCGGGCAATATATTGACGGGACACTGTCTGGTGTTTTAGCTATTCTTGTAAAACAGGGTCCTCTGGCAGCACTGTGAGTTTGCATGGATACAGACAGGGCTTCCCTACGGAATTCACTCCTGCCCAACATGCATTAAAAGCCCAGCATGCCTCTGGCTGACTACATCACCTTCCCTCTCATTCCTCCTGTGCCTTACAGGAACATTCAAAGAAAACAAGAGCTCCATAAAGCATTAATTAGGGCAATAAAGAGACTAATAGTTGCTCTTATTTACTGGCTTCTTGCTCCACTTAGTTGCCGCGTGCGGCCCTCCCTCTCAGAAAGACCTCATCGGAGGCAGCTTGCCCAGTGACCTTCATTCAAAGCCCTACTTTCGAAGAGAAACCGTGAATCACGTCAGTAAAGCCCATCCAGGCATATCCCTGAAGAGCAAGACAGGGAAAATGAGACTCAGAGATTCCGACATTTATTGCCTAGTAGTCGGGACGTTAGTGCACAGTTAGCTCTGGTCTTTTAAAGGCTCTTTTCCTTTTATCAGGCCCATTGTCACAGGGCTGTGAATGAGGCCTTGCGTTTACGTTACAACCTTCTCGAAGAGCATAAAAAACGAGTAAAACTCTCCATAGACACTATCCAGAAGCTTTTACAAACCTCACAGCAGTGCAGCAGAGCCATATTGACAGCTCTATACCGATATATCCCGTCCACAAAATGGATTACTATGGGATCGTTTTTCGAATACATGACCACATTGTCAGCATTTTTGCCAAAGGCATGTGGTCCATGACATCGCCATTCCGCTTCCAGTCAGCACAGTGTCAAAGAGCCACGGTTGGATTGTGAAAACGCAGACTGGCTGTATTTCAGCGCGGTTGGCCAGCAGTTGGCTTGTAATCAAAGCCGTCCTTCAGCGGTCTTTAGTGATCATATTAAAGCATGAAAATAGGAATGTCACAAAATACTGTCATCAGCTCGGTTTGATGATCTTAGATGAGTAAGCGATGCAGGTTTGCTTGCTGGGTCTTGTCACGGACGCTCTAGGAAAGGCCTGCGTTCAGATATACTTTTAGAAGAGGAGTAAATTCCATTTAAAAAAAGATAAAAAAACACATCTTTCTCATCTAACAAAAACATGTTCTTGTATTTATGAATACATTATTTCTGAATGTTCAAAACGTCCAGTTAAAGGTGCAGTGTGTAGTATTTATGAGGATCTGTTGACAGAAATGCACTATAATATACATAACAATGTTTTCAGTGGTGTGTATATAGACCTTACATAATGAACCGTTGTGTGAAATGTTTTTATGACCTTAGAATGAGCCACTTCTATCTACACACGTCGCTGGTTCCTTTACAGTGAATTCGCCATTTTGTGCCGCCATGTTTCTACGGTAGCCCTAAATGGACAAACTTCTCTACAGAGCGCTAGTCACTCTCTGCTGTCTCAGATGATGACATTTTTGTCCTTTGTCGGTGCCGGTGCTTCTCTGTGGGCTTCGAAAGGGAGGAGTGAGCGGTTGCAATTCACAACCTCCCCACTAGAATTTACACAGTGCACCTTTTACTCTTTCTCTGCCATTGACAGAATTTTCCGCTTTCTGTGTTTTCACTGTTATACGGTAGGGGGCACTATTACACATCTTCTGAAAGAGTACAGCATCTACTGATCAAAACACAGGCGAAGAAGAAGCAGAAACAATTGAGATGCATATGTAAAACAACGCAATCATCAACATTAAACAGCATATGAATCAAAACTGCCTAATGTTACTGAATGAAATATCGCCCCAGGACGAGCTATAGGACTGTGAAGCGTTCGGGTGTTGATGGACTCGATCTACTGCATCATCGTTCTGAATCCCATCTGAATGTAGTCTTTGACAAAAACTAATTTTTCTCTGCTTTTTGCTTAAAATGTTTTTATGAAACCTACCCACATTCAAGTGTTGATAAAAAAAGAATGCATGAAGCTAGAATAAATTTGGTTGTTTTGTTTAAAAGCAGATGGTCTGTTCTTTCTTTTGATATATTGCATATTCAGATATTCATATACCAAATATTCTGGGGGCCATGAAAAAGTGTGAGAGTGTGAAAATAAATAAAATAAATAAATGCTGTCAGTGGCTGGCAAAAATTCTGGAATGGAAAGAGTTAAATGGTTTAAAAACAGTTTTTCTTTGTTATGCGAGCGTTAAAGAAACATTCCATTTTATCATTGGAACTTTACTTTTAAATGTTCTCTGAACATTCTGAAACCTGTAGCAACATTAAAAAAATGTCAGACCAGCGTCCAACTAAAACATGGAAGATATATCACTGATGTTTTAAGAACATTTTTAAAGACCAGGGGCCTCATTTATAAAACTTTGCATAGGATTTGCGTCAGAAGTGGTGTACGGATGAAACATAGGACGTGCGTACGCACAGAAATATTCGGATTTATAAAACCGTGCGCACGCACATCCTACGCAGTTTTCCCTTAATAAATCACAATCAATTCTAAATGTAGCGCAGCTTTTGCAGCTTCATGTCACGCCCATAAATAGTCCGTGAAACGCCCACAAGTTAATATTCATCGATTGCGAAATCATGGCAAACACAGAGAGGAAGTAAAAAAAACATAACTTCACTCAATGTGAAGTAGAAGTTATCGTTGGCAAGGGTTGAAAAGAGGATAAAAATGTTGTTTTGGGGGGCACAGTGTGGGCATTACTAATGCCAAAAAGGCACTTGAGTGGCAAAAGGTTGCAGACGCCGTAAATGCTGTAGCCTCACAACCTCGGACCGCGGCCGAAATAAAAAATAAATCGTCGGACATCAAAGTCGAGGCAAAAAAGCGTTTAGCGCTCCATCGCCAGAGTGTGTCCTCGTTTGCCAGCAAGTCTTCTTGCTGTGTGAAGATGCGTTCACTCCGAATCCTTCCATTTGCCACATCTTCTAAGAGCACAAGATCAGCTATTTTGCGTCATTACGTATTGTGATAGGGCATTTTATTTCCATCCATTTAATTGCATCTGACAAGCTACAGATGTCGGTTATAATCTACGTGGAAATGGGAAATAGTTCAGTGCAAATGTAATGTCTTGCAGCTTTCTGAATGGTTGAGACATTTCTATCTATCTATCTATCTATCTATCTATCTATCTATCTATCTATCTATCTATCTATCTATCTATCTATCTATCTATCTATCTATCTATCTATCTATCTATCTATCTATCTATCTATCTATCTATCTATCTATCTATCTATCTATCTATCTATTATCTATCTATCATCTATCTATCTATCTATCTATCTATCTATCTATCTATCTATCTATCTATCTATCTATCTATCTATCTATCTATCTATCTATCTATCTATCTATCTATCTATCTATCTATCTATCTATCTATCTATCTATCTATCTATCTATCTATCTCGATCAAACGGGTGTTCGTGTAGGCTGTTAATTGTAAGACTTGCTTTGTGAAGTCTTCATGTTATATATAAGAGGCAGTATTGACATTTCTTTTACACAACGGTCTACAGTTTCACACACTTTCACGTGTTTCTTCATCTGCCGACGGTGTCACCATTTCTCATTTCACCCGTTTTTGTGCGTACGCCTGGGTCAGAGCTTGCGTGAAGGACCGCACATTTTCCCGTCAAGTTTGCTTTTTATAAATACCAATTATTGCGTAGAGAGCGGCGTACGCCTTCTTTTGTGCGTACGCAACATTTATAAATGAGGCCCCAGATAACTTTGAACAAGCATTCTGTTAAAAAAAAAAAAAAAAAAAAACTTTCCGGTCAGCACCAGAATTTTTGATTATTTTCAGAAAGATTTCACAGCCCTCAGAATATTTTGTTGAATATTCGGAACATGCAATATATCAAAAGAAAGAACAGATCCTCTGCTTTCAAACAAACAAACAAAAATGTATTCTAGCTTCATGCATTCTTTTGTTATCAACACTTGAATATGGGTAAGTTTCATTAAAAAAAAAAACATTATGAGCAACAAGCTGAGAAAATCATGTTTTTGTGAAATACTACATCCAATTTGGATTCAGAACGATGATCAAAACACAGATGGAGTAGATCAACACCCCTAAAGCAATTGGGAACAACAGCAACTCAGCCACGAAGTGGTAGGCCATGTAAAATCACAGAGCGGGGTCAGCGCATGCTGAGGCTCACAGTGCACAGAATTTTCGCCAATTTTCTTTTAGAGCGGAGACTGCGAGTCAGGCCTTCTCGTCCAACATCAGTGCCTGACCTCACAAATGCGCTTCTAGGAGAATGGAACACGTAAACACGAGCACATTTCACCCATTTTAGCCTCACTCCACTGGCTACCCGTACATTTTAGGATCCACTTAAATTGTATTTGTTTTTAAATCCCTGAATGGTCTTGCCCCACCCTACATCTCTGAGCTGCCTACCCCCTTATACACCCACCCGTTCTCTCAGGTCAGCTGATCAACTGCTCCTGAATGTGGCCAAAACAAAGCGTCAGCTCAGAGGAGACCGTACCTTTGCCGTGTCAGCTCCTAAACTTTGGAATGATCTGCCACTGCCCATTAGACAGGCCTCTTTGCTGACTATTTTTAAAATGCGCCTTAAAACCCACCTTTACTCCTTGGCCTTTGACACCTGACGTTGACATTTTGTTTTATTTTATTGTTTCTATGGTATCGCGGTTTGTCTCAAATCTGTTTTAGTTGTATTTTATGTATTGTGAATTATGGATGTTTTGCTGTACAGCACTTTGGTTCACTTCGGTTGTTTTAAAGTGTTTTTATAAATACAATTTGATTGATTGATTGATTGATTGATTGAAGAATGGTCAAAAAATCCCATAAACACACTCCTAAACCTTGTGGAAAGCCTTCCCAGAAGAGTTGAAGCTGTTATAGCTGCAAAGGGTGGGCCAACTCCATATTAAACCCTACGGATTAAGAATGGGATGTCATTTAAGTTCACGTGCATGTAAAGGCAGGCGTCCCAAAACTTCTGGCAATATAGTGTATTATTGCTTGTTTCTGCTTCTTCTTCGCCTGTGTTTTGATCAGGAGATTCTGTACTCTTTCAGAAGATGTCATAACGCCCCCTACCGGATAACAGTGAAAACACAAATTCTGTCAATGGCAGAGAAAGAGTTAATGTTATTAGAAGATTGTTTGTTCATAACCTAACCAGATGTTCCCTGTTAGCTGGGTCAATGTTATTCGCAAAACCCTACCATGGTTGTTGTCTGTTTACCAAAGTGCCTTTTCAGCAAATCAGTTAAAGGGACATCATGTTATTAATATTCGTTTTACTGTACAATGTGCCTCTTCCACACACACATTTTTCCAAATTGAGCTGCTCGCAGCTGTTGAATTCATACGGACAGCTACATATATTCTTTTTCTCATCTGAGACAGAACAGCTGCCCCTGTTCACTAATGTAATGTCATACGTTCAGTATTAGAAACAGTATGTTGTGTTAATGTGAATCACGTCTTGTAATGTTGACTTGATACAACATGACCAGATGAGGAACAGACAGCTGCACATTTTTATGACAAAAAGCACACGTAAAAGATCTGGCCATCGTAGCGGCATTGAGGAGAATGTTGGCAGCGTTACACTGGTCTGTTCCCATTAGTTATGAGAGTGCACTCAACTTGTGTCTCTACCGTACATGTTAGCTGATTATCATACTGTTTCATAACCAGATGTGACATTATAATGGGCAATGGATTAGGATGCGTCTCTTTTAACCCCTGTCCACAGTGAAATCTCATTTGTCCACAAGTTCTGCTGTTTATTATCTTATTCCTATTGGTCCTATTGGTTATGATTGTGATGCAGAAATGTTACGTTCAGTGTTAGACAGACAAACGACTAGTTAGGACATGCTGGTAGGAACTATTATTGTAGGCAGCACTCAGAACATTGTGAAAACTTTGCATTGCAATATTTTATTCATCACAAAAAATATCCCCTCTAATTCTCATTACCGTACCTTAACAAATCTCATTATTGTAATGCTATCATGATAATAATATACTGTAATGATTGATTGATTGATTGATACTTTATTAATCCCGAAGGAAATTCAAAGCATCCAGTATCTTATACACAACACAAGACAACACAACACACACACACTCATAACAGCAAAATAAAACTTATAAAACTTAAAGGTCCCATGGCATGAAATTTTCATTTTATGAGGTTTTTCAACATTAATATGAGTTCCCCTAGCCTGAATATTGTCCCCAAGTGGATAGAAATGTTGATCGGTGTAAACCCGAGTTCTGGCTGTCTCTCTCTGCCTTTGAGAAAATGACAGGCCAGACGAGCCAATCCTGAAGTCTCCTGTTTTGACGGCCAAGCAGGAACGGTTACCTCCCTTTCCTCCGCCCAGAGAATCTGGCACGCCCATGCAAACGCTCGAGAGATCATTCCTTGTGAACGAGTGAATGCTGGCAGTTTCTCAGTGTTTGGATGTACAAATGAAAACAGAAGTCTTTTTTCAGTTCCTTCTGATCTGTGATCAGTGATCTCTTATGTGTAGCTAATTATTTATTATTCGTGCACACAATGCGGCTTCTCTCTCTCCAGACAGAACGGTGTTTTCGTGTTTTCTATCTTGTGAGTCAGTGTTTTTGTACGTCCTCGTCGCGTCTACCGGTTCTAAAATGTGCATACAGTCATGAGTTTCTGCTCAACATCGGCCTCACGCACGCCGAAGCTCGGGCTGCACTGGCCGTTGGCCTTCAACATCCCCGACCCCCAGTACTGCATCTGGCCCACAGCGGAGGCACCAAACGCGGTGTGAGATTAAGCAGAAGGGGGGTAAGCGTGAGCATATTCGGGCTAGCCAGCCTAGCCCCACAATAAACTGGATTACATTCGATTACTGCTGTTGTGTCTTTGTTTGCGCTGTGTACTCAACGCGCGTCACTGACGCTTTTATTTTATTTAAAAAATAATGCTATTATCAACACTTACTTTTAACTCGTTCATCTCGACAGCTGTAATGGTACTTTGCATGTGTTACAAAGTTGGTAATAATGATGAAGACGGACTCGGTGTGACTGGGACTCGTGTTTATTCAGAACTCTCAGATACAAACACAATAAACTCGCGCTGACTGACAGCGCTCTCATAACTCAGTAGGTACTTTGTTAGCGATCGCTGAGCTCCGTCTCTGGTACGTTAGTGATGTCCGGTTCGCGAACAATCTTTATTTTGAACCCGTTCTTTTTAGTGAACCGAATCAGTTCACCAAATCGGACTGAATCGTTCTAAACGGTTCGCGTCTCCAGTCAGCGCTGATCAATCATTTACTAAAGTTACTAACTTTCTGACATGAGTGACAGTCCCTCCGACTAGAAATAGACTAATAACCTGAAGTATATGCTGTAACTACAACAGTTCAGACATGCTGAGAACTGATGTGAAGTGAACTCAGGTCCATCCATCTCTCTGGCAGCAGCTCGTGCCTGCTCATGCCTCGTAGACCAAGTTAAACCACGCCCCCTCCGCTCATTTAAAATACAAAGATGTCAGCCAATCACAACAGTGGGCGTTTTTACTGAAGTCTCACAGCAGACACGCCTCTTGAAGCAGGGCATTCAGCCACAGGGCAAACAGCAGTATTGAAAAAATGCCTTTTATTTCTAAATTATGACATTTTATGATGTAAAAGTCATACTAACAATATAAGTACACCTCAGGAAACATTATAAAATAATAGAAAAATGCCATGCCATGGGACCTTTAACAGCAATAATACCTCAAATCACCTACAGAAATACCAAATAAACCGTGCCATTACTGCCATAGAAATATGTATATACACTAAAGGTTATTAAAATGAATAGTCCAAAATAAAAGAATACACATATATATAGCCAAGTTTAAATTACAATTGTGCACAAGGCTACAAAAAAGTATGAAATGAGTATGCAATATTTATATATTTTAACTATATTTAATACGTCAAAATTATGTAATATAATATGTAATAGCCTATGTAATATTATATTTATATTAGTAATATTAACACAATAATATTATGTTATTATTATTGATGTATTAATATTATTAGTATGATTCTAATATTCAAATATATTATTAATTATAATATTATACCAGTAATATTAATGTATTATTTAATTTTATATTATATACATTTAATTTAAGTAAGTTTATACACAATTGTAGTATTTGTTTTTTATTGTGTTTAACTACATTTATGCTGATTTAAATAAAACAGAAATAATTGAATTACAGTAAAAATATATTGTATTACGGTAAAGATAATCTAATGAGAATCACTATTGAAAATAACAGGAATTACAACAACAACAAAAATCCCACAAGTAAAGTGTCTGGATACATTACAGTAATGAGAACGAGGTTTTGATATAAATTGAAGATTTGGTGCAAATGTGCTAAAAAAAGGGGTCCAATTCTCACTATTAATTATGACTTTTTCCTCTATATACTCCTAATTACTGCTTGTTAATAGTTAGTAAAGTATTGGTTATGATTGAGGGATGTGCAATATGCTCATGCAGAATAAGACATTAATATGACTAATAAACAGACAATATTCTAGTAATATGCATGATAATAAGCAACAAATAGTGAGAATTGGACCCTAAACTAAAGTTTTCACCTAGTAACATCATAAGGACATTCCCTGATTTGACGCAGTTTTGTGAAATGTTAGGTGTGTTTTGGTGTCTTTATCTCAGTGATGTACTGCGGTGTTGAAGAGCTGACAGGCAGCGCAGAGATAGTGACAGGACCAGATGAATGTGTGGGAGGGACGTGTTAGTTTCATTTTCTTTTGGCCATCACTCCTCACGTCTCCCTCTATTTATCTGCCATTTCTCTTTTTATCTGCTTCCCTCTTTCTCTGACTGGGACTGTCCGTGACAGAGGCATTTATTGCGGTCGGGGTCACGTTGAGTGGCGTTTGAAATGTGTGTGAGTGAATTTCTGAGGAAGCAATAGATAAAGGAGAAATCAAAAGACAGATGTCAAGCTCTGACTAACAACAGCCTGAAGACGATCTCCGTCACAGAGCAGGACGCCCCCTGTGTTAACACAATGAAGGAGCTTGTTTCGCTGTGTGTTAAGCTCCTACGCACTCGCACATACACACGCTATGCTTTTCTTGGACAGTTGTTATGTGTTTGATTTATTGAGCAGTGTGTCAGTGCTGTCATGGGGGCTGTCAGCTTTTGGCCAGAAAGCACTGAACATGAAAGATTTACTTACTTAAGAGTGACATTCAGAACAGTACACTGCAAAAAATGCTTTTCTTACTTAGTATTTTTGTCTTGTTTTCAGTCCAAATATCTAAAAGATCTTACATCAAGGAGCATTTACTAGACAAGCAAAAGTTTTTCTCTTGTTTTGTGGGAAAATAACTCAAAATTAAGGGAGTTCTTAAAATAAGCAAAATAATCTGCCAATGGGGTAAGCAAAATAATATTGTTTTCTGTTTGAATTAATATTATTTTGCTTACTCCATTGGCAGATTATTTTGCTTATTTTAAGCAAAAAACTCCCTTAATTTTGAGTTATTTTCCCCCAAAACAAGACAAAAACTTTTGCTTGTCTAGTAAATGCTCCTTGATGTAAGATTTTTTAGATATTTGGACTGAAAACCAGACAAAAATACTAAGTAAGAAAAACATTTTTTGCAGTGTAGCAATGCAATGCATAAAACAAATTCAATTTAATTGATGTTGGTGGTTTACTATCTGGCCATTTCCCACAAATAACAAATATTTATAACTGTAGTATTTTGAAGAATAGCATTTTTACAGGCCTTTCTCTCTTTTGACAGAGTATAAGCGTGTGTCGGATGCCTCAATAGCAGCAGAGAACTACCGCTGCTGGCCGTCCTATCAGCACGACGGATGCCTGCTGTCAGTCTTCAGCGTCCATGAAGCTATTGATGTGTGTGAGAGCCACGCCCAGTGCCGGGCCTTCGTCATGACCAATCAGAGCAC
This sequence comes from Romanogobio albipinnatus, assembly GCA_023566225.1. Classification (NCBI taxonomy): domain Eukaryota; kingdom Metazoa; phylum Chordata; class Actinopteri; order Cypriniformes; family Gobionidae; genus Romanogobio; species Romanogobio albipinnatus. The sequence continues at coordinate 43,511,363 of CM042258.1, read as the reverse complement.
GTGGACAGGTAATGTTGCAAAGTGTCGCATTGTTTAAATATCATTTCATACTAACTATCCAACTCATTTTGCAATATGAAATATTTTCTGTGAATGTGCGAAAATTCTGCTTTAGGTAACTAGAAATAGAAGAATAACAAAGAGCAGTTAATGGTAAAAATATTTGTGTAGCTGATTGGCTTGATTTATGACTGTGCGTTCACACCAAGCGGCAACCTCCTGCAGTTTCTCTTGAAGCCAATACGGAAGTGACTTAAACTGCAATTCATCGACTGGCCACTAGGGACAGGCTCCAGAAGGGAGCAGAATCTCATTGAGCTCATGTTAAAATGCCCAACTTTACAGCAGAAGAACACATGTTTACAGCCTCGTACAAATTGTGTTTTTGGTCTGTACGGCTAATTTTGCCCTTCATGACGACTGTGAGGGGGGTGAATTTTTTTATAACTCATTCGTTTACATTATATAAAGCCTTAAAGTTCTGCATAATTAAGGGCGTGGCCACTTCGAGTGACAGGTGGATAGCCATTTATCTGCTGTCTGTTAGTCATCGCGTCACTTCAGCTCCGCCCACGTCCCACCTTTTAGCCCATTTTCTGTTATCCGGGAGTGATGCGCTGCCAAGATGGCAATGGCATCTCGTCCATACTTTACGCTTCAAAACTGCTCATCAGAATCCTATGGGTGACGTCACGGACACTACGTCCATATTTTTTTACAGTCTATGGTTCACACACGGCGAGCTCCGGCGAGAGCGGCGCGGCACGTCTTGAACGATTTGGGCGCTGAGGAGAGTTGAAATCAGGTTAACTTTATGGTAATGAGCTGGCGACAACAACACAGATTTGACCAATTGCATTAATGCTGCACTTCAACCAGGACAGTTATTGTAATGCAGGCTGCACACAAATGAATGTTAATGTTAATTAAAGACCAAGGCTAGCAAACGTCTCCTATAAACTGCATGTTTAAACTCCCATAAACTTAACCATGAACACAAAAGCCACACCACACAAATGACTTTTAATTGGTTTATTTCTTTAGCAAACATGTTACTATAATTGTTAAGTTCTTCCAATCGATCAATTTCTTACTTTCACGTTTCAAAGATTTCATGAGGTTAACTTATACCCTACTGGTGGTCAGTCAGCACAAATACCTGCATCTATGCTTGTTTGCTTTGCGGCCCCTTTAAATACAGTTTAAAAAAGGACCAAGCATTCGATTCGGTCCTTGGCAGGGCGGCCAGAGACAATTTTGACGCTCTCTCCGGCGGCGATGTGAAAGCACAGGTATATTTGATTTGAACTGTCGAAGTATTCATAGGACAGTTAGGGGGCAACGTGGAGGCAGGGTGGGGAGTCGCAATGACAATGACAGTAGTGCATACTCGGCGGGCGCGCGCCCGTCTATCTCTCGTCTTGTCTCGTCATCTCACTCATGATCTTTGCCTTACCGTGGCGAGTGAGCTTTTGAACTAAACAGGTCTTGTCTACTTGTGTTTGTGTGTCATATGAATAATATACATGTGCCCCATACATGGAATCAGAGTGCCTACTGTATGTAGTAAATGGAAAGTCTCTACAGCAAAAGGCCAACCGCTACATGCATTTGGTTTGTTTCTACCATTTATTAGTAACGATTTACACCGTTTGTTTACTATTTACCTTAGCATTCAGTATTGTGCAATATAGCATACAGAAGGTCAGAGACATTTTGGGGGCAAAGAAGTGCTGCATTTTATCATTTATACATGTGACTTTTCATGAAAATTCTATAATCCACGATGGCCACCACCATATGACATCATAATATGCAAATTAGATGGGAATATGTAATCCCTACATAAACTTTGGGTCATCCTAAATATTTCTCTAATGTACAGAAAGCCTCTATCTTTTATCACTTTTAAGATATAGCCTTTTGAAATTAAGATGTCAAAATCGAATGTTTTAGGAAAAAACCTCTGGCGCCTAAAGGGTTAAACACCAGGTGTCTACTTGTGATCCGATCGACCAAAACGCATCTTAATACCAGGTGTAAACGGGGCCGAAGAGTTTTCATTTGTCAAAATGATCCCCTTTTATTTTTTATGTCAAAATCGACAGTATTTTGGCTGAAATGTATCCAACACTAGCACAGCTCGCACAGAAGACTCTTTCAACCCAAGCAGCTTTCTGTTGGTCAGCGCAGGAAATTAACCCGCTGTGAAATCTGAGTGGGCAGATCTTTTGTCATCATGTGAAATTCCCGATCATGATGATTACTATTGAAATGACTGGATTTCACCCACAAAAATTTGCTGAACAATGGTAAACGTGACCGCACCTTTAGACTCGATGGCGTAGATCCCCAGAACTCTCACATTTACCTTCCTCCCACTTCCTGTTTCTCACATCCTTTTCGTCCCGTCTTCCGTCTGCTGTTTTGTTGCAGGAAATGGCCATTCTCTCACAAGGCCTGTTTTGATCTCTGCAGGTCATCAGCTTGTGCTCTTCAAAACCGGAGCGTCCAGCATGAGCGCGGCTCCAGGGAAACTCTCGTACGTACGGCTGGGAGCAGCCGAGAGCTGAGATGACAGAGAAGCATCATCATCATCAGTATCTTCTGATCGGCTCCCTCCGAAGACGCTCGTGTGCTGTTTTCCCCTCAGGATTCGGGGAGGATGGTCAACAGAGAAAGCACCTTTCAGGAAGTTGGAGACTTGCTCAGGTGGAGGTCAGCTGTGTGCAATACTGCCTCTCTGAACCTGGGATCAGACTGTGAATGTGTTTGTGTATCTGGCAGAGATGCAGAGAGGCTTGTCCCAGCAACACATGTCAGTATTTATTCACTCCTTCTTTTTGTCCATCTGTCATTCTTTCTCTTTCTGTCTTTGCCCACACAAAATCCTCCTTTATTTGCTCTGAAATCCAGCACTTTTTCTTCCATGTGAATCAGGGTCTATTTGTTGAGCTTTTAAAAGCATTTGCTTTGATTTTTGAAATCTTTTCAAATATTTGCTCATGTAACTCACAAGTTCTTCTGACAATTGATGTCCAAATGTTCACCTAGACCAGCCTAAACAAGTAGTTTATTGGTTTAACGAATGAAAACGCCTCTTTTAAATTATGATTTTTTTCAAGATACACAAACAGATCAGCAACAAATCTGGAAATTTCTAATTTCTCTAGAAAAGTGTAAATTTATTTTCTTTGTTCTTGTCATTAAAGCTTGTCATGTTCTGTTGTAAATGTTTTATATATTATTGTGAATGGCAGAATGCAATGACCCGTTTGAGAGGTTAAATGTGGTACGTGATTGTTAGATGGTGGTTAGTCAGCCAATCCCCTTGCGGCGTGATAAAGTTTCCCAAGGAAATGTCGATCTATTACTTGACAGGTGAAGGAGTTCGAGAGGTTTCTGCTTTCAGTGAAAGCACTGAAATGTACATGTTTTCCTATGAGTCTTATGGTTGTGTTGTATATGAGAGTGATATTTTTATATGGAAAAATAAAATCATGTGACTTAAAACTGTGTCTCTGTCATTTTTGTGTGTGATAACATTCAGGATCAGAGAGGATCATAATAAACTGAAATATGATCTTTTGGGCGTAGAACATTTGTTACTAACATTATAAATGGTTCACATGGGGGAACAATATTAAAGCAATGGTATCATACAGTTTTTATGAAGTGTTTAAAAACATTTTGAAAAACACATTTTGTCAGGTATTAAATATTTCTTAATATCTCTGCAGTATTTGCATCTCTATGCATTCAAAAAATGTAAGGTTGGTAAGATTGACAATAAAACCTAATCTAACTAATGATAGATTTTAATTCAATTTTCAAGTAAATGTTGTTCTTTCGAACATGTATCCATCAAAGAATCCTGAAAAAAAAAAGTTTCTGAATGATTTCTGAAGGATCATGTGACACTGAAGACTGGAGTAATGATGCTTAAAATTCAGCTTTGATCACAGGAATAAATTACATGTTAATTACTATATTACAGTTTAACTGCATTTTTATCAGATAAATACAGCCTTTGTGAGCAGAAGAGACTTTTAAAACATAAAACAATCGTATACCCCAAACTTTTAAACGGCAGTGTAGGCTATATGTGTTACAGTTTGGCTCAGGCAGGAAGACAAGGAGAGGCAGAGGAGTATCTCAAACGTAGTTTACTGAGGGAAGGTTCAAAAACACATACAGGGATTCATAGCAGGACTACATAACGGTTCTACATAACGGTTCTACATAACGGGTATAACGGTGACCAGACAAAGACAGAGTGAACAAGAGGAACTTATATACAAACACAGATGACTGAAATAACGAGGGGCACAGGTGACACAGATGATAATGACCTACACACAGCTGAACAGAACTAGACTAACGAGGGTAACCAAGGAAACAGAGAAAGTGGCGGGAAAGTGAACAAACGAACATGACAACGAAAGAAAACACAACCAAAACAGACTGGACATGTGACATTACTCCCCCCTCCCGGTAGGCGCGTCCTCGCGCCGTGGAAAGTCCAATTGGGGAGGGGGGGTGGGCACCCTGAAGTCCTCGGGGCACCGGAACCTGACTGGGGGGCCTCCAGGGTGGAGCCATGGGCGGCCATGGCGGGTCAGGAGTCTTTGGGCACCTAGGCGGGACAGGAGCCTTTGGGCGCCTAGGCGGGACCGGAACCTTTGGGCGCCTAGGCGGATCATGAGTCTTTGGGCACCTAGGCGGAACCAAAGCCCCACCTACATGTGTGCCACCCACATGTACATAGTGCAAGTGGCGGGAAAGAGAACAAAGGAACATGACAACGAAAGAAAACACAACCAAAACAGACTGGATATGTGACAATATGATTCCACTTTACAAAAATTATGGAGTTAACTAGTTAACTAATTGAGGTTCGGGAGTGGGGCCACACCTCAACCAATCACCTGACTTCTCAAAACCTTCTTATATTGGGCCGCCCTTTACAGTACTGTTTGAACCCTCCCTTCCCCTCCCTCATCCATTCAACCATCTTTAACATCCCCTGTTCTCTTCCCTTCCAGGTTGTATCAGGGAGTCCTAATCACGCATGCCCCCACTCTGAGTCTCCTGGTCGCCAACACCAGACACCCAGATCAGCCTCTTTGACGGGGTGTATGGTTCAATGAAGAACCTTTAATATTCTAAGAACCTTTCCATTGCACAAAGAGTTCTTTGTAGTGCAGAAAGGTTCTAAATGGTTAGAAAAGAATGGTTCTTTAAAGAACCTTTCACAAAATGGTTCTTCTATGCCATCGCCATGAAAACCCGTTTTTGGTTCTTCCTGGCACCTTTATTTTTAAGGGTGTACCATCCCTTTCTCCCTTCCTCTTCATCCTCTCACTATTCATCCCTAACTTATTCAATACATAATTCTCCTACATTCATGGTTGTGGCGTGGTCCTTGCTTGTGAATTTTAAGTAAACTTCTTTCAGACTGTAAAAAGGCATAGGTCTATATAATACATACTCTCCGGCAACTTTATTAGGTACTGTTCAACTGCTCTTTAACACAAATATCTATTCAGCCAATCACATGGCAGAACCTCAATGCATTTAGACATGTAGATGTGGGCTGCGTCCGTAAACTGAAAAAATGCTTCGGAGGACACATTTCAAGGTAGGAAGGCATCAAGGCACATTCGAATCCAATGTTAGCTTCACTTTCGGTCTCCTGAGAGACCTGCATCTGATGGATTTTTGAAGGCAGCATATATGATCCTTCGCTGCCTTTGATATCCCACAATCCTATGTGTTCCATTCGGTGACAGTTGAGCTAGAGCAAAGATGGCGTCTGAAAGTTGTGGTTGCTGGTCAGTTTGTGTGTAAATGTAAATTTTTGACCAACGTTTTCCACTTCTGATGTCAGTAGTAATTAAATATTCACTTAGTTACCACCAAAGCTCTCTCTATTTTGCTGTAGATCATTAAACTGTTACGCTGCCTCAGAAGTCTATCTGAAATCAGTTTCGTGAGGTGCCTTTGTGCACTTACACTGCCTTGCACACTTGATAAGGCAGTGAGGCGACAAGTCACTGCCTACACTCTAAAAAATGCTGGGTTAAAAATAACCCAAGTTCGGTTGAAAATGGACTAACCCAACAATTGGGTTGTTTTAACCCAGCGATTGATCAATGGTTCAGGCACAGTCACTAGATCTCAATCCAATAGAGCAGATTTGGGATGTGCTGGAACGGGAGATTCGAGATTGTGCAGCCATCATGGCAATATGGACCGAAATCTCTGAGGAATGTTTCCAGCACCTTGTTCAATCTATACCACAAATAATTAAGGCAGTTCTGAAGGCAAAAGGGGATCTGGTACTAGCAAGATGTACCTAATTATGTGGCCGGTGAGTGTATTTATTTTAAAACAAACTGTGATTGGTCACTTTAAATGTCTGTCAGATAGTCTCTTCCTGTCTAAGTGGGCAGTTCTTGACAAGAATAAGCAGACTAGAAATCATGCTAAAAGTCTGGTTACAGGACTGGTTACTCAGACTCAGCACAGACAGGCGAGTAGAACAGAAACCTTTAAGAACTTCAGCCAAACATTCCCGCCGGTCCTCAGAGAAATCACCAGGGTCTGCAGGTACAGCATCAGGTCAGCTCATCTCCTGACACACAGCTGCTCTCCATATGCCACCATACAAATCCTCTTTCCGCATTTCTACATCATGACTGATAGAGGAAGATGGGACCACAAAGACTTGAAAACCCAGACAGGACCAGATCTTTAGAGAGGGGTGTGTGGAGAATCGACGCTCGAGTGAGTGTTAATGTGTATGTGTCAGACTGAGAGATAAGGAGAGAAAGCGTGACACAAAGAATGAGAGAGCGAGGGACGCATCTGTCTTCTATTGGCCTGAGGGATTATGGCTTTTCCTGAGGCACGGCTCCAGGCTGTGAGAGACGGAGCGAAAGAAGGGCTGAGAGATGAAGAAAGGGTGAGAGGGATTGTGGGTTAGCAGCAGCGCCACTAATGAGAGACAGACCCCGTGTTAAAAAGTCACCTCAGTGCTGTGACATGTGCCGCTTTTCTGAAATAAGGAGAAAACGTCCACCTTTCTGCATGTGGGTTGTTAGTTCAACAAGTTAGTTCGTTTGGAACGACATGAAAATATGACAGAAGTTTCATTTATGAAGTAACTCCCCATATCCCAGTGCTGCTATCCTTCATTGTATCATGCCAACTACACTGACTCATTAGAGTGGAAGGAATTTCAACCAGTATAAAGTAGCAATGGAAGAAATTCACTGTGTGGAGCGAATGCCAGCTGGCAGATTAGCAAAATAGTCAGGGTAGACACCATATTGAATTGTATGAGGATGAAAATGAAGCTGACTTACAGTTTTTGCACTACATAAAGATTCTAGATCATATGTCATTTTTTAGACTTTCAAGACTTTTTGGACCCACTTTATATTAGGTGGCCTTAACTAATATGTACTAACATTTTAATTAATCATTTGATTCAATGCACTAATTGTGTACACTCACCTAAAGGATTATTAGGAACACCATACTAATACTGTGTTTGACCCCCTTTCGTCTTCAGAACTGCCTTAATTCTACGTGGCATTGATTCAACAAGGTGCTGAAAGCATTCTTTAGAAATGTTGGCCCATATTGATAGGATAACATCTTGCAGTTGATGGAGATTTGTGGGATGCACATCCAGGGCACGAAGCTCCCGTTCCACCACATCCCAAAGATGCTCTATTGGGTTGAGATCTGGTGACTGTGGGGGCCATTTTAGTACAGTGAACTCATTGTCATGTTCAAGAAACCAATTTGAAATGATTCGAGCTTTGTGACATGGTGCATTATCCTGCTGGAAGTAGCCATCAGAGGATGGGTACATGGTGGTCATAAAGGGATGAACATGGTCAGAAACAATGCTCAGGTAGGCCGTGGCATTTAAACGATGCCCAATAGGCACTAAGGGGCCTAAAGTGTGCCAAGAAAACATCCCCCACACCATTACACCACCACCACCAGCCTGCACAGTGGTAACAAGGCATGATGGATCCATGTTCTCATTCTGTTTACGCCAAATTCTGACTCTACCATCTGAAAGTCTCAACAGAAATCGAGACTCATCACACCAGGCAACATTTTTCCAGTCTTCAACTGTCCAATTTTGGTGATCTCGTGCAAATTGTAGCCTCTTTTTCCTATTTGTAGCGGAGACGTGTGGTGCCCGGTGGGGTCTTCTGCTGTTGTAGCCCATCCGCCTCAAGGTTGTGCGTGTTGTGGCTTCACAAATGCTTTGCTGCATACCTCGGTTGTAATGATTGGTTATTTCAGTCAAAGTTGCTCTTCTATCAGCTTGAATCAGTCGGCCCATTCTGCTCTGACCTCTAGCATCAACAAGGCATTTTCGCCCACAGGACTGCCGCATACTGGATGTTTTTCCCTTTTCACACCATTATTTGTTAAAGGTCCCATGGCATGAAATTTTCATTTTATGAGGTATTTCAACATTAATATGAGTTCCCCTAGCCTGAATATTGTCCCCAAGTGGATAGAAATGTTGATCGGTGTAAACCCGAGTTCTGGCTGTCTCTCTCTGCCTTTGAGAAAATGACAGGCCAGACGAGCCAATCCTGAAGCCTCCTGTTTTGACGTCCAAGCAGGAACGGTTACCTCCCTTTCCTCCGCCCAGAGAATCTGCCACGCCCATGCAAACGCTCGAGAGATCATTAACGTTACTTGTGAACGCTGGCAGTTTCTCAGTGTTTGGATGTACAAATGAAAACAGAAGTCTTTCTTCAGTTCCTTCTGATCTGTGATCAGTGATCTCTTATGTGTAGCTAATTATGTATTATTCGTGCACACGCAGCGGCTTCTCTCTCTCCAGACAGAACGGTGTTTTCGTGTTTTCTATCTTGTGAGTCAGTGTTTTTGTACGTCCTCGTCGCGTCTACCGGTTCTAAAATGTGCATACAGTCGGGAGTTTCTGCTCAACATCGGCCTCACACACGCCGAAGCTCGGGCTGCACTGGCCGTTGGCCTTCAACATCCCCGACCCCCAGTACTGCATCTGGCCCACAGCGGAGGCACCAAACGCGGCGTGAGATTAAGCAGAAGGGGGGTAAGCGTGAGCATATCTGGGCTAGGCTAGCCATCTTTCCCCACAATAAACTGGATTACATTCGATTACTGTTGTTGTGTCTTTGTTTGCGCTGTGTAACGTTACTCAATGCGCGTCACTGATGCTATTCATATGATTGGAACATATCTAGAAATAATGCTATACTCAACACTTACTAACTCGTTCATCTCGCTGTAATGGTACATTGCATGTGTTACAAAGTTGGTAGAATAATGATGAATACGGACTCGGTGTGACTGGGACTCGTGTTTATTCAGAACTCTCAGATACAAACACAATAAACTCGTGCTGACTGACAGCGCTCTCATAACTCAGAAGTTACTATAAATAACTTTGTTAGCAATCGCTCCGTCTCCATGTTGTCCGGTTCGCGAACGAATCATTCTTTTGAATCGGTTCTTTTTAGTGAACCGAACCAGTTCACCAAATCGGACTGAATCGTTCTAAACGGTTCGCGTCTCGAGTCAGCGCTGATCCATCATTTACTAAAGTTATTAACTTTCTGACATGAGTGACAGCCCCTCCGACTAGAAATAAACTAATAACCTGAAGTATATGCTAGTAACTACAACAGTTCACCCTGAACTGAGACTGAGAACTGATGAGAAGTGAACTCAGGTCTCTGGCAGGCTCGTGCCTCGTTAAACCACGCCCCCTCCGCTCATTTAAAATGCAAAGATGTCAGCCAATCACAACAGTGGGCGTTTTTACTGAAGTCTCACAGCAGACACGCCTCTTGAAGCAGGGCATTCAGCCACAGGGCAAACAGCAGTATAGAAAAAATGCCTTTTATTTCTAAATTATGACATTTTATGATGTAAAAATCATACTAACAATATAAGTACACCTCAGGAAACATTATAAAATAATAGAAAAATGCCATGCCATGGGACCTTTAACCCTAGAAATGGTTGTGCGTGAAAATCCCAGTAACTGAGCAGATTGTGAAATACTCAGACTGGCCCGTCTGGCACCAACAACCATGCCACGCTCAAAATTGCTTAAATCACCTTTCTTTCCCATTCTGACATTCAGTTTGGAGTTGAGGAGATTGTCTTGACCAGGACCACACCACTTTCTGCACTGACAGTCGCAAAGTCAGCTGAACACTGTGAGTGTGTGTTAGAAATTAAGAGTGGTGAGAGAACATTGTGCTTGGTACGTTTTTCGTCTTCAAACCAAAATTTGGTCTTCAGCCGACAAAATTTAAATCCGATCTGGCTAGCGCTCTTCCCATAATGTTTGCGCATTAGGTCAGAAGTGGAAAGTAGGGGGTCTTTTGTGGTTGTTTGAACACATTCGACCACATGAGTGGTCACACTACGAAAGCAATCCGGTCGAATGTGTTTTCCACTACCTCTGGAAGTGGTTGAAAGGGGACAAGCTCAAATCGTTTTAGACCCCGTTTACACCTTTATTTAGCATCGTCCACGTGTGATCCGATCGACCAAAACGCATCTTCAACTTTAACTAAACAAAAATGAGAAATACGTTTTTTGTATATTTTATTTTATTTCAGTTAATATTTATTTGACTTATTATGGTTTCAGTTTTTATTAATAATATTAACCCAGAGTATGTTAACACATTCATTTCAAAAGTTTTCAAATATGTATTTTTCAAGACACTGTAAGGAATGGTGAATGTTGGTCTGAAGTGTAACAGCAGGTTTGTGGAGCAGCTTTGAGCTTGTCATGTGCGTTCAGAGGTTCAACGTGATGGAGCAGGAATGCGAGAGGAATGCAGACACAGTGGTCATCACAGCATGAAAGAAACGAGGGGGATGAGAGAGAAAAACAGAGAGGGAGGAAAAATAGTACAACGATAAAGGCCTTTTAAGAGGCACAGACAGTGAGCTTCTGTTGATTGGACATACAGTCTCAAAGGGAATCGGCTGATATGAAAGTGTAGTGTAGGATGGCGTAATAAATCTGTCACTCTCTCTCTCTCTCTCTCTCTCTCTCTCTCTCTCTCTCACACACACACACACACACACACACACACACACACACACACACACACACACACACACACACACACACACACACACACACACACACACCACTGCCTGCTGAGGTTGTCCAGAGGTCATCTGGCTGCCTACCAGGCCTCATGACTCCCTCCAGAGAATGAGAGAGAGAGAGATTTAGAAAACTTATTTTTTTACACATTTTATATTCCTAATTCAAACATCATTTCCCCAAAACATTGAAACAAAAACAAGTAAATAAAATTAGCAACCAAATAAAAATAAAATGAATAGACTGAAATGAGTTGACGATTTGATTGACATGTTTTGTAAGACTGTAATATGCAAATTCTGTTCTCAATCTTGCAGCAACTAGATTCAATTCACATTTATTTGTATAGCGCTTTTCACAATACATATCGTTTCAAAGCAGCTTTACAGAAAATCAAAGCAGCTTTACAGAAAATGCATACAGATCTCATAACCAACACACAAACATAACTTTAGGATCTGTTTCCACAAGCTCTAGACCCTTGTTCTTTCTTGTTTTCCATATGGCCAGTTTTGCTGTCCCTATTAGATAGTTCAATATATTTCAATCATCCTATAAATATTGGATAAAAAAATATTCCGGTACTTCTACCTACGTCTAGCGTGACCTTTCCGACGTGATTATGTAATCCATGGCGCGCCGTAGAACAGCCTGGAATCCTGAAATGTTTTCATCAAAAAGCGTAATTTCTTTTCGACTGAAGAGAGAAAGACATGAACATCTTGGATGAGATGGGGGTGAGTAAATTATCAGGAAATTTTCATTTTGAAGTGAACTAATCCTTGAACTTATTTCACGGTATGATAAATTGTATTTCACGATAACAATATAGTATATCTCGATGTAGTCTTTTTTGTTTTATTTCATTTTTCTTATTAAAAATAAGCACATTACAAAGAGTAGGACAAATAAAATTAACTATAAAAATGAAATCAAAACTACGTTTTTCAGCTACAGGCTTATTCAGGATACAGTAAGAAAAACTACATATTTTGAATAATCAAGTGTATAACTAACTAACTAACACTACATAGTTTTCACTGTATGAATCAAATATGAACTGATTCTCATTAAAGATACATTTATATTTAAGGAGCCAACCCTCAGACACTCCATAAAAAGATGAAAAGGGATAGAAAAAGAAAGCATAGTAATAGAGACTGCCTATGTTCAGCTTAATCATTTCCTTTATGTGAAGCACAAGCTTTACCCTGTCATAATTTCATTAAGAGTTTCTTTAAACAAAACCCCTTCTTCTTACTCGCGCATTACTGCTCACTGCAGCAACATAACCAAAGCAATAAATGTATCCACATCCGGAAAAATTATATTCCAAACCCATAAGACTTTCGTTCATCTTCGAAAAATAATGTATGTGCATAAAGTTTCTCTTGAGAAGACTTCATTCCACTTGATTCATATGGAAGACTCAGACAGAGTGAAAGTAAGTGTAAGTGAACACAAAACAGTTTATTGCACAAGATGTTATTGGAGTGAACAGCACAGGACAGAGGAGATCAGGCAACAGGTAAGAATGCAGGGATGGTATTTTCATGAAATGGCGGAGTTATGGCAAGTAGTTGGGTCTTAAACTGATAAGTTAAAGGTCCCATGGCATGGCATTTTTCTATTATTTTATAATGTTTCCTGAGGTGTACTTATATTGTTAGTATGACTTTTACATCATAAAATGTCATAATTTAGAAATAAAAGGCATTTTTTCAATACTGCTGTTTGCCCTGTGGCTGAATGCCCTGCTTCAAGAGGCGTGTCTGCTGTGAGACTTCAGTAAAAACGCCCACTGTTGTGATTGGCTGACATCTTTGTATTTTAAATGAGCGGAGGGGGCGTGGTTTAACTTGGTCTACGAGGCACGAGCAGGCACGAGCTGCTGCCAGAGAGACGGATGGACCTGAGTTCACTTCACATCAGTTCTCAGCATGTCTGAACTGTTGTAGTTACAGCATATACTTCAGGTTATTAGTCTATTTCTAGTCGGAGGAACTGTCACTCATGTCAGAAAGTTAGTAACTTTAGTAAATGATGGATCAGCGCTGACTGGAGACGCGAACCGTTTAGAACGATTCAGTCCGATTTGGTGAACTGATTCGGTTCACTAAAAAGAACAGGTTCAAAAGAAAGATCGTTCGCGAACCGGACATCACTAACGTACCAGAGACGGAGCTCAGCGATCGCTAACAAAGTTATTTATAGTACCTACTGAGTTATGAGAGCGCTGTCAGTCAGCGCGAGTTTATTGTGTTTGTATCTGAGAGTTCTGAATAAACACGAGTCCCAGTCACACCGAGTCCGTCTTCATCATTATTACCAACTTTGTAACACATGCAAAGTACCATTACAGCTGTCGAGATGAACGAGTTAAAAGTAAGTGTTGATAATAGCATTATTTTTAAAATAAAATAAAAGCGTCAGTGACGCGCGTTGAGTACACAGCGCAAACAAAGACACAACAGCAGTAATCGAATGTAATCCAGTTTATTGTGGGGCTAGGCTGGCTAGCCCGAATATGCTCACGCTTACCCCCTTCTGCTTAATCTCACGCCGCGTTTGGTGCCTCCGCTGTGGGCCAGATGCAGTACTGGGGGTCGGGGATGTTGAAGGCCAACGGCCAGTGCAGCCCGAGCTTCGGCGTGTGTGAGGCCGATGTTGAGCAGAAACTCACGACTGTATGCACATTTTAGAACCGGTAGACGCGACGAGGACGTACAAAAACACTGACTCACAAGATAGAAAACACGAAAACACCGTTCTGTCTGGAGAGAGAGAAGCCGCATTGTGTGCAATAATAATAAATAATTAGCTACACATCAGAAATTACTGATCACAGATCAGAAGGAACTGAAAAAAGACTTCTGTTTTCATTTGTACATCCAAACACTGAGAAACTGCCAGCATTCACTCGTTCACAAGGAATGATCTCTCGAGCGTTTGCATGGGCGTGCCAGATTCTCTGGGCGGAGGAAAGGGAGGTAACCGTTCCTGCTTGGACGTCAAACCAGGAGGCTTCAGGATTGGCTCGTCTGGCCTGTCATTTTCTCAAAGGCAGAGAGAGACAGCCAGAACTCGGGTTTACACCGATCAACATTTCTATCCACTTGGGGACAATATTCAGGCTAGGGGAACTCATATTAATGTTGAAAAACCTCATAAAATGAAAATTTCATGCCATGGGACCTTTAAGGCAAGCAGGTGAGTATGGCAGGTAGAATGAATATGTGTTACTTGAGTCATTAAGACGGATCCGTGACGTGTCAGGGTGGTGAGTATCAGAATCCCAGGTGAGTAGGAGAGTGCAGGATATATCTAGGGAAACTACTGTAAGGAGACAAAGGAGTATGCTTGAGGTGGAGACATGAGATCGCTGGAGAATGGAGCACGAAGGAGAAACAGGCAGGTTATCCAAAGGTCGTTGATCACTGGGATAAACTTTACGATTCTGAAACAGAGCTGGTAAGCAGTCAAAGGCTGAATGCATCACAACAGTGGAACGAAGACTGTCCCAATTCAAAACTTGTTCGAATTCTGCCTACAAATGTGTCCTTAGTTTCCCAGGACACGGAGGATAGAACGGATGGATCCTTCATAGCCTAGCCTATGGACTTTTTTGAAAGAGAATGCCAGAATGTTCGGACCGGACTAGTTTTCCAGGAATACGTTAGGGAAATTCCTGTATTATAGATGTACCTTGCAATTTTAATCCCGTCTGAATCTGCCAAGTCATTGTTTTTTGCAAATTACCTACTGTTTTTCGGCAAACTCAACGGTCCCCTGAGGAATCTAATCCCATCTGAATGTGAATCTCTGTGATTACTGATGTTTGTATTATCCTAATGCTTCCCCTTATGTGTTTTTGACCCACCTGAGCTACCGTCTGCGCACCAGTCGTCCGCATGCTTTCATTTCGTTTGATGGTATCAGACAAAAAAATAACATACAAGCAATAAATAGAGCCAAATCACAGATACTGCGAAGAATGCTCATTTTGATATCAGTGTTATGTATCAGTGCAATTAGAAGATGAATGTTCTTTATAATCTCAAACTTTTCTCATTACAATCACCCGAGCAAATGATCTGAACTGCAATCCACTTTATTTATTTATTTAAGCTCTATCTGATGTACTGTATTGTTACACATTTGTGTCTATTGTTGCAATTGACTCATTTGTTGGTATTTATTCATCTCTTTCAAGGCATTTTGGGAGGAATATCTGCAACAAAGTTGATCCTTAAATTAAACATATCTGAGCCATGGAGCCTGGAGGACATTTACATTTATGCATTTGGCAGATGCTTTTATCCAAAGCAGTCTACAGAGCATTCCTAGTATTTATCAGTTTGTGTGTTCCCTGGAAACCAAGCCCATGGCAGTACTAGTGACCTCTAAGCAATAAAATGTTCCTTTGGGAGAGAGGAAAAGATGAATGCATGCTAAGTGATTTGAAAAGAAAGAAATAGGGAGCATTTGAAACTGCTTAAGTCATATTCAAAGCAATGCTAAATCATTTGAATAGTTTGGCCAGGTTTCAAATGCTCTTAATGCTATATATCAAATGTATCCATTACACGCATAACTTCTCAAAAGCTTGTAAATTATAGTTGAACAGTAGCAGATTTCATGAAGTTAAATGAAAGTAATAAGCCTAAATTTGAATCGAAAGCAAGTCCAATAATTTAATAAGGAGGACTCCAATGAAGTCATGGGGAAACCATGTTTGAGATTAAAAAGAAAATGTTGTTTGTGGAAAACCAGCATGTAAATAGTGTGTTCTCTTTTGTTTGTCAGGTTTCCGTATCATTCATTTGGTGACATCTGGCTTCCTGTCAGATACGAGAGGGCTCCGACTCTGATATGGGTGAGTACGTCTACACAAGGAGCAATCAGGGCACTGTGAGGGTACAGCGGGCACAACATCACGCTCACTGCCAGTGGATGTGCCACCCAGGCTGAGGTTATCTAATGTCTGCTACAGATTGTCAGATTTTGGTAATCCTATAGGATCATTACAAATCACACTGTAAGACATGGATCTAATAAACTTGGGTGTGACATGTATGTAGACTGTACAATGATGCACCTATTGAATCGTAGGCTACAACACAAGTTAGTATAGAAGAATATAACGTCATCAGCATGCGCTAGTGGTAAACAAAAAGAGAAAGATGAATCGTACTTTGGCAACTTTGGTTTTTATATGCGCTGAAAAAAGAGGAGGAACTTGGCATGCCAATTTTGTAAATGGAGCTTGAGCATTGTGTTGCATTGATCAATACGCCATTTCATGATGCATTTTTATTGGCTAGTCAGTAGACTTAGTTTGTAGTAGCAAACACATGGTGAGATGATCATCTTTGCCCCTCACTCACTGTACGACATAGGACCACCGATTAGGAGCCACGACCACAGAAATAGCCACAATTGGTCAAATTTCATCTGGGACAGCCCAAATTCATACAGTGTGTACTGGGCATAAGGCTAGTCCACCCTTCAAGATGAATCCATGCTAAATGGAGTTGACGTCCCAGTGGTTAAAGGGGTGGTAAAACACACTCTTTCGAAGGCTTGATTGTGTTTGTGGGGAGCATTGTAACATGTGTTCATGCTTCGTTTTTTTAAAAATTGCATTATTTTTCATATATTTTACCTTTATTCTACACTGCTCTGTCCCTGCTTGTAAAAACGGTCTGATGGTTTCCAGGTTCTATGAAGCCGGTCCCTTAAAAATACGCAATGGGCTCTGATTGGTTTGCTGGCCCAGTGTGTTGTGATTGGCTAACCGCCTAGTGCATGTTTTTCGGAAACGTCACGCCCCTTACCTTTACCGGTAGACTGTGCTTTGGGTAGTATTAGAAACAATGGCGTCAATAAAACCATACCAATTTGAGCCCGAATCAGACTCAGACAATTTTAGTGAAGATGATCGAGCAGAACCTGTTCAGTCCTCAAGAGTAAAGACTGCGGATCTATAGTGATCGCTACTGAATGGCACCGTTACTTTTGTATTTTTAGAACGATTATAGCCAAATATCTGTCGCAAGAACTATTAACCCAAAACAATCAAACACAGAACCATGTTTAGCATGCCTGTAGATAAACAAGCATGTAGAAAAACAATACATAAAAGCTCTAATCGAAGAATAATTTACACTAATGCCAAGTTCACTGTTGAGATTTTAAAAGTTTGTAACGTTAGGTGTTTGTCGGATAACATTAAGTATGAATGAGCATTTAACAAACTGGTTTGCAGAGCCAAATGAGCGTTGTCATCTGTGTAGTTCCTTGCTACAACGTACAATTAACAATACTAACTATTACAGGAAAACCCATCGCCAAAAATAAATCACACTTACAGGTTGTGGCCCGTAAACAGCTTCTGTTTTTAAATCCATCTTTCAGGACAAGCCGTTGTGCGAATCCTTCACTGAACTTGCGAAGATTGTGGAAGCTTTCCTCCGTGAAATGTGCAGCGGGATCTGCGCGTGCCATTGTGCATTCACACACTGGCAGCGTTTGTCTCGCGCAGCTGAACCGCGGCTTGTGTATTGCAAATACAGACGAATATTGTCCATTATGTCACATTTTCCGGTCTTCTCCTCCGACCCCTGTCTGTCTAGTGCTTTGATTTATGATGGGCAGCATATATCTGCTGCAAATGCGACCTGTTCCCCTCTGTCTCATACACACATGCATATAACATGTTGTATGTTAAACGCACTGCAACGCACCCCTGTCCCTAGGAAGGCTGAACAAAGTGGACCTGCAATCCGGATGAAAATAACAGCGTTTCGTCGGCATTGCGGCAACAACACTCCAGCCTACTAACTATACCACAACAACGCTTCCCCACAGCAATACAAAAACAGCAACATTACACACTAGCTAAAGTTAGAAAAGTGAAATTGTGTTTTACCACCCCTTTAAAGCCCAAAAGTTTAAAGTTTTAGTAGTTCAAGGAATGGTCACATTTACCATTGTTCTGCAAATTTTCCAAGTGTGTCTAAAAGCATCCCGCAGTACAAACCATGCCCCTACAAATTATGCCCCTTCTACGAGTTCCGACCCCTACAATGAAATGAATCGTTGATGTCGTCTCTAGTACCGCTGTTTATCTACTTCATTTCCCTTGCTTTATTAAGCTTCACTGTGTGATAAGGCTAGTGATAAGTGATAAGGTAGATGCCTTAATAGATGCCTTAACTAGTGATAAGGCATACAGATCACATAGATTACCAGGCTGTTTGTTTTTCAGTTTTTAAAGTATTTTATTTATGAAACTCTATAGTAAATACAGGGAGTGCAGAATTATTAGGCAAGTTGTATTTTTGAGGATTAATTTTACAACATTAATAATTAAACAACAACCATGTTCTCAATGAACACAAAAAACTCATTAATATCAAAGCTGAATATTTTTGGAAGTAGTTTTTAGTTTTAGCTATTTTAGGGGGATATCTGTGTGTGCAGGTGACTATTACTGTGCATAATTATTAGGCAACTTAACAAAAAACAAATTTATACCCATTTCAATTATTTATTTTTACCAGTGAAACCAATATAACATCTCAACATTCACAAATATACATTTCTGACATTCAAAAACCAAACAAAAACAAATCAGTGACCAATATAGCCACCTTTCTTTGCAAGGACACTCAAAAGCCTGCCATCCATGGATTCTGTCAGTGTTTTGATCTGTTCACCATCAACATTGCGTGCAGCAGCAACCACAGCCTCCCAGACACTGTTCAGAGAGGTGTACTGTTTTCCCTCCTTGTAAATCGCACATTTGATGATGGACCACAGGTTCTCAATGGGGTTCAGATCAGGTGAACAAGGAGGCCATATCATTAGATTTTCTTCTTTTATACCCTTTCTTGCCAGCCACGCTGTGGAGTACTTGGACGCGTGTGATGGAGCATTGTCCTGCATGAAAATCATGTTTTTCTTGAAGGATGCAGACTTCTTCCTGTACCACTGCTTGAAGAAGGTGTCTTCCAGAAACTGGCAGTAGGACTGGGAGTTGAGCTTGACTCCATCCTCAACCCGAAAAGGCCCCACAAGCTCATCTTTGATGATACCAGCCCAAACCAGTACTCCACCTCCACCTTGCTGGCGTCTGAGTCGGACTGGAGCTCTCTGCCCTTTACCAATCCAGCCACGGGCCCATCCATCTGGCCCATCAAGACTCACTCTCATTTCATCAGTCCATAAAACCTTAGAAAAATCAGTCTTGAGATATTTCTTGGCCCAGTCTTGACGTTTCAGCTTGTGTGTCTTGTTCAGTGGTGGTCGACTTTCTGCCTTTCTTACCTTGGCCATGTCTCTGAGTATTGCACACCTTGTGCTTTTGGGCACTCCAGTGATGTTGCAGCTCTGAAATATGGCCAAACTGGTGGCAAGTGGCATCTTGGCAGCTGCACGCTTGACTTTTCTCAGTTCACGGGCAGTTATTTTGCGCCTTGGTTTTTCCACACGCTTCTTGCGACCCTGTTGACTATTTTGAATGAAACGCTTGATTGTTCGATGATCACGCTTCAGAAGCTTGGCTATTTTAAGACTGCCGCATCCCTCTGCAATATATCTCACTATTTTTGACTTTTCTGAGCCTGTCAAGTCCTTCTTTTGACCCATTTTGCCAAAGGAAAGGAAGTTGCCTAATAATTATGCACACCTGATATAGGGTGTTGATGTCATTAGACCACACCCCTTCTCATTACAGAGATGCACATCACCTAATATGCTTAATTGGTAGTAGGCTTTCCAGCCTATACAGCTTGGAGTAAGACAACATGCATAACGAGGATGATGTGGCCAAAATACTCATTTGCCTAATAATTCTGCACTCCCTGTACAATTTTTATTGACGGTGTAGGGGTTGGTTTTGGCTATAATTACCATAGGTCTGTATTTGATAGCTGTTATTTCACACTTTATAATATTCAAAAGCAATATAATTTAGCTTTACAAACATTTCATATATAAAAGATTAAATAAATGAGGCTGAGAATACCAATGACAGAATGTGGAACCCTAAAAATGAGTATATGAAAAGTAAGGAAATACAGGTATACCTGCAGTCTGCCTGCTCCTCCTCTAGCAGGGGTACTCTCCCTCGAGGATCACACACGGGACTTCTTATGGTGCGTTCACACCAGACGTAAACGAAGCGTTAAGTGCGAGTGATTTACATGTTAAGTCAATCAAAGATGCGAATAGACATTCTGCGGCGCAAATTGAGCATTTCGGGCATTAAACAATCAGAAGTTTGCTCTAGTAGTGACAACAATGAGGATAAAATCATATGTGGATATCCGGAGCTGTACGATACATCTTCGTACTTTATAGAAACAGGAATAAAAAGGATCTTGCTGGGAAGAAAGTAAGTGAGGAGGTCGCACAATCTGGTAAGTAGTAAAAATCGCTCTTTACTCAATTTGAGCTATACATAGCCTATTGAGACTACAAGCTAGTTAAAGCCGGCAAATTGAGCTTATTCGCCGTATTTTAAAGGTCCCGTTCTTCGTGATCCCACTGTTCAAACTTTAGTTAGTGTGTAATGTTGCTGTTAGAGCATAAATAATACCTGTAAAATTATAAAGCTCAAAGTTCAATGCCAAGCCAGATATTTTATTTAACAGAAGTTCCCTTTCAAAGCCTACAGCGAACGGCCGGCTTGGACTACATCCTGGTACTTCCTTCATAAATGACGTCAGTAGAACAGTAGAACAGACTAACCTCCGCCCACAAGAATACGCGAAAAAAGGGGGCGTGGTCTTGTTGCTGTCCCACGTGGAGAAGAGGACGTGTCGCGTGGAGAAAAGGAATTGTTGCGTTTGAGTGTGTTTGTCGCCATGTCGTCGAGACGCTGTTATTTTCATCCCGGCGTCAAATCACCTTTGTTTGGCTTTCCCAGGGACGCTGTAGAGATCATTGAGCGCATATATCTCCCGTTAAGAGGCGTGACCTTTCCACGTTCGCTAAGCTGCTGTCAAATCACAACACGGGAACCACTGGCACAATCAGAACTCGTTACGTATTTCTGAAGGAGGGACTTCATAGAACAAGGAACTCATCAGCCGTTTTTAGGACAGTGAAAACAGCGGTGTACAGATCAGTAAATTGTGTTAAAGGGGCTATATGCAACTTTTTCCCCAAAATAAACGTAACTATAGCCTTTTTATTTTACCATTTATGACTCAAACATCTCCTGATGAGCATACTGACACCTTGTCCGCTCACAGTGGGTGCACCTATAAGCCTGTATCCTATTTTTCATATTTTCTGACGGGTCGTCTTTTCCCGCGCTGTCTGCGGATGTGACGTCAAGCGCGTTCATGTTAAACGTTTCAGATCACTCTGCCTGCCACCACCGCTAGTCAGCGAGTAGCCTACACTCGCAAGCAGTGCAATGGATTTAACGAATACACAGAAGAGACCCAGGACAACTCGGACACCAACAGTAACTCCACAGAAGACTAAAAAAGTTAAACCCCTGACAAGTGGCCAAAAAAGGTCGAAGATTGAGAGAGACCGGCGCATTGCAAGGACTAGAGTGAACATCGGCTTCGCATTTGACTTCGCATATATATATATATATATAAACAAAAATAAATATGAATAGTGCATCAGTAATGTAAAGTCTTTTTGGGTGTCTAGAAAAGCGCTATATAAAACTGATGGATTATTTATTATATAGCCATGTAAAGCTACATTATATTGTTTGTTGTTTCTATATCTTAACAAAAAATAAGAGGTAAATGAAGATGTAAAGTGTGATGCATTTTATTTCACATAAGACATGTAGTCAATAAATATTGCTAAATAGTATTATGTATATGTGTCTTTCATACTTGGTGATAGTAAGCAACTTTGTTCAAGCCATTGTTCAAACTTTAGTTAGTGTGTAATGTTGCTGTTAGAGCATAAATAATACCTGTAAAATTATAAAGCTCAAAGTTCAATGCCAAGCGAGATATTTTATTTAACAGAAGTTCCCTTTCAAAGCCTACAGCGAACGGCCGGCTTGGACTACATCCTGGTACTTCCTTCATAAATGACGTCAGTAGAACAGTAGAACAGACTAACCTCCGCCCACAAGAATACGCGAAAAAAGGGGGCGTGGTCTTGTTGCTGTCCCACGTGGAGAAGAGGACGTGTCGCGTGGAGAAAAGGAATTGTTGCGTTTGAGTGTGTTTGTCGCCATGTCGTCGAGACGCTGTTATTTTCATCCCGGAGTCAAATCACCTTTGTTTGGCTTTCCCAGGGACGCTGTAGAGATCATTGAGCGCATACATCTCCCGTTAAGAGGCGTGACCTTTCCACGTGCGCTAAGCTGCTGTCAAATCACAACATGGGAACCGCTGGCACAATCAGAACTCGTTACGTATTTCTGAAGGAGGGACTTCATAGAACAAGGAACTCATCAGCCGTTTTTAGGACAGTGAAAACAGCGGTGTACAGATCAGTAAATTGTGTTAAGAATACAGTTTTTTTTTACACGCGAAACATGAACACATGTTATATTGCACACTGTAAACACAATCAAAGCTTCAAAAAAACACGAAGAACGGGACCTTTAAAACAATCCATGTCAGCCATTTCGCAATGAGACCCTCCCATGACACGAATTTGCGTTTGTTGTGAAGTGAGGTAAACTCAAAATGTTCAAGCGTCCAACTACGTGTGAATAGCATGATTTATTCGCACAAGTCGCGTTTGTGGTGAACGCACGGTTAGGGTGCTTTCACACTAGCACTTTTCGTGCACACCCGGGTTCCATTGACATCAAAGTTCGGTTCGTTTGGATGATGTGAACGCTGTCTTTCGAACTCGGGTGCGCACCCGCGAACTGTATCCGAGTCCACTTAAAAAGGTGGCCTTGGGTTCGGTTCATGTGAACTCCGGTACGGTTCGCTGCTTATGTGAATGCAATCGTACTAAATCGCGGAAGTGAACCGCTATTACTGATGTATGATTTGATAAAAATGGGCCCTATTTTAACGATCTGAAACGCAAGTGTCAAAGCGCAAAGCGCAAGTAACTTTGTGGGCGGGTCTCGGCGCTGTTGCTATTTTCCCGGCGGGATAAATGGCTCTTGCGCCCGGCGCAAATCTAAAATGGGTTGGTCTGAAGTAGCTTCATTATTCATAGGTGTGGTTTGGGCGTAACGTGAATAAACCAATCAGAGCGTCATCCAACATTCCCTTTAAAAGCAGGTGCGCAAGTTCCATTATGGATTGCTATTATTATGCCGATTGCCGAGGAGACTGATGTTCTTGTAAGAGCAGTGAAAGACAGAGAAGTTGTGTTGTATGGGGATGGGAGAAACCCACCCAAAATAGCGTCGGTTAAATAAATAATTAGCCTGAATAATTTGTAAGCTAGATTTATGCCTATTTTTTCACATCTTCGTGGCACACCACAATGATTTCCGTCATCTCATGTGTTAATATTTTTTTAGTGTAACAATTTATGATTTGCAAAAATAACTGTTGCATCTGTGTAGATTACATGAGCAAAGTGTATGCGCGTTGTGCACGCTATGGTCAAGCACGCGCCCTTAAAATAGCATAATGAACAACGTGCAACGCGCCACTGACTTTAGACTAGGTTTTTCTGGTCAGTGGCGCAATTGTTTAATGGAACAGCAAAATAGCACCAGGGATTGTTTGCGCCGGAACACGCCTCCTTTTTTGCGCTGAACCGCCCAGGAAGCGCAAGTTCATTCACTAGTTTAGCGACGTGCTTCTGTGGAGGGAAAAGCGCGCTTTGCGCGGGTGCAAAATAGGAATGACACATGCGTCGGTGTACAAAGTCAATTGCGCTGGGTGCAAGATAGGGCCCAATGTGTGTTTGTGTGTTTCACTAATTTTCCTGACGAGCTTGACTGACATACTGCAAGCAGAGAGCTGTAGATCTCATTTCTGCTCGTCTTCAGTGTTCTTTAGCGCATTTGCAGTACATTTGTGGCAGGTAGACGCAAGTGCCATTACGTACTAAAGCTTTGGTAACAAAAAACCAACTGTTCAAAAACAAAAATATAAAAGTGAGGTGAGCAACGCTATGCATTTTGCCACCTTCTTACTCGTTGTCGTTACCAAGCAACTGCGTAAACAGCTGCTGCTTTGATGACGCAAACACACCCTAGTTTGGACCCAAATTATATAATATGAACACAGTCCAGCGGGGACAGGGGGAGGGAGGAGCAATCGAACTAGGGTTTGGTCCAGGCAATCAAACCAAGTGTGAAAGCACCCTTAGATATGGTGTACCACTCTGCATATTCTTAAACACCAGCCTCAACGAGAGGTCGAAGGCACGACTGCCTGTGGACTGTCCTCACGGGAGCTTTGCTGCGTATATGGAGTGGATGCTGGTGGCTCCCTGTACACAGTTTGCATCACGAAGGAGGACGACGCCAGCCCCACTCCGGACCCAAGCCTTCAGACCCATCGACTCCACCTTTGCTCAATGCTTCCTCGGCTCTACCATGGGCTGTCATCTCTCAGGCTCTACTATGGTACCATGGTATATCGTTGCTCTGGCTCTGTTTCGGACTTCCAGATCTCCGGCATTGAACTTCCAACCCTCTGGATCCACTGGGCTCCTCCTTCCCTTTGATTTCGCCACTGTTCTCTGTCGTATCAACTCTGCCCCACCTCAGTCGTGCGCAAATGCGGCTCCACCTTGGCTCTCCAGGCCTAATTCCGTGTCGTCCTGGGTTTACGTGTCCTCAGCTCTGCCTGGGTCTCCTCTGTTCGCATCTGCACCTCAGTCAGTCGGGTTCCTGGTTCCATCTTGCCTCCTCCCTCCAACGTTTCCACCCTAGCTCTTTTCTCCATTGTCTCCACCTTGGTGTGTTCCCTTCTGCGCCCTTCTCCAAGGTCAAGTTTGTCTCTGGATCCTCATCCACCTCCAGACCCCCCTCCCTCCCTCTTCTATTGCACTTTTGCAGCACAAGGATGCACTTTCCAGGGGAGGGTGTTACGTCACTGTCATGTTTCGTTTAATTATATTGTCTTGTTTAGTTTAATAGTTTCATTGTCATGTTCTGCTCAGTTTCTAGGTCATGGTTTTCATTGTCTCCGTCTTTGCATGAGTTCACATGCATTTGTTACTATGGTTTCTGATTGGTTAAAACCTGTCCCAGTTTCTTTGATTCCCTGTCTCAGTGTATTTAAGACTTAAGTTTTCTTAGTTCTTTGTTCTATGTTATATTTGATGTTAGATGTGTAGTGTGCTATTGCTCTCTGTGTTTATTAAAATCTTGTTTCATCATCATTCTGTGTCACGCATCTCTCTTTATTGGATTTACTACACGCTAACAAGGACGCTTAGGACATCAGTCGCTGATACGCCTCTTGAGATCAGTGGAGTGAGGTTTACCTGCAGGGTTCTCACTAGCTGGCCTCCGTTACATGTGCACTATGGCCGTTACATGCGCACTTATAGACATCACAGCATGTGTGTTCGGCCACGACTCCAACGAAGACCATTTTGAATGTCTGGTTAAGGATGTGAAATACATGCAGCTTAAGTTAAAATGGAAAAATAAAGATAATACAAAATGCTTGCACATACGCACACACGGTGCAATCATATTTATTCAAAGACACGGGACAAACATTTATTTCCTGTCCAAACTCCTGTCCTCTCTTTTCATAAAAAAAATCTCATCTATGTTTATTACAGAATTTAAGCCTTTCCATATCCAAGATAAGCTTCTCCAAATACAAATACATCATGTAGATGTTTTAATCTATTCAAGACGTGAAAACCCTTAGAGAATGCTGTTAAGAGCTGTTGGATACCAAAGGCTGTTTTCCATTTGTTTTCAACACAGTAACGCCCTGACCTGAAATATTAAACACACACACACACACACACGCACGCACGCACGCACACACACACACACAAAGCTAGATCTGAAAAACTGGCCTCTTGAGGATGCTTTGTGCGTAAAAATTATATATACATTTAATTTTTTAGTATATAGGATTAGTAGGCTATGTGAGTTTCCATTAGTCTATAGTATTTATAATTAACTGTATATAAAAACAATAGGAGTCTATATGCCCCTATTTAGATGTGTGTTTTATGAGGACACAAATGTGTATAATGACATGTGTATCACAACGTAAACATGGCTTAAAAAACATACTAAATAAATAAAATAAATAAATATAAATTATTATTCAAAAAATGCTGAAAGTTTTGGGTGGGTAGGTTAGTGTCAGGGGAGAGAATATACAGTTTGTACAAAAACCATTACACTCATGGAAAGTCCCCATAAACCACATATAGGCCTACGCGTATATGTGTGTGTGTTGGTGGGTGTGAGTGTGTGTGTGTTTGATGTCTTATCACCTGTACCCTCCTCTAACTGTGGGCACAAACGTGTCCCTCAGCGGTTTTAACATCCACAACACTATGTTCTGTGAATCAGCACTGACAGTCCTGATAAATCAGTTCAGTGATAACACATGGCTCAATCTCTCCGAACACCACCTCACGACCTCCTTATCTCTGCATTACATGGGAAATGTCTCTTAGGGGGTCAGAACTGCTAAAGGTCAAAAGTTGTGAGATGGTGCGTGTGTGTCTCAGCCAGTCTAATTGACCCCTCTCAGACCTGTGTTTATCTATCTTTACTATCTCGCCCTTAAGAGTGTGAGAGCACAGACCTACAACAAGGTCACTTCCTTTCCAAGAAGCCACTGCTGAGACTGTTTCAGACAGCATTTGTGTGAAACATGTGTGACCACCTCCACCCCTTTAGTTTAAGCTATGTTTATACATTCAATAATGTTAAAATAATAATGATTTATTATTGTCTGATTATAAAAACCTCTTCGTTATAGATGCCACACTAATCCTGTGCATCCAATTTCATTAAAAAATAAATATGCCATCTGAAAGTTGCGGTTGGTGGTCAGTTTGTGTGTAAATGTAGTACAATGTACAACTTTTTCCAACTTTTGATGTCATTTATAGTGAGAAATTAGTATTTTAGAAATTAAATATTCATTTAGTCATCACCAAAACTCTATTTAGATCATTAAACCATTATGCTTCCTAAGAAGTCTGGTACCTTTGTGCACAAACGCTGCCTGCAAGTCATCGCCTGATAGGCGTGTAAAGCAACAAATCCCTGCCTAAGATTTTGGACACAGCCATTAATTTAAATATATAGGCCTACACAATACCAGTAAAATAAATCAGGGCACACTTTAGTCCAATTCTCACTATTAACTATGAATTTTGCCTCAATAAACTCCTAATTACTGCTTATTAATAGTTAGTAAGGTAGTTGTTAAATTTAGGTATTGGGTAAGGATTATGGTGTGTAGAATATGGTCATGCAGAATAAGGCATTAAAGGATTTATAATGGCAGTGAATGGTTGTGTCATTTTTGAAGTCCATAAAAGTGCATCTATCCATCATATAACTGCTCCACATGGCCCCGGGGGTTAAAGGGATAGTTCACCCAAAAATGAAAATTCTGTCATCATTTACTCCCTCAAGTTGTTCCAAATCTGTATGAGATTCTTTGTTCTGCTGAACACAAAAGAAGATATTTTGAAGAATGTTTGTAACCAAACAGAGAGAGCAACCATTGACTGCCATAGTATGGGAAAAAATACTATGGTAGTCCATGGTTGCTCTCTCTGCTTTGTTACAAATGTTCTTCTAAATATCTTCTTTTGTGTTCAGCAGAACAAAGAAACTCATACAGGTTTGGAACAACTTGAGGGTGAGTAAATGATGACAGAATTTTGTGTCAGGGTTCTGTCACTTCGGTCTAGTTTACTCTTGGTTTGTGACAGAGCCCTGACACTCCTGTATTGTTTGTCTTGTCTTGTGTGAGCGCGCAGCTTTGAGCATGCTCGAGCTGCGTGCTCTTCTGTCCTTGTGTTTGTGTGCGGGGCGTGGTGTTCGGATCCCAGCACCTCTGTCTAGTTTGGGTTTCAGTTTTGTGTTGGGATTCGGACATTCATGCTCCGCGTGTTTGTTTTTTGTCGAGCGCACGGAATGAGCATTCGCTCGTTCTCGTGCGCTCTGTCTTGTCGTGTGAGCATGCGCTCTTCTGTCCGTGTGTGTTTGCTTTCATGTTATGTGTTGTGTTGTGTAGCACGTGACTAGTGTTTTTCACTGGCTGCGTGCTTTCATGTTGTCATGTTTTGTGTGAACATGCAGCTGATGAGTTCTCATTAGCTGCATGTTCATGTCATGTTTGGTGTGAGCACATATCTTGTGTTTCTTTGTGCCATGTGCTCATGTCTATTGTCTAACCTCGCCCACCTTGTTTCCTGATTATTGGTTAATTTGCCCCACCTGTCCTCCCTCGTTACCCTCCTTTGTTTGTTCCCTATTTAATCTCCTTGTGTTTTCAGTCCAGTGCGGAATCGTCGTCTTATCAACCTCATGTTTCCCTGCTCCAAGTCAAGTCAAGTCATTTCTGTTTTTCCCCCTCGGGGTAGTTTGTTTTTGTCTTGTTTTATTTTATTATCTACATTAAACAGCCCATATTTCTGCATCTTTGAGTCCTCGCTTCATCCCTTCAACAAACCCTGACATTTTCATTTTTGGGTGAACTATCCCTTTAATAAAGACCTTCTGAAGCAAAGTGGTGCATTTATGTAAGAAAAATATCCATATTTAAAACTTTATAGACTAAAATAACTAGCTTCCAGTGTTCAGCGGTACGCAAGTCGACTTGCGCTAAAAGAGTCTCACACATTGGGCGTGAGACACACGCATTTCAACTGTTTACATGCTCACACGAAATTTCCAGGATAATGCCCACCAAGTTGTGCCGCTATTAAGAGGAATCAAGTGAGTTCCACATAGAGTTCAGAAGGCCCTGCCATGCACCAGCCAATCAAAGAAAAAATATAGCTACCGAACAGCCAATCAGAAAATAGCATTGCTGTATCCGCTGTATCTGTTAGATATTCCTGCAACAACAACGTTTACATTCTGCCACCTACTGGTGGTTTAGTTTAATGTTTTCTTTCCAACATTTCTTATTTGTATATTCAAATATATTAAAAACAATCTCATTAAATTTTTCAGTGTAAATTATTTCATTTGATTGGTAACAGCCCTATAGTGTCTTCTTCTAATTTAATTTATAGATCAAATTTAAGAATATAAAATGAAAGCTGAAGCATAGCCTATATTTAATAAGATTATGGGAAAACGCCCTTTATATAAGGTAAAAATGTCAAAGATATGCAGATATAAATATCTCAAAGCTGATTGAACACTGGTGAGACTATTGCTTCAGAATAAATGATATTTACAACACAGTAAATCCTGAAAAAAAAAATATTCCAAATTATTATGGATTATTAATTTGCCTCTTCCCTGACACACACACATACAGAGAAATGTTGAATTAAGTTTTTTAAAATATTTATTATTTATTTATTTATACAAATGTTTCAGATCAGAACCTCGTCCCCACCCAAACCCCTGCTGCTGTCACAAAAATCTCACTCTGAACTCAATTCAAAACTTGAGAGCCCTGGGAGCATCACAAGCTTTGACGCCTCTCGTGGATTGGCAACAAACTCAAGCCCCTCTTCTCTTATATCCGAATCCTCCGCCATTTCACTTTAAAACTGGGGCGGCAGTGGTTCATGTAGGTTGTCTACTAACAGGAAGGTTGGTGGTTCTATCCCCGGTTCCACCTGACCAAGTGTCGAGGTGTCCAGTGTCCATGAGCAAGACACCTAACCCCAGCTGCTTCCGACGAGCTGGATGGCACCTTGCATGGCTGACACCGCCGTCTGTGTATGAATGAGTGAGTGAATGGGTGAATGTGAGGCAATATGTAAGCAGGGGCGTAAATCGCGGGGGGGACAGGGGGGACAGGACCCCCCCAATCTGAGGGCTGTCCCCCCCTAAAAACCATGCTGAGTATTGTAAATAATATAACAATATATACTTAAAATAAATGTGTAAGTAGTGAAACAATACAAACGCAAACGGGAAAAAGAAATGCGTTTTAAGTTTAGAAACATTTTGAGTCCCCCCTCCCCCCTTGCCTCACAGTGGTTTGATCTACCGCGCACCTCAACTAACGTTACATAGAACGTAGAAAAACCACCACACAAGTTTGGGGAGAGAACAAGGCTCTTCAGACAGCAGTTGTGAAACACCAGTAAGCAGCTGTCAAGGCTATTTTATTCACTTTAAACGTCAGATGAAATGATTATTTTCTCTTTAATACAGATTAGGCAAAACACTGTTAACATCCCTTGTCCACCGCCGCACCGCCCCGCCCCGCTGTACAGTAATAACATCATTGAGTTCAGTTAGAACTGACAAAACAATTAAAAACTGAACGTGTCTGCTCAATACAGAACGAGCAAAACGCTCGTTAAAGATTATCCAAGATTGGGTTTCAAAGCGCAAAAGCGCCTATTTAAGGGAGTGTGTTATTGTACTGTTTTGTTGTTGTGTTTTTCATTACGAATAATCGGGTAATGAACCCAAAATTCAAGCAACCCGCCCCCAAATTCAAAAAATTGGCTAATTCTAAACCGTAAGTTCAGTCAGATGTGTGTAGGGTTTTCTCAATATGATAATAAGTGGCAGATCAGAGGGCTTGCTGCAGCTGAATATCTAAATATCTGAATATCATAGTATAAAATACTATTTGGAGGACGCAAGATAATTTAATAATTATAATATGACAGCG
This sequence comes from Romanogobio albipinnatus, assembly GCA_023566225.1. NCBI lineage: Eukaryota > Metazoa > Chordata > Actinopteri > Cypriniformes > Gobionidae > Romanogobio > Romanogobio albipinnatus. The sequence goes on along the minus strand of CM042258.1, from coordinate 43,480,473 downwards.
TGGTGAACCTTAATCGTATTGAAACTACTATCGCTTTGTGTTGTTGGTCAGATAAAATGACAGAGAAAAGAAAAACGGACATCAATAATTTTTCAGTGCACCAAAACACCAAAACATTTTTTTTTTTTGTGGTACACATGTCCTTACAAGTACGATTTTGGCTGTATTATTTGTGTCCCCTTCAAAAATTGCTCTTGAGAAATTTCATGTTTATTGTCCCCCCCAACTTTTAGATGAAATTTACGCCCCTGATGTAAAGCGCTTTGGTGGCCATGGGTCTGTTGAAAGCGCTATATAAATGCAGTCCAATTACCATTTTACCATTTAAAAACGCAAGGGTTACTCTTTTATCGCAAGTCGACTTGCTTACTGCTGACCGCTGGAACTAGTTATTTTAGTCTATAAAGTTTTAAATATGGATATTTTTCTTACACAAACATGCCACTTCGCTTCAAAAGGCCTTTATTAACCCCCCGGAGCTGTGTGGAGCAGTTATATGATGGATCGATGCACTTTTATGGACTTCAAAAACAGAGCAACATTCACTGCCATTATAAAGCTTGGAAGAGCCAGGACATTTTTTTATATAACTCTGATTGTTTTCGTCTGGAAGAAGAACGTCATATACACCTAGGATGATTTGAGGGTGAGTAAATTTCATTTTTGGGTGAACTAACTCTTTAATATGTGCTTTATAAGTACTAATATGCATGCTGATAAGCAGCTAGTTAATAGTGAGAATTGGATCTTAACTAAAGTGTTACCATAAATCCAATTAAAATTAGACCCAGTGCTTGTGTGTTCTGTGTGAGCTTCACAAATGCATTGCTACATTTCTGATAATAGATAAAAGACCTTTTTTACTAGTGACATTTTGCTGAAATTTTGCCAATGATACCGTACCTTTAGGCCTGTGTGTAGGCAGCAGACAACAAGACAGTTCTCTAGATATTAAAAAGAGCGCAAGTATACACTTTCTATGCTTTCTTTATTTCTTTTTCGTTGTGCTATATTTCTCCAGGCGTTTGGCTGGGGAGCAGCCAGTATTAAATCATCACACGGGCTTCAGTTGCAGATGTAAGCCGCAGTCCCTCGCGCGTTCAGACACTGCCATCCTAATATGCACACGCTCATCCATCAGTACGGCAATTCAGCTGCAGGTGCTCTGTCCTCAAAGTCCCACTCATCTTTTGTGTCAGAGACAGGGCCAACTTGGCTGTGGCCTCCGAAACCTTTCAGATGTCAAGCAGACCAGTGTATAATGTACATGTACATGCATGCAATTTTTCATATTGTGAAAGGGGGAAAAAGCTAAGAAAAAAATCCCACTCCTCAAATAATGTACCTGTGCAGGCTTGCTAATATTTACACAGATGTGGTATAACAAATGTGCCTGGTGGCAGCACAGATTGTGTTTACTAAATAACCCATGTAACTGGTAGTTTAAGAAAAGTGCATCTTTTTATATGAGCATTTTCAAAAGAGTAAAGTTTCATGTAACGTAGAGATCCACAGGAGGCAAGGTGTAGTCTGTAGTTGAACCCAAGTGCAGTTTTATTTAAACAAGGTGATATAAACAGAATCCAACAATGACTTGACTTGAACTTAGCATGACTTGACTAAAACAGATTTGAACTGTCATGTACCATAAGCAAACTTGACAAACTCACCAACAGAGGTTAAAGGAACAATACTCAACAAACTGACAAGGCAAACATGAGGACTATTGCCACGTTCCAGGCAACCCGTAACCTGTGTTTTTCCAACCCTCTACCCATGAAAGTGCACTGGAACGGTAGTCAAACCCGTGACTTCCCACCCGTGTACTCGTACTAGATCGATGTACTCCCAGTTACGTGCTCTTACGTCACATAGTCCGCAAAGCAACAATGGCAGCCCCTACGAATGCAGTGTTTATGAAATTTGTACATGAATAACCTAAAGCTAGTGGAGTGCCTCAGGGCTCAGTGCTGGGACCGCTTTTCTTCTCCATCTACATGTCATCACTAGAACTGTCATTTAGAAACATGGTTTCTCCTATCACTGCTATCATCTAGAGCTACTAGAGTGCCTCAGGGCTCAGTTCTGGGACCGCTTCTCTTCTCCATCTACATGTCATCAATAGATCTGTCATTCAGAAACATGGTTTCTCCTATCACTGCTATCATCTAGAAATATAAGGAATTAACAGCTTCTCTTGCCTTATGTAACATTTTTTCTCCTCTGTTTCCCTCAAATAAGCAAGGAGTAAGCACCTTTGGCGATAGAAATGATTGTAAATAAGCATAAGCCCCGTACGGTCCGCCATGCTTTGTTTACATCTAGTTACCACAATTCCTTGCGATCAGGCAGTTTGGTGTGTCTTTGCCCGGAACGCTACAAAGTCGTGAGTCGTGGTTTGAAGTCGTAACTTACGGGCTCAAAAACCTGCCTGGAACGCAGCATATACAGAGACTAGGAGAACAAATGACTATGACAACCAATGAACAACCAGAACTCAACCACATAACAAGACAATGAACCAATGAGAACTACACTGTAAGAAAAGAAAAAGTTGACCTAACTTAAAATTGTAAGGCAACTTGCTGCACAGCTTTACTACAACAAAGTAGTTCACCTAACTCGATTAACTAAGGTCACATGTCTCCCAATTTAAGGTATTTTGTTCAGCTGATTGAGTTTTTATAAATTTTGTATGTCACCATCATGGTGATCAGTGTTTAGTTGGGCAGCTTGACGACTTTTTAATGTTAGTGTTTCTCTGGCTGCTGTAACTGAGTTTGCTATGGCAAGAAAAGCAAGAGAAAACAAAATCAGATGCTGTCGGCTGCTCAAAGATAAGAATATAATCATTGTGTAGTGGCTTAATTAATTTTTATGATTTTATGACTTGAGTTTATTATGACCAATATACTATTAACTTTGTTTTATTGTGATTCTAGAAAAGATCCAGCACGGTTTTAATCAGAAAAGCTGAATAAGGTTTAAAACAGATTGTACACTAAGCACTTTGACCTCATTTGATTTAATCACACAGACATCAAGAATCAGCCTATGAATCTCAACAATGGTGACATGCTTCATGCCGCAATGCATTCTGGGAGCCATGGATGAGTTTTGCATGATTCACCCAGAATGCATTGTTAACTTGTTGTAACTTGTATGCTTGTTAACTTGCATTTACAAATCGAATTTACAACTAATACTAGGTTGAACCAACGACTATTCAACCAACATATTTTCACTGGTTAAGCCAACTTTTTTGCATTTGATTGTCCAGTTAACTAAAACAATCATTAGTCTACATTTTTATGAGTTGGATTTTTTTGCAGTGAATGGACACATGACTTGACCAACCAATGAGAACATGACACTGTAGTATAGTTTGTTTGTACGGGAAGAAGGAGGCGGGAACCGGCGAACATTTAAAGTGTTTAATCAAAAACAAACACAAAATAAAATGGCGGCGACAGCCCCTCACGGTCGACTGCCGCCTACACACACACAAACACAAAATGAAAATAAAAATCTGCAGCCCCTCGCGGACGACTGCAGCGTGCACATAACAAAACATCCAGGCCTGGTCCTCTCTCCTCCCTCACTGTCGTCGCTCCTCCTTTATAGTCCCTCACTCCTCCGCGAGGGCCGAGATCGCTGCGGCGCGCTGCTGGCGCTCATCCTCCCTGATGAGCACCGCCTCGTCCCGCCCTCACGGTCCCTCGGCCTCGCTGCTCGCCACATACCCCCAACGCCCTTTGCAGGCCGGGGGGTACTCCCGAGCCTGCGCTCTACTCCCCCCCCCCCATCCCCGGGGGGGGCGATCACGGCGGCCGCGGGATCTGGAGGGTAAGAACAGCGAGGTGAGAGAAGGGAGCGAGGAACATGAGGAGCGACAGAGACGAGAGAGTGGAGAGAGGAGAAAAGAAAAAGAAAAAAACAAAATTCTGGTCCGGTTCCCAGACACACTGCCACTCGGTCCTCAGCCAGCCGAGAGGCTCTTCCTCGCGGTGCCATGCGGTGGTACTGGACGGCCGGTGGACGGCTCAACACTCCTCCGCCCCCTGGCGGCCGGCGGTGGGTCCTCCTGTCGAGGGCAGCCGGCAGCGAGTCCCGTGCGCTCCCTGCCCCTCCCCTACACGGCGGAGGGATACAGGCTCCGGCCCACGGCGAACGCCGGTGACTCCTCCGCGCTCCCTCTAGGACGGCAGCCACCCCACCTCGACCCAGGGGCACGGCAGCGAGCTCTCCGTCCCACCGACCTTCATCCGCTCCAGCACCACCGCTTCGGGCAGCCGCTCGCGGACTTCTCTCCTCCGCGCTGCCCGAACTCCACGGCACCGCGATCCCCCTCAGCTGCGAGGGCTCCTCGACAGCGTGTCCCTCCTTCCTCCCGGGTTTCGGCACCAATGTAGTATAGTTTGTTTGTACGGGAAGAAGGAGGCGGGAACCGGCGAACATTTAAAGTGTTTAATCAAAAACAAACACAAAATAAAATGGCGGCGACAGCCCCTCACGGTCGACTGCCGCCTACACACACAAACACAAAATGAAAATAAAAAGCTGCAGTCCCTCGCGGACGACTGCAGCGTGCACATAACAAAACATCCAGGCCTGGTCCTCTCTCCTCCCTCACTGTCGTCGCTCCTCCTTTATAGTCCCTCACTCCTCCGCGAGGGCCGAGATCGCTGCGGCGCGCAGCTGGCGCTCATCCTCCCTGATGAGCGCCGCCTCGTCCCACCCTCACGGTCCCTCGGCCTCGCTGCTCGCCACAGACACATAGACAAGGGAACCAATCAAAACAAGACAAGCACATGACAAGAACCAGGAAACATGACTGAAGCAAAATTACACAATAAAAGACATGAAAACATGAACCAAATCCCAAATGCATGAGGTACATTTTTATCACATTTGTGTACCAAAATGTACCACATCTGTGGATAAACAAAGTTTGAAAGTTTTCCCAGCGGTTAGCAGTTGAACAGTCATCCTAGATAGGATTTCTCTTTCTCATGACATGCAAGCAAGCTTTCCCCTCTATGGACTCTGAAAGGGTTTGAAAGTTCTGTGTTTGTATAAGCAGAAGAGACACAAGTGGCCTGAAAGCCGGCGCATTTCACCGTTTGATCATCTTGTTCCGCGTCCTTTCACACGCTGGAGCCAGTGTAGACTGACCTTTATTTTGGTTCACTGCATGCAGACAAATCTGCAAACAATTAAAAAATAAATGTGAAAAAAACAAGAAAATAACCCTGTTTTGTTTTATGGCCTGTAGTCAAAACGAATGTCTGCTTTAGGTTGCCAGTCGCCTCAAATTCAAGCCAAGGGGTTCTTAATTCAATCTAAATAGAAATAAAGGCAGTTACTTCTAGCTACTAGCTTTTTTTTTTACACTTTTGGTTATACTGTTCATCAGAATTTTTGTTTTATTTGTATTTAAATCAATCCATTTATTTATTTTAAAAGTCAATTTACCTTTGTGAAAATGAAGTACAGTTTAGCATACTTTAAAAATGTAATACAGTACTTATTACAGAAATAATATTCACTGAAAGAATAAGTGCAAACTAACTGCATTGTTTTCAGACATTTAATCGCATGTTATTTGTAATGAAAACATTTATCATAGTTTAAATGTATATTTATTTCAATATAATATAAGTAGGACTTAAGTACATCTTTATCTATCATTTCCTAAGTATTTGTGTTGTCTTTAAAATACGGTTAAAGTGAATTACACAATTGTAATGATGAAGTTGCATTTTAGTACATTTAAAAAACACTACAGCTAAAATTATAATCAATTATAATAAAGTACTTTACAATGTACTAGGTATAGCCTACAATGCTATATTAGTCAAGTAAGTGTACTTCTTTAAAGCACGACAAGAGATAATTAAAACAATTATTTGAAATGTACGGTAAAGTAAAAATTACAATTTGGCATTTTTATAAAGTGCACTTAAGTGTGTTACGGTAACACTTTATTTTACAGTGTCATTACACATATAGTTACTGTAGTAATAACTATAAATTATGCATGATTGTATGCAGTTAACCAAAGATGGCTAATCCTAACCCTAATTAAAATATCCCCAGCGTATTAATTAACAACATGTACTTACTATAGGGTTAAGGTTTGGGGTTAGTTGCATGTAGTTATGCATAATTTACTGTTATTACTATGGTAAGTACAGTAACAAGGACACTGTAAAATAAAGTGTTACCACCTTTTATTACATTCATATTATCGTATATTAATACACTCTTATTAGATTATTAGGAAAACCTGTTAAATTTCTCATTAATGCATTTATCGTATCAACCAATCACATGGCAGTTGCTTCAATGCATTTAGGGGTGTGGTCCTGGTCAAGACAATCTCCTGAACTCCAAACTGAATGTCAGAATGGGAAAGAAAGGTGATTTAAGCAATTTTGAGCGTGGCATGGTTGTTGGTGCCAGACGGGCGGGTCTGAGTATTTCACAATCTGCTCAGTTACTGGGATTTTCACTCACAACCATTTCTAGGGTTTACAAAGAATGGTGTGAAAAGGGAAAAACATCCAGTATGCGGCAGTCCTGTGGGCGAAAATGCCTTGTTGATGCTAGAGGTTAGAGGAGAATGGGCCGACTGATTCAAGCTGATAGAAGAGCAACTTTGACTGAAATAACCACTTGTTACAACCCAGGTATGCAGCAAAGCATTTGTGAAACCACAACACGCACAACCTTGAGGCGGATGGGCTACAACAGCAGAAGACCCCACCGGGTACCACTCATCTCCACTACAAATAGGAAAAAGAGGCTACAATTTGCAAGAGCTCACCAAAATTGGACAGTTGAAGACTGGAAAAATGTTGCCTGGTCTGATGAGTCTTGATTTCTGTTGAGACATTCAGATGGTAGAGTCAGAATTTGGCGTAAACAGAATGAGAACATGGATCCATCATGCCTTGTTACCACTGTGAAGGCTGGTGGTGGTGGTGTATTGGTGTGGGGGATGTTTTATTGGCACACTTTAGGCCCCTTAGTGCCAATTGGGCATGGTTTAAATGCCACTGCCTACCTGAGCATTGTTTCTGACCATGTCCATCCCTTTATGACCACCATGTACCCATCCTCTGATGGCTACTTCCAGCAGGATAATGCACCATGTCACAAAGCTTGAATCATTTCAAATTGGTTTCTTGAACATGACAATGAGTTCACTGTACTAAAATGGCCCCCACAGTCACCAGATCTCAACCCAATAGAGCATCTTTGGGATGTGGTGGAACGGGAGCTTCGTGCCCTGGATGTGCATCCCACAAATCTCCATCAACTGCAAGATGCTATCCTATCAATATGGGCCAACATTTCTAAAGAATGCTTTCAGCACCTTGTTGAATCAATGCCATGTAGAATTGAGGCAGTTCTGAAGGCGAAAGGGGGTCAAACACAGTATTAGTATGGTTTAGGTGAGTGTATGTTGCTAGGGCACTTATAACAATTACACAGGATACCCAGAGAAGTTAATACTCAGACAACAGTTTTGCTTTTCCTTTTCCATTTCTATCTTGAGTAATCCATGCTATGAATTAAACTGTCAGCCTTCATTTCCAAATAAAGACCAATACGAACACCTTCATTTGCTCCAAGTTATATTCAGGGAGAGCTTAGCAAGGAGTCAGTTTAGACAAGTAATCTTATAATACACAATCATTGCTGCAGGCAAAAACTGTGGCTAGCATTTGTGTTTGTTTACAGTGTAGTCGATTATCACCTGCCATCAATGGTTTACTTAAATCACAAAGTGCTATACACCGAGAATGTCCCTTATTGTCCTTCTTGGCATCCTTAGCATCAGAATAAATTTGTGACCATTTCAAACATTTCAAGTTGCAAACGAGTCTTTGATGCTAATGCTAACCATGCACTAGTCAATAGACCTCCAACATTTTTAAACACTATTTGATGTTCCGAGCAAAGAGAAAGTAGGGTTATTCCAAAAATTTTTCCTGGGTTTTGTTAGTAAAGGAGACGCATTTCCCCCCTCTCACGAAGCATACAGACACATTTAATGGCCTGCCATAATACAATTCATGTATCTAGAGTCCCACGGTCCACTAAATATTAAACAAACCGAGGAATGTGTACACTTGATGGACAAACTGAAGCGAATTTGATGGATGAATGAAAAAGAATGAAGAAAAAAAACAAACAAGCAAAGCTACTATATTCAGTGGTGTACATCATCAAAATGATCTTTGGTAATGACATGAAAATGCTGATACAATCAGCCATCTGCAGCTTACAACGTCTAAGCGAAATCAAATCATGAGTCACTTAGACATAAATCAAATCCAGCTTTGAAAGGCTTTCATCAGTGACAATCGCCCAGGCAGAAACACATGGCTGCAGAATGCAGACGGCATTGACAGCTGAACATCTCACTGCCTGTTTTTATAAAGCTGATGTAACCCATCATGTTGTTGTTGCTCAACAATAGCGGCCCCCCAAGCGGCATGGGCCGTTCAACCAGCCTAGGCCTTTCAATGATGCAGGTCCCATAGCAGGCGTGAAATTCCCCATTACTGCGCCTCTTTCTCTGGCCGTAGTCAGGCTGCATGACTTCCAGCTCGCTCCTGCGGACAAGAGTCAACATTGTTCTCTGTGTGGGACTGTCTTTATGGAGTCTCTCAACTCAGACTCGCACGCAGAGAAAGAGATTAAGATGGGCCCGCATGCAGAGCAAAGGCTGAAGGGAAATCAACATCACATGATTAGCTGACACCAGGGCTTGGGGACTATCCTACTTGATTTACTGAAAGGCAAAGCTTGATAAATAAGGATTGACGTTTACTGCTGATACAACTCTTTGGTTTCTGCTAGGTCTTTTTTGTTGTTTTGTTGTTGTTGTTGTTTTTTTGTTGACCTGTTTCCATCATTCCATCAACGCTCCTGTTGAAACGAACTGAATACAATTAATTACACATGTAATATTACACATTTAATTACTATTATTTGAACTTACCACATAAATGCTACATGTTTTTGTGAGTCTACAGCCCCAGGCAGGACAGGACTGAAGATCTGATCACGTAGGACACTGTCATATATTTATAACCTGATTCATTTTGTGGACTGAAATGCAGTCACAGTCCCAGCTAACAAAAACATGTTCTAAAAATATTGAGTTAATATCATATCTGAATGTTCTCTGTACGTACAAAAACATAGTTTTTGTGCTAATGTGATTGGTTCTACTCCACCTGCTCCGAGTGGGATTCGAACTGGTGTCTCCAGCATGGGAGGCTGGCATGCTAACAAGGACATTAACGACTGCAACCGCTAACATCAGTCACTAGAGCACCTCTTGAGGCCAGGGGAGTAAGGTTTACACGCACAGCTCTTACTGGCCTACCTCCATTACACTCACCCCCTAAACCTCACTCCCATACGGGTCACGGCACCAAATGTGACCAGTCCTACTCAACCTGCTCCAAGTGGGATTCGAACTTGGGTCTCTGGCGTGGGAGGCTGGCATGCTAACAAGGACGTTAAAGGCTGCAACCGCTAACATCAGTCGCTAGAGCACCTCTTGAGGCCAGGGGAGTAAGGTTTACACGCACAGCTCTTACTGGCCTACCTCCATTACACTCACCCTCTAAACCTCACTCCCATACGGGTCACGGCACCAAATGTGACCAGTCCTACTCAACCTGCTCTGAGTGGGATTCGAACTTGGGTCTCTGGCGTGGGAGGCTGGCATGCTAACAAGGACGTTAAAGGCTGCAACCGCTAACATTAGTCACTAGAGCACCTCTTGAGGCCAGGGGAGTAAGGTTTAAACGCACAGCTCTTACCAGAGGAAATATAATTGGATCAACTAGCATGAATTATTTTCAGGTTAAATTTCCAAAATTAGGTAAATTATTTGATTTATAAACCTGGGATAGAGGTAAGCCGGCTATATATATATATATATATATATATATATATATATATATATATATATATATATATATATATATATATATATATATATATATATATATATATATATAGGAGTGTAACGGTACACATATTCATACAGAACCATTTTGGTACAGGACTTCCGGACGAATGCAATCTTTAACAGTCGGCTTGTTTAACCGGCTTGGTCAACGCAGCCGTATACCAGGAAGTTTCTAGAAGCACTTCATGCTTCCTGCTGCTGACCAACTTTATGGAGATGCAGATTTCATTTTCCGACTTGCCACCTGCACAGTGCAAAAGCAACCAGTACCTGGTTTAAGGACCATGGTATCCCTGTTCTTAATTGGCCAGCAAACTCGCCTGACCTTAACCCCATAGAAAATCTATGAGGCATTGTGAAGAAGAAGATGCCATATGCCAGACTCAACAATGCAGAAGAGCTGAAGGCCACTATCAGAGCAACCTGGGCTCTCATAACACCTGAGCAGTGCCACAGACTGATTGACTCCATGCCACGCCGTATTTCTGCAGTAATTCAGGCAAAATGAGCCCCAACTAAGTATTGAGTGCTGTACATGCTCATACTTTTCATGTTCATACTGTTCAGTTGGCCAAGATTTCAAAAAATTCTTTGTTTTGCTTTGTCTTTCTTTGTATTGGTCTTAAGTAATATTCTAATTTTCTGAGATACTAAATTTGGGATTTTCCTTGGTTGTCAGTTATAATCATCAAAATTAAAGAAATAAACATTTGAAATATATAAGTCTGTGTGTAATGAATTAATATAATATACAAGTTTCACTTTTTGAATGGAATTAGTGAAATAAATCAACTTTTTGATGATATTCTAATTATCACCAGCACCTGTATGTTTAAATAAATCTGTCATGAAAATGACAGCCACTGTGTATAAATGATTATATTTCAACATCGAATTGAAGTAACTCCTCCATGAACTGCCACCTTAACGTGGTGGAGGGGTTTGAGTACCCGAATGACCCTAGGAGCTACGTTGTCCGGGGCTATATGCCCCTGGTAGGGTCTCCCAAGGCAAACAGGTCCTAGGTGACGGGTCAGACTAAGAGCAGTTCAAAAACCCTTATGATGCCAAAGAAAAGGAGGACCGTGACGTCGCCCGGTATGGCGCAGCCGGGGCCCCACCCTGGAGCCAGGCCTGGGGTTGGGGCTCGTATGCGAGCGCCTGGTGGCCGGGCCTTCCCCCATGGGGTCCGGCCGGGCTCAGCCCAAAGGAGCGACGTGGGGACACCTTCCCGTGGGCCCACCACTCACAGGAGGGACCGTAAGGGGCCGGTGCAAAGCGAATCGGGCGGCAGTCAAAGGCGGGGGCCTAGACGACCCGATCCCTGGACACGGAAACTAGCTCTTGGGACATGGAATGTCACCTCGCTGGCGGGGAAAGAGCCTGAGCTTGTGCGTGAGGTTGAGAGGTTCCGACTAGAGATAGTCGGAATCACCTCCACGCACGGCTTGGGCTCTGGAACCACACTTCTCGAGAGGGGATGGACTCTTCACCACTCTGGAGTTGCCCATGGTGAGAGGCGGCGGGCTGGTGTGGGTTTGCTTATAGCCCCCCAGCTCTGCCGCCATGTGTTGGAGTTTACCCCGGTGAACGAGAGGGTCGTTTCCCTGCGGCTTCGGCTCGGGGATAGGTCTCTCACTGTTGTGTGTGCCTACGGGCCAAACAGCAGTGCAGAGTACCCGACCTTCTTGGTGTCCCTGGGAGGGGTGCTGGAGAGTGCTCCGACTGGGGACTCCGTCGTTCTACTGGGGGACTTCAATGCCCACGTGGGCAATGACAGTGAAACCTGGAGGGGCGTGATTGGGAGGAACGGCCCCCCTGATCTGAACCCGAGTGGTGTTCAGTTATTGGACTTCTGTGCTAGTTACAGTTTGTCCATAACGAACACCATGTTCAAGCATAAGGGTGTCCATCAGTGCACATGGCACCAGGACACCCTAGGTCGTAGGTCAATGATCGACTTTGTGGTCGTTTCATCTGACCTGCGGCCGTATGTCTTGGACACTCGGGTGAAGAGAGGGGCGGAGCTGTCAACTGATCACCACCTGGTGGTGAGTTGGATCCGATGGCGGGGGAGGAAGCTGGATAGACTCGGTAGACCCAAACGTACTGTGAGGGTCTGCTGGGAACGTTTGGCCGAGTCTCCTGTCAGAGAGATCTTCAACTCCTGCCTCCGGCAGAGCTTCGACCGGATCCCGAGGGAGGCTGGAGATATTGAGTCCGAGTGGACCATGTTCTCCACCTCCATTGTCAAAGCGGCTGCTCGGAGCTGTGGACGCAAGGTCTCCGGTGCCTGTCGAGGCGGCAATCCCCGAACCCGGTGGTGGACACCGGAAGTAAGGGATGCCGTCAAGCTGAAGAAGGAGTCCTATCGGGCCTGGCTGGCTTGTGGGACTCCTGAGGCAGCTGACAGGTACCGGCAGGCTAAACGGACTGCAGCCCGGGTGGTTGTGGAGGCAAAAACTCGGGCCTGGGAGGAGTTCGGTGAGGCCATGGAAAAGGACTATCGGCTGGCCTCGAAGAGATTCTGGCAAACCGTCCGGCGCCTCAGGAGGGTGAAGCAGTGCCCTACCAACGCTGTTTACAGTGGCGATGGGCGGCTGTTGACCTCAACTGGGGATGTTGTCGGACGGTGGAAGGAATACTTCGAGGATCTCCTCAATCCCGCCGTCACGTCTTCCATTGAGGAAGCAGAGACTGGGGGCTCAGAGGAGGACTCGTCCATCACCCAGGCTGAAGTCACCGAGGTGGTCAAGAAACTCCTCGGTGGCAAGGCACCGGGGGTGGATGAGATCCGCCCTGAGTACCTCAAATCTCTGGATGTTGTGGGGCTGTCTTGGCTGACACGCCTCTGCAGCATCGCGTGGCGGTCGGGGACAGTGCCTCTGGGATGGCAGACCGGGGTGGTGGTTCCTCTTTTTAAAAAGGGGGACCGGAGGGTGTGTTCCAACTATAGGGGGATCACACTTCTCAGCCTCCCCGGGAAAGTCTATGCCAGGGTACTGGAGAGGAGAATTCGGCCGATAGTGGAACCTCGGATTCAGGAGGAACAGTGTGGTTTTTCGTCCTGGTCGTGGAACACTGGACCAGCTCTATACCCTCTACAGGGTGCTGGAGGGTTCATGGGAGTTTGCCCAACCAGTCCACATTTGTTTTGTGGATTTGGAGAAGGCATTCGACTGTGTCCCTCGCGGCGTCCTGTGGAGGGTGCTGGGGGAATATGGGGTCCGGGGTCCTTTGCTGAGGGCTGTCCGGTCCCTGTATGACCGAAGCAGGAGTTTGGTCCGCATTGCCGGCAGTAAGTCAGACTTGTTCCCGGTGCATGTTGGACTCCGGCAGGGCTGCCCTTTGTCGCCGGTTCTGTTCATAATTTTTATGGACAGAATTTCTAGGCGCAGCCAAGGGCCGGAGGGTGTCAGGTTTGGGGACCACACGGTTTCGTCTCTGCTCTTTGCGGATGATGTTGTCGTGTTGGCCCCTTCTAACCAGGACCTTCAGCATGCACTGGGACGGTTTGCAGCCGAGTGTGAAGCGGCTGGGATGGGGATCAGCACCTCCAAATCCGAGGCCATGGTCCTCAGTCGGAAAAGGGTGGCTTGCCCACTTCAGGTTGGTGGAGAGTTCCTGCCCCAAGTGGAGGAGTTCAAGTATCTAGGGGTCTTGTTCACGAGTGAGGGGAGGATGGAACGGGAGATTGACAGACGGATCGGTGCAGCTTCTGCAGTAATGCGGTCGATGTACCGGTCTGTCGTGGTGAAGAAAGAGCTAAGCCGTAAGGCGAAGCTCTCGATTTACCGGTCAATCTACGTTCCTACTCTCACCTATGGTCATGAGCTTTGGGTCATGACCGAAAGGACAAGATCCCGGATACAGGCGGCCGAAATGAGCTTTCTCCGCAGGGTGGCTGGGCGCTCCCTTAGAGATAGGGTGAGAAGCTCAGTCACTCGGGAGGAACTCGGAGTAGAGCCGCTGCTCCTCCACATCGAGAGGGGACAGCTGAGGTGGCTTGGGCATCTGTTCCGGATGCCTCCTGAACGCCTTCCCGGGAAGGTGTTTCGGGCATGTCCAACCGGGAGGAGGCCCCGGGGAAGACCAAGGACACGCTGGAGGGACTATGTCTCCCGGCTGGCCTTGGAACGCCTCGGTGTCCCCCCGGAAGAGCTGGAGGAAGTGTCTAGGGAGAGGGAAGTCTGGGCATCTCTGCTTAGACTGCTGCCCCCGCGACCCGGCCCCGGATAAGCGGAAGAAGATGGATGGATGGATGGAATTGAAGTAAAAACATAATTTTAAATATAGATTTAGAAGTTAATGCAAAAACTGCTGTATGCGAAGTTTACATGTTTGCATGTGATGTGTATTTGAGTGTTAATTATTATATCTAAAAATAAATAGCAACTGAATTTAGGCTAATTTGGGCTCTGTTGTTATATTATGGTAAGGGCTCCCTATATATTTTACACTCTACAGCATTAGCAGAGATAATTTTTATATCTTTAAGAAACGTTTAGTTATAATTGAATTAATTTAAGTGCAGGCACAATTTGTTCAGTAAACCACTGTTTAATAATAAAAAAAAATAAGCAGTTGTTTCTCCCCTGCTGTACCGAACCCGTACCGAACCTTGACTTCAAAACCGAGGTACGTACCGAACCGGCAGTTTTGTGTACCGTTACACCCCTAATTTACACTCACCTAAAGGATTATTAGGAACACCATACTAATACTGTGTTTGACCCCCTTTCGCCTTCAGAACTGCCTTTAATTCTACGTGGCATTGATTCAACAAGATGCTGAAAGCATTCTTTAGAAATGTTGGCCCATATTGATAGGATAGCATCTTGCAGTTGATGGAGATTTGTGGGATGCACATCCAGGGCACGAAGCTCCCATTCCACCACATCCCAAAGATGCTCTATTGGGTTGAGATCTGGTGGGGGCCATTTTAGTACAGTGAACTCGTTCATGTTCAAGAAACCAATTTGAAATGATTCGAGCTTTGTGGCATGGTGCATTATCCTGCTGGAAGTAGCCATCAGAGGATGGGTACATGGTGGTCATAAAGGGATGGACATGGTCAGAAACAATGCTCAGGTAGGCCGTGGCATTTAAACGATGACCAATTGGCACTAAGGGGCCTAAAGTGTGCCAAGAAAACATCCCCCACACCATTACACCACCACCACCAGCCTGCACAGTGGTAACAAGGCATGATGGATCCATGTTCTCATTCTGTTTACGCCAAATTCTGACTCTGCCGCCTGAATGTCTCAACAGAAATCGAGACTCATCAGACCAGGCAACATTTTCCAGTCTTCAAGTGTCCAATTTTGGTGAGCTTGTGCAAATTGTAGCCTCTTTTTCCTATTTGTAGTGGAGATGAGTGGTACCCGGTGGGGTCTTCTGCTGTTGTAGCCCATCCGCCTCAAGGTTGTGCGTGTTGTGGCTTCACAAATGCTTTGCTGCATACCTCGGTTGTAACGAGTGGTTATATCAGTCAAAGTTGCTCTTCTCTCAGCTTGAATCAGTCGGCCCATTCTCCTCTGACCTCTAGCATCAACAAGGCATTTCCGCCCACAGGACTGCCGCATACTGGATGTGTTTCCCTTTTCACACCATTCTTTGTAAACCCTAGAAATGGTTGTGCGTGAAAATCCCAGTAACTGAGCAGATTGTGAAATACTCAGACCGGCCCGTCTGGCATCAACAACCATGCCACGCTCAAAATTGCTTAAATCACCTTTCTTTCCCATGCTGACATTCAGTTTGGAGTTCAGGAGATTGTCTTGACCAGGACCACACCCCTAAATGCATTGAAGCAACTGCCATGTGATTGGTTGATTAGATAATTGCATTAATGAGAAATTGAACAGGTGTTCCTAATAATCCTTTAGGTGAGTGTATATACCAGGGAATACCGGTCTGCAACAATGCTTAGATAGGTGGTACTTGTCAGAGTAACATCCCCATGGATGGCAGGATCCAAGGGGTCAGCATGGGCACCCTGACTGGTCAGCGGCTATGCCGCCCCATACGCAACAAACTGAGATGCTCTGTGTATTCTGACACCTTTCTATCAGAACCAGCATTAACTTCTTGAGCAATTTGAGCTCCAGTAGCTCGTCTGTTTGATCGGACCACACGGGCCAGCCTTCGATCCCCACATGTATCAATGAGCCTTGGCCGCCCATGACCCTGTCGCTGGTTCACCACTGTTCCTTCCTTGGAGCACTTTTGATAGAGACTGACCACTGCAGACCGGGAACATCCCACAAGAGCTGCAGTTTTGGAGATGCTCTGACCCAGTCGTCTAGCCATCACAATTTGGCCCTTGTCAAACTCGCTCAATCCTTACGCTTGCCCATTTTTCCTGCTTCTAACACATCAACTTTGAGGACAAAATGTTCACTTGCTGTCTAATATATCCCACCCACTAACAGGTGTCGTGATGAAGAGATAATCAGTGTTATTCACCTCACTGGTCATGTCTGATCTGAGTATATAACCTCCTCTCATGTTGATTAGGTTGATTATCTGAACACACTCCTCCCGAACTTTGTTAATAAAACACAATTTGTTAGTAATTTTCAGTTAATTACAAAAGAAATAGCTATAGTAGCACATTGAATTGAATGTGAAATTTTGAAGTAGAATGACTGAAATACCTTACAATTTTGGGGAACCCCAAAACAAGTATGTCCTTTTGTGAAGAAAATGTACCCAATATGTCAAGAAATACATACAAATATTTATTGAAATGAATCAAACTTCTAAAGTCATTTTTTATAGTGACTAATTACTGATTTACTAACTTTGTTTTACCACTAAATACTGACAAATGCAATTTAACAGCAATTAATTGAATTAATCAAATTAATTAGTTAATAGTGGAGAGGACGTGTCCCTCAATACACAACAGCATTAAAATGCTCACAAAAACATTCCCACACGAGTAGGAAAGGGGCATATAAATCCTCATGAATCATTCTTTTTATATTTGAAAAGAGCAAGAATATTATTTTTCCTGAAACAAAGCTCTTTCCAGCTGGGCCCCTCCACGCAGCTCCACACAGAGGCCCCCTCGTCTGCTGCGCCTCATGGGAGCTTCGGATGCTGGAGCTGCATTAGTGAGTCTGAGTTGAAGGATTGTTTCCCACAGCAGTGAGTGTTGTGCGCTGTGTTTCCGGCTGCTGTGATTGGGCCCGTGGCATGATGGATGAGGTTCTGAAAGCTCTCGCCCTGCTGCGCGTCGGGGCCAGTTATCCGCACATGCACACGTGCTCTCCTTCGCAGCTGGGACTGGTTGTAGCGCTCTCCGGTGCCCATTATTCACAGACTTACTGTAGCTGCCTCTGTCAGCACTGCCAGCCTGCTCTCACTATCCACAGGCTCAATTACAAACATTTGCATCCTACCAGCTACGCCAACTTTTCCATACATGCGCATGTGTTTGCTGGGATAATGTTGCGTGGAAAGCATGCCACATCACTTGTTTTCTGGACCAGGGTGAGTCCAGAGCGAGCAAATGGAAAGGAATCAATTATTGGCACAAGGTGCAATTTGGCCGCCTCGCTTCACTGGCCGCCACGCTCTCTCAGTTCATGCCTCTGGTTAGTGTCGATGGTGAACGCTGCTCTTTTTTAGCTTGAAGAAGTGAAAAACCTCCTCTCACTTTCTCTCGCGCTCATACTTTCCTCTGTTTCACACTCTCACTCACTCAGGAACGGTCCAAGAAATGCGACTCCTTGCAGTGAAATGAGGTGTTGTTAGCACGCAGTTGCTGGGGAACCAGCCTTCGAGAGAGAGAATGTTTTGGATCTCAACCACATGTCTCGGAGGATTACCGAGGATTACCCTCAAACTGTAAACTCTCCTTCCAGGGTTAATCTTGTCTTTTATATATTTTCACACAGAGTGGACCTACAGCGCAGTCTTAGGAAGCTCTGAGATCTGGAAAGTTCAAAGCTGCATGTAACGTGAAGCATGCGGCTACGTTAAGCAAACACCGCGTTTTGCCCCTGGGCTTGTAAGGCCCAGATGTGTAGTGAACACTGTAGTGAACACTGACTAAACGCAGTGTGATTAACTGCATCAGCTACAGTTTTATGTGCTCTTAAATTAGTCACCTCCATAAATAGACATTCCAAAATTGCCACAAAGATCTTCAAATAACTTTTTTCTTCAGGACAATTTTGGAAATAATAATAATATACACTACTTGCCAAAGTTTTAATAATGGTTCTTGTTATTATCAATGTTGAAACTTGCATATTGCAATGTTGCTGCTTAATATTTTTGTGGAAACTGTGTTCGAGAGAACAGCATTTATTTGAAATATATATATTTTTTTGCAACATTATTGTTTTTTTAATCTTACCTACCCCAAAAATTTGAATGGTATTATATCGTGGTTTCCAGCTGTGTTAAAGGTCCCGTTCTTCATGATCCCATTGTTCAAACTTTAGTTAGTGTGTAATGTTGCTGTTAGAGCATAAATAATACCTGTAAAATTATAAAGCTCAAAGTTCAATGCCAAGCGAGATATTTTATTTAACAGAAGTTCCCTTTCAAAGCCTACAGCGAACGGCCGGCTTGGACTACATCCTGGTACTTCCTTCATTAATGACGTCAGTAGAACAGTAGAACAGACTAACCTCGAGAATACGCGAAAAAAGGGGGCGTGGTCTTGTTGCTGTCCCACGTGGAGAAGAGGACGGTCGTGTGGAGAAAAGGAAGTGTTGCGTTTGAGTGTGTTTGTCGCCATGTCGTCGAGACGCTGTTATTTTCATCCCGGAGTCAAATCACCTTTGTTTGGCTTTCTCAGGGACGCTGTAGAGATCATTAAGCGCATACATCTCCCGTTAAGAGGCGTGACCTTTCCACGTGCGCTAAGCTGCTGTCGAATCACAACACAGGAACCGTGCCACGTTCGCTAAGCTGCGGTCAAATCACAACACAGGAACTGCTGGCACAATCAGAACTCGTTACGTATTTCTGAAGGAGGGACTTCATAGAATAAAGGAAGTCATCAGCCGTTTTTAGGACGGTGAAAACAGCGGTGTACAGATAAGTAAATTGTGTTAAAAATACTGTTTTTTTTTACACGCGAAACATGAACACATGTTATATTGCACACTGTAAACACAATCAAAGCTTCAAAAAAACACGAAGAACTGGACCTTTAATTCGTCAACAACCATTTTTAACTGACAAAATCGAGACGATAACTAAATAAAAACTAGTGTTGGATGACAAAAACTATGACGAAAATCAACTGTCTTTTTCGTCAAGAAAATAAAAACGAGACGAAAATTTAGGGAGGGACGATTAGGGAAGAGATCCAGTCAGAACTGATGTCCTGTGTAACAGATGCGCACATTTGATTTTAACGTGCTGATCTAACCGCTGGAAAACACGGCGCTGTTGCACTTCTACAGGCTCATCCCCAATCCAGCGCTCCAGAGCGGCTCACAATCAATGAATAGCGCACATTTATGCAAGGCAATTGTTTATGAACTAATGCTGATGAGTAATGACAATGTTTACTTTACGATGTTTATATAGTAAAATGTTTTAGACGGTTGTAACAATGCATATTTTATCTCCCTCATCTGAACTTGAATGAGCAACTGCAACTGCAATAGAGGCACAGACATTTCAAAATAAGAATCAATGTGTATTCCGAGCTTGTTTATAATTAAAATTATATATTCATTTTTGGTTACACAATAAACTGTATTTAATTTAATTCATAGTCAGGAGGAAAGACCAGTATTTGACACATAATCAATAAAGTATCAGGGTTATAATAATTAACTAAAACTATTCATTAAAAACTTTACTTGAATGTTAACTGAATAAATGTTAACTGAAATTTAAAAAATAAATAAACAAACTTATTTGAAGCTTTAGCTTAACCTGATATGGCCTACTAACTAAAACAGAAATACAAAGTTATAAAAACTATATAGATGTTTTTAAAAAAACAAACACAAAAAGTGAATTGAGCTCTCTTTCGTGTATTTTTAATATCAAAAACAAAATTATGTCAAAATGTCAGTTCAAGTGACAGTCGGTTATGTAATGCTTAAATGCATTACAATTAAAATTACAATTTAACTAAACTCATTAGATTTAAGAGACTGAAATATGACTAAAACTTAATGGCATTTTAGTCAAAAGACTAAAACTAAATCAAAATTTGCTGTCAAAATGAACACTGGTTTCCACAAAAATATGAAGCAAAAACTATTTTTAACATTGACAATAATCTTTTCTTGAGCAGAATGATTTCTGAAGGATCATGAAGGATCATGTGACATGTTTAAGCATCTGGAGTAATGATGCTTAAAAATCAGCTTTGATCACAGGAATAAATTATATTTTAAAATATATGTGCCCCTGGACCACAAAACCAGTCATAAGGGTAAATTTTTTTAAATTGAGATTTATACAGTGGCAAGAAAAAGTATGTGAATGATCTTTTTGTATGATCTCTTTTATTTAGTTAAAATTATTCACAGATTCTGCAAGTGGTTCACATACTTTTTCTTGCCACTGTATATCAAAAATAAGCTTTTCATTTATGTATGGTTTGATGAACAACATTTGGTCAAGATACAACTATTTGAAAATCTGAGGGTGCAAAAAAAGTCCCTAGCAATGCATATTACTACTAATAATACATTTTTGATATATTTATGGTAGGAAATGAACGAAAAATCTTCATGGAAAATGATCTTTACTTAACATCCTAATGATTTCTGGCATAAAAGAAAAATCGATATTAAAAATCGATATAATCGATATCAAATTTTGACCCACGCAATGTATTATTGTGCGACTTATGACTGGTTTTGTGGTCCAGGGTCACATATTCAAATAGAAAACTGTTCTTTAATATTTCACAATATTACTATTTTTACTGTATTTTTGATCAAATAAATGCAGGCTTAGACACTTCTTTCAAAAACATAAAAAATAATCGTAATTATTCCTAACATTTGGCTGGTATAGTGTAAAAATAAAATACTTTGTTATTATTATTGGGGTTTTTGGTAACGCTTTAGATTATGGCCCGGAAAGTACTGCCTAAGTAAAGAGAATTTACAGCATAATTTTCGGTAATTATAGTGTAACTATAAAGTAAGTATGTGTAGGTATAAGGGAACAATATCTAATATTGAGGGAATAAAGGGGTAACTATCAGGAAAATTAACACATTATTTATACTGTAAGTATTTTTTTAATTAAGGGGTAATTATCCATGTAGTTACAGGGTAAGTATGAATCTGTGGGTTGTAAATTAAAGTGGTGTTTGTTCCCCTCTTGTTTCGTGTATATACAGGGTAAGTACAATAAAAACACGTATATCACTCGGAAACCTTTATTTAAAAAACAAGTTTTCTAAAACAGATTTACAACATTTATTTGTTTCTCTTGCTTGGCTTTATCCTCGTCTAGTTCCTCTACTTTTTCGCCCTAGCCACAGATGAATCCTAAGAAGGAATCCCATGTCTCTAGCTATTCTGTATTATGTAGCTACACTGAAAATACAGTTCACGCAGAAATGTCCTCACCGTTTACTCGTCTTTCACCCTCATACCATCCGAGATGTACATACGACTTTATTTCTTCATATGAACACAGAAAAATAAATAATCTCTGCTAATGAAAACTCATTTGGGTTCCTAAAATTTCAAGCATCAAACAGAACATACAGCAATAACTACAGTAATCCATACGACCCCAATGGATGAATCAATGTCTTCTGAAGTGAAACGATAAGTGTTTGTAAGAAAAATAACAATATTAAAAATGTTTTAAACTGTAGACTATCGCTTCCGAACAGCAGTTCTCGTGTGTTTCAGATTAAACGCGCGCGAGAATGCCATGAAAGCTTGAAGCTTCTCTACTCATGCACGCGCTGGTAATAGCTGATCGGAGGCAAAAAGATTCGTAAATTATGAGAACATTTCTTCGTGTACTTTTTATTTTAATAAATAATAATACAAAATATGCAGCTTAACCTGTCAAAGACTGAGTTTCTCATCTTCCCCGCCAGTCCCACCATACAACATGACTTCACCATCCAGCTAGGTACATCCTTGATTTCCCCATCAAAGTCAGTCAGAAATCTTGGAGTAACATTTGATGACCAGCTGTCCTTCAGAGAACACATTTCTAAGACAGCTCGCTCATGCCGGTTTGCGCTCCACAACATCAGGAAGATTAGACCGTTCCTAACAGAGCACGCAACACAGCTTCTTGTCCAGGCCCTGGTTATTTCTAGACTTGACTACTGCAATGCGCTTCTGGTTGGACTCCCCGCTTGTGCGATCTAAACACTTCGAATGATCCAGAATGCAGCAGCACGTCTTGTCTTCAACGAGCCCAAAAGACCCCCGTCACACCTCTCTTCATCTCCCTGCACTGGCTACCACTCGCTGCTCGCATCAAGTTTAAGGCGCTGACGCTTGCATACAGAGCCACCACGCGCTCAGCTCCTGCTTACTTTGACTCCATTCTACAAATCCACACCCCCACCCGAAGCCTCACTCAGCAAAGGAACGACGGCTTGTGGTACCATCACAGAGGGGGAAAAAATCCCTTTCCAGAACATTTTCATTCAACGTTCCCAGCTGGTGGAACGATCTTCCCAACACCATCCGAAACGCAGAATCATTGACATCATTCAAAAGTCAACTTAAAACTCAGCTCTTCCGTGAGCACTTAACCTCATAAAAAAATTAGTTTTTTTTTTCTCCTCTTTCTCTTCCTTCTTCCCTCCCTACTCTAGCCTGTGCTACACTGAGCAATGTACACGGTCTCAGGATTTCAGGCTCTTATTGCGCTTCTCGACTCTTCATGACCAATCACTTCATGTTCCCCCAAGTTGTAAGTCGCTTTGGATAAAAGCGTCTGCTAAATGCATAAATGTAAATGTAAATGTAAAATATCAAAAGACATGGGATTCATCTTAAGATCCATCAATGGAAATTACGGCCAGTTACGGCCGATCAAATCTGTTGTTTCAAATCTGTCCGATCAAAGTTGTTTTTCAAATCAATATTTCCGAGTGATATCAGATTTTGTATGTGTTGTTTATTGTACTTACCCTGAAACTACACAGATAATTACCCCTTAATTAAAAAATATTTACAGTATAAATAATGTGTTCATTTTCCTGATAGTTACCCCTTTATTCCCCCACTATTACATATTGTTCCCTTATACCTACACATACTTACTTTATAGTTATTCCGGACCGTAATCTAAAGCGTTACCGGTTTTTTTATTAGTAGTTTCTTTTGAAAATGTGATTTATTTATTGTAAAAATGAGTTTCAGCTCTATGCTTGTATGCTATGTGCAAAAGCAAACATGTGAAAGAGGTTGTCACAACAAACATTCCAGAATATTCTTGGCAAATCATGTTTCTACTACAGTATGAAGATCAGAAATCAAACATCTATGAAATATAATAACAGGAAATTGGGTTGAAAAAGAGACATAGATAGTGAAGATAGCATCACTGGCAATGTTTAGACTGTCTGGATCCATAATCAAATAAGCTGAAAATATGCTTGCTCATTTCTCAAACATACCCAGTCTGGATATTTGTATATCCTCAATGAAACAATCAAAAATAGACAGCAGGACAGATACCAGCTTGCCGCTGCAATCATGTAATGCAGTGGTTCTCAAACCTGTCCTGGAGTACCACCAGCCCTGCACATTTTGTATGTCTCCCTATATCTGACACACCCACTTCAGGTCCTGCGGTCTCTACTAATGAGCTCATGAGTTGTGATAGACGAGGGAGACATACAAAATGTCCAGGACAGGTTACATCAGAACCACTGATGTAATGCATTGTATTTACGCAAGTGGACTGTCCTGGAAGGAAATACGGCACAAAAAAGAAAGAGGGGATGGTGGTGGAGGAAGGGAGCATAAATCAGAGAGGGAGGAGGAAGTGGACAGACGCGTTAGCAGGAGGGATGATTCTCATTAAGCCGAGCTGAAGCATCATGAATGATGGATGGGCTGCCGAAAGGCTTCTTTTCATCAGGGCTGTCCTCAAGAGGTCACTGTGGAAGTCGGTATCAATCTGTGGAAAAGCACTGCCTTTAGGGCTCTCAGACCCATCCCCGAGTGGAAGAAGAGCCCGGCTGATAAGGCCTCATAAGGAATGATCTATGAATTATTGTTAGTGTGTGCTTGAGTAAGACATAAAGCCCCAGTGTGCTTCAGGAGGGCTGTCGCTGTAATATGTGTTTTACAAGCTGCTTTAGATAAAAGTGTCAGCGAAATGACAAACGAGTTATTCATTAGCCATCAGTAGTTCTGCCACCGTTTAGTGGAACACAAGAGGAGTAGTATGTTCACTGCTCTTTTCTATTGAATGAAATCAGTCCTCAAACTACAAAAAAGACCATCAAAATATCAATATAACTATTTTATACATCTTTGAACGAAGCCTCTGATGTAAAAAATTTCCGGCCTCTCCAATTGAACATTTTCTAGTGACTGGTCACATCTACATTTTTCAGTTGGCCAAATTGAATTTCTGTGAATTGATACAATTATATTGACAGAAATTCAATTTGGCCAACTAAAAAATGTAGATGTAAATGTTCAATTGGAGACCTGATATTTTTTTACAGTGAAGGCTTCATTTATTTGGAAAACAAATCCAGCAAAATCCAGTACAAATATTAATATTGTAAAAATATTTAAAATAACTGTTTTCTATTTGAATATATTTTAAAATGTAGTTTATTCCTGAATTTTCAGCATCATTACTTCAATCTTCAGTGTCACATGATCCTTCAGATTTCAACTTTTCAATGTTGAAAACAGTTTTGTTGCTTCATTGATTGGTCACACTTTAGTTTAGGGTCCGATTCTCATATTAACTACAACTTTTGCCTCAATAAACTCCTAATTACTGCTTATTAGTTAGTGAGGTAGTTGTTAAGTTTTTTTAGGTATTGAAGGGATATAGAATATGATCATGCAGAATAAGACATTAATATATGCTTTATAAGTACTAATAAATAGCCAATATCCTAGTAATATGCATGATAATAAGCAACAAATAGTGAGAATTGGATCCTAAACTAAAGTGTTACTGTAAGATAAATATATATATATATTTCTTTTTTTTTTTTCTTTTTTTTCCAGCAATTAATTGATTAAAACTGAAGTGACTGTAAATACATGTGTGGTGTTATAAAATATTTATATTTCAAATATATGCTGTTCTTTGAACATGTTCTTTCAAAATGTATCACAGTTTCCACAAAAATATGAAGCAGCAAAATCCGTTACATTTATTGTAATGATATTAAATCTGAATTATTCCATGATAGATGTGAAAGGAAAAAAATGTTTTAAAGGATCAGATAAAGGAAGTTTATTCACACTTGCACATATTCAGAAGTCTCTTATCTTGTGATTTTCAGTACAGCTTGATCCATGCAAGCTAAATATGGACACACAGGAAATGAGTTCATCTGGTCTCCTCTGTGAACAGCCAAATCTGCCCAGTGACCTCTGGGTAATGTGCTCTCTAATCAGAGGCCGTCTGGACAATCTCTGTTCTCATCCAGTTCTCTCCCGCTCTCTGAGCAGCGAAACGTCCTGTCTGCAGCCGCAGGTGAGGATGTGCAGTCCACAGAAGCTCTGCATACATGATTTGCTTGTCAATTATAACATTATTATGCATTTCATTGTCATTTGAGGTGCAACGTATAGTTCATGTATGTAATAAAATGTTGGAAATATGTACAGTAGTGGCCAAAAGAGATGTCCGGATGACCCTACAAGGTCGATTAAATCACCAACAAATGAAGAAAATATTTTAGATTGTTTAAATATGTTAAATACGAGGGAAGAACAAATCGCTAAACTTGGTTAAGATCAAATAATTTGGCAAAAAAATGGGCAAAATACAGCTACAGGTTTAATTTTATTATGAAAAAATGCATGCAAAAACAGTAACTCCAAGCATAAATATGCTTACAAAGTCTTAAACAAATGTGACCCTGGACCACATAAAGGGTAATTTTTTTTGAAATTGAGATTTATACATCATCTGAAAGCTGAATAAATAAGCTTTTCATTGATGTATGGTTTGTTAGGATAATATTTGGCCGATATACAACTATTGAAAATCTGGAATCTGAGGGTGCAAAAAAATCTAAATATTGAGAAAATCACCTTAACGTTGTCCAAATGAAGTCCTTAGCCATGCATATTACTACTAATAATACATTTATATAATACACAGATATATTAATAGTAGGATATTTACAAAATATCTTCATGGAACATGATCTTTACTTAATATACTAATGATTTTGGCATAAAAGAAAAATTGATAATTTTGACCCATACAATTGGCTATTGCCACAAATATACCCGTGAGACTTATGATTGGTTTTGTCACACATAATATTTGAATAAAGGGGTGAAGATGTCAGTTTTCCTAGGTTGTATATCATGTTTGCATGTCAGTAACACATATTCAGTTATTTATGTCTTAGTCTCATTTTCATGGACCTTTAGGTTTCGTTAATGCTTCGTTAGTGTTGTGTGTCTTTGCCTGCCTTGATTTGAGTTTGCTCATTTGTGGATTATTGAAGACTTTCTGAATCTGATCTTCTTCTTCATTGTGTGTTCTCTGCAAACCGTGCGTGACTGTCAGGAAAATAGGCAGGATTCAGATGCGGGTGCAAAACAGAAGGTTTAATGAACAGAAAATAACTTAGGCGACAGAAAACAGTTCGTGGGACAGGAAAAGCCGCGACCGCGGCAAACGACACAACCAGGAAAGGCTGCTCTCTAATCCAGGCAGCCGCCACCAAATGTGAATGGTGTTAGAGTCCACAGTGAGCGCAGTAGAATGGTGAGAGAACTTGCAGCCACGAGCACTGGAGCCTGAACGAGACGGGAAGAGACAAGACAAGACAAGACAAGAGTACTTGATACGGACATAGGCAGTCAGAATAGTGGTATAAACCATAACAGTCTGACAAAGGACAGAGACACACGAGGGGTTATAAAGGGACAATAATAATGAGGAGAACAAGAACCAGGTGTGAGATGAGCTAACGAGCAGGAACAGGTAGGGGCGGAGACACAAGCACATGGCGAGCTGTCAAAACAAAGCCACGCACCAAAACACAAAGACAGGTGATCAGACCCAAGACCTGACAGTACCCCCCCTCCCAGGAGCGCCACCAGGCGCCCCAGGAGGAGGCTCACCTCGTCCCCGACGGAAGTCCTCGATCAACGAGCGGTCCAAAATGTCCCGGGAAGGCACCCAGCACCTCTCCTCTGGACCATAGCCCTCCCAGTCCACGAGATACTGAAACCCTCTACCACGGCGCCGCTCGTCGAGTATCCTCCTAACCGTATAGGTCGGAGAGCCATCCACAAGACGAGGGGGTGGGGGAATTGGACGATCGCCAGCAGGATTGATGGGAGAGGAAAACACAGGTTTAACCCTGGAAACATGAAACACAGGGTGAACCCGATCAAGAGTAGGGGGAAGCTTGAGCCTGACCGCCACTGGATTAACCACCTTGGTGACACGGTATGGACCAATGAATCTGGGTGCCAGCTTATGAGAGGGCGCCCGGAGAGGCAGATCCCTGGTAGAGAGCCATACTCTTTGACCACACACATAGGTAGGAGGAGAGGACCGGTGGCGATCGGCTGCTGCCTTGGTTCGTCTAGAGGTCTGGGCCAAAACCCCCCTAACCCTTCTCCAGGTGCGACGGCAACGCTGGACGAAAGCCAGGGCAGACGGGACCGCAGCATCGGGTTCCTGTGATGGAAACAGAGGAGGCTTATAACCCACAGAACACTCAAAGGGGGACATACCTGAAGCCGCCATCGGAAGGGAATTACGGGCGTACTCGATCCAAGAGAGCTGTTGGCACCAGGAACTCGGGTTATTGGATGTCAGACAGCGGAGCATTCTTTCCAGATCCTGGTTGGCCCGCTCACATTGCCCATTGGTCTGAGGGTGAAAACCAGAAGACAGACTCGCAGAGGCCCCGATCTGTCTACAAAACTCTTTCCAAAACCGGGAGGCAAACTGAGGACCCCTATCAGAAACCACATCAACCGGCAAACCATGGAGACGGAAGACGTGATCCACCATCAGCTGAGCGGTCTCCCGAGCGGAGGGCAATTTAGGGAGGGGAATGAAATGGGCTGCTTTGGAGAAACGATCCACCACCGTGAGAATGACCGTGTTCCCCTTAGAGGGAGGAAGCCCAGAAACAAAGTCAAGGGCGATGTGTGACCAAGGACGGGAGGGTATGGGAAGGGGGCGGAGCAGACCATCAGGAGGCCGGTTAATCGGCTTACATTGAGCACAAGTGGGGCAGGCCAACACGAACTGTCTGACATCTGTGGCCAGAGAGGGCCACCAGAAACGCTGACGGATGGCAGACAACGTTCCCCGAATCCCTGGATGGCAGACCAACCTGGACGAATGACCCCACCGAAGGACCTCAGAGCGCAGCGCAGCCGACACAAACAACCTACCCGCAGGACACTCCCTGGGCACTTGCACCCCTCGGCCGGCCTCCTCCACGCGCCGCTCAATACCCCAGGAGAGCGCCCCGACCACCACCCCTTCAGGGAGAATGGCAGCGGCCGCAAGCTCTCTCTCCGGAGCATCGAACAGACGCGAGAGAGCATCGGGCTTAACATTTTTGGACCCTGGCCGGTACGAGAGGGTGAAGTTAAACCGGCCAAAGAAGAGTGCCCAACGGGCCTGCCGCGAGTTAAGCCTCTTGGCCGAACGGATATATTCTAAATTCTTGTGATCCGTCCAGACCAAGAAGGGCTGCGCTGACCCCTCCAACCAGTGACGCCACTCACCCAGAGCCAATCTCACTGCCAACAGCTCTCTGTTGCCAATGTCGTAGTTACGTTCTGCAGGGCTGAACGTAACTACGACACAAAGAAAGCACAAGGATGCACCTTCCCATCACGAAGGGAACGCTGAGATAGAACTGCGCCAACCCCGACATCAGATGCATCGACCTCAACAATGAACTGGGATTCGGGATCTGGAACCAACAGAACCGGTGCAGAGATAAATCGGGACTTAAGGTTATCAAAGGCTACCTGAGCATCCTGGTTCCAGCTGAAGGCCACCTTGGTGGAGGTTAATGCAGTGAGGGGTGCAGCGATCTGACCAAAATTCCTGATGTAACGGCGGTAAAAGTTGGCAAAACCCAGGAAGCGCTGCAGAGCCTTACGAGAGTCGGGGACTGGCCACTTAGCGACAGCTTCTATCTTGGCTGGATCAGGCTTGATCCCCCTGGATGAAATAATGTGGCCAAGGAACGTAACAGACTCGGCGTGGAATTCGCACTTCTCCGCCTTGACAAACAATTGGTTCTCTAACAGACGCTGGAGGACCCGTCTAACATGTTGGGTGTGTGCTTGGAGAGAGGGAGAAAAGATAAGAATATCATCCAAATACACAAAGACAAATTGATTAATCATGTCTCCCAAAACGCTATTGACGAGACCTTGGAAGACGGCTGGAGCATTGGTAAGACCAAAAGGAAGAACCAGATACTCATAGTGCCCCGATGGAGTGTTGAATGCCGTCTTCCACTCATCCCCCTCCCGAATGCGCACTAGATGGTAGGCGTTGCGGAGGTCTAATTTGGTAAAGACCCGAGCTCCCTGTAATAATTCAAAAGCAGAAGACATTAAAGGTAGGGGATACCTGTTCTTAACAGTAATGTCATTCAAACCTCTGTAATCAATACAAGGACGTAGGGAGCCGTCTCTCTTCTGCACGAAGAAGAACCCTGCACCAGCAGGAGAGGAGGAATGGCGGATGAGCCCAGACTGAAGTGATTCACGAATATACTTGTCCATAGCCTCTCTTTCAGGACCAGAAAGGGAATAAAGACGACCCTTAGGCGGAGAAGTGCCCGGGAGGAGCTCAATGGCACAGTCGTAAGGACGATGCGGAGGAAGTGAGGTAGCCCGAGACCTACTGAAAACCGCCCGAAGATCAAAATACCCCGCAGGAACACCGGTAAGGTCAGAAGGATCCACCTGCGAAACACAAGACACAGAGACAGGAGAAAACGCAGCACCTAAACAAGACACATGACAAGACTGACTCCAGGCTAAAATGGAATTATTGACCCAGTCAACCTGCGGGTTGTGTTTTAGCAACCATGGGTGTCCTAATATTAACACAGCATTAGGAGAGTCCAAAATAAACAGTTCAATCTCCTCACAATGGTTACCAGAAAGTGAAAGGCTTACACGGGGTGTGACGTGTGTGATGGTAGTAAGGGGACTTCCTGCCAGTGACCATGCTACAATGGGTTCAGCCAAGAGGATGGTGGGAATATTCCATTTGAGAGCAGAGGCAGAATCCAGGAAATTTCCTTCAGCGCCTGAGTCTATAAGCGCTTGAAAAGGCGAGATGAAAAGGCATCTGAGTGCGTGTGGCTGGAGAGTTAGAACAGGAAAAAGCGCCCACCAGGACTCCCCGATTCACTGGTGGGCTTTGGCTTTTAACGGGCACTGAAGAACAAAATGGCCCGGCTTGCCACAATACAAGCATAATCCTTGGGTTAAACGCTCCTGTTTCTGTTGTGGTGTTAATCGAAGCCGACCCAGCTGCATCGGCTCAGTTTCAGCTGACAGCGAACTTGTGGCATCATGCGAAAAGGACTCCAGGTGGCGCCACGGAGCAGTAGACAGACGGCGCTGACGGCGACGATTGAGACGCCCCTCAACACGGAGCGCGAGATTAATTATGTCATCCAATCCCCGAGGGAGATCCAGAGCAGCCAGCTCGTCGGCAATGGCATGATCCAGTCCATCAAGAAAACGAGCACGTAACGCACCCTCATTCCAAGCACAAGCAGCCGCCAAAGTTTGGAACTGTATTGCATAATCAGTCACTGAACTCCTCTTCTGAGTCAGACTAGACAACTGAGACGCCGCCTCATCTCCCTGTGCTGAACGGTCGAATAACTTCGTCATCTCCTCACGAAAATCCTCAAAAGAAGCACAGCAGAGAGCACGAGAATTCCACACGGCCACTCCCCACTCGCGGGCGATACCGGAGAGAAGGGTGATGACATACGCCACTTTTGCCTCTTCTGTGACGTATCGTCGAGGTTGTAACGCGAACACCAGAGCGAAAACCAGGGCCTGTAATGAACTATCATTAGGCCCGACATGCATACCACAAGAGGCTGGAAAGTAGGCCATTGAAGCATATTTTTAATATGAGTGTCTATTCACACCAAGTGCAAATAGCGTGCTTTGTTGGCAAGTGTAATTCGCACTAGCTCCGCTTAACAATGTCTGGTTGGGCCAAACAAAATAAAAAAACACTCGCATTTCAATGTCTTCAGTGGTGTAGTCAGTAAAGCGCCTTAAGGCTTAAGGATCTTGGTATTTGATGAGATCGAACCAGGTTCAAATCCGCCTTTGCAGAGCTCGCTCTTCTCTCTTTTCCCATCACATATCACATCGGAAAGGCGTTTACTTTCAATACAAATTTTGAAAATTTTCTAAAAATGGAAATAAAGTGCCTATAGTAATAAAAGCATTTATTGTGTAGGGTTAGGGGTCAGTGTAGGGAGGGCTTTTATTGTCCCATTAAGGGGGCATCCATTTAACAATTTTAATAAATATTATAATTTACACTATATGTGTCACGAACTGCTCCGAGACTCGAAGGTGGATCCAATAGCAGCTTTATTTGAGGGCAATCCAGAGGCGTATTCCAATGTACAGGCAAGAGTCATACACAGACAGGCAGTCAAAACAAAGAAACAAACAAAACAGGCAGGGACCAGAGGCAAGAGAGTAATCCAGGGAACAGGGCAAGATATCCAAAAACAAGAAACAAGAAAACCAGAAGAGTGCTCAGAAATGCAGTGTAACACTTTAACAAGACTTCGCGGTGAGTGAATGAAAGAACATGGTATAAATAGACTGAGACTAACAGGATGATGAGACACAGGTGAATGCACTCAGTGAATGAGGTACAGGTGAATGTGATCAGTGATAAGTGATGATGAGTCCGGGCAGTGAGTTATGGGAAATGTAGTTTGTGAGTGATAATAGTCTTATGTGGAGTGCCCTCTGGTGGCTCTCAAGGGCACTCCAGCTGGTGACCGTTACAATATGTTATTATCGCATCCTGTTAATGTACAACAATACTGAGGTGCAAATAGTATATATCTGTCATTTAATTACTATTTACACATATTGCAAAGAACTGCTACTTTTACATGGTGTAAATAGAATATATCACTATTTTCACTTAGTAAATAGCATCTGCAGCTTTTGCACTTAGTGTAAATATCATCTATCGCTAAGAAAATATGCTATTTACACTTGGATTGAATTGAATTGTAGAGAATATAAACGTATTAAAAAACTTTAAAAAAATAAATTGTAATAGTTAGATGTAATGCAACATTTACTTTCAGCCCACAGCCTTCTACAACGTTTTTTGGCCGTCATAGTAAAAAGTTTGGGCACCTCTGCTCTGTTGCTGTGATTTGTCCTCATTGGTCCATGTTCTCATTAGCTGGTAGACAAGATGTGGGTGATTTCATGTGCTTAAAATCTGTAATTAAAAACTGTAAACTTAAAGTCTGGTTGTGGCCCCTTTAGTAGCAATAACTGGAGATCGGTCTTCCTCAGTGCTGTGGTGCGATTATGGCCCACTCTTCTCTGCAGAACTGATTTAGTTCAGCCACGTGTGTATGTGTATGTGTGTGTGTGTGTGTCAGGTAAACCCTAATTTATGTAGACAAAATGTCCCCACAAAGGGGACTTTTTTAGGTCCCCATGAGGAAAACAGTTCATATTAAATATTAATATTAATTAATACATATTAATCATATTAAAGGTGCAGTGTGTGAATTTTAGCACCATCTAGTGGTGAGGTTGTGCATGACCAGCATGAACCGGGTGCTAGTTCAGAGCCAGAGCCAATGCTAGTGCCGGTTCGGATTTGGTTCGACTGATAAGCCTTCTAAGAACCGGTTTGCCTTTCCACGGGCTAGAGAGCCACCACAGAGCCAGGTCTTACGTCACTGTATACATCTCATCTTTCTCAGCAACTCTAGTGAGGCATATCAAAATACCGCGTGAGCGAATCAAAAGAATAAGGAGTCGTGTAAGGGTCTGCACAGCGTTGATGCATCTCGAACAAGCCTTCTATCAACAATGGTGAACGTTGTGTTACTATTGATGCTCATGGCTTTACAATCCTCATCGGCATCAACACACAGCGAATCCAACACATTTGTGCAGCTCACCGTAATTTGTATAGACAGAGATTACAATCGAGCCGCTATTAGCTCGATTAGCTGCTATTTTAAAAATGGCGGCCACAAGTTTGTGTTCGTCCTGTTGGTCACGGTAACCCCGCCCCCAGCCCCTGACGCAAGCGGTTCTTACTTCTAGACCAGCATGTTTTGGTGCTACTTAAGAACCACTTTTCCTGGTTCGGAGCTGGTGCTTTGGGTGTGGAAAGACAAAGAACCGATTTATAACTAGACTCTGGCTCCGAACTAGCACCAGCACTGCCTCGGTGGAAAAGGGGTAATAGAGAAGCTACAGAGGCCAACAAAGGACAATAATGTCGTCGTCTGAGACTAGTGTGTAGATAGAAAAGATTCATTCTAAAGTCATAAAGACATAACGGTTCATTATGTAAGGTCTTTATACACCACTGAAAACATAGTTATGTATCAATATATCCTCATAAATATTACACACTGCACCTTTAAGTGATGCCTTTTTTAAATCTAAAGTTTTGTGTGATGGGTAGGTTTAGGGTGTGTGTGTGTGTGTGTGTGTGTGTGTGTGTGTGTGTGTGTGTGTGTGTGCGTGCGTGCGTGCGTGCGTGCGTGCGTGCGTGCGTGCGTGCGTGCGTGCGTGCGTGCATGCGTGTGTGTGTTTAGTGCCGTCAACCCAGTCATGAATTTTTTTTTAATCTTTAATTTTAATTTTGCCACAGCATCTATATATATATATATATATATATATATATATATATATATATATATATATATATATATATATATATATATATATATATATATATATTGTAAGGCATTGTAATTTGTGGTGAGGTTTTATCGCTTGATTACACAATATAATAAAATATTAAACAGTTAGGTCCTCTAACTTGATTGGCTGTGCATTGTTTGGTGACACATAAAGAGCATTCTGGGTAATAATCCATACAATTAAATTAATTTAAATTAAATATGTATTATTACAAATTAAATACAAATGTTTATGTTGTGTACATGATAAATGTTTATGGGTAATTAATTTTGTTTTATTAATTATTGTTTAATTTTTTTCAAAAATGTTCTGTTGTGAGCTCATTTCAAATCCAGCAATTGAGCTGGAATAGAATTAGCATTTTCATTTAAATTCTGAATGGTGCACATGTGCTCCAGGTGCAATTTAACGTAATAATGCTATGACAGATTTCCCTTTTTAATTTAATGTAATTTTAGGTCTTGGTTAAAATTATATTTGAGGAGAGCCGTGACTGTGCTTGAATGCCATGTGTTACAGTATGTGTGCAAATGCCAGCACAAGTCTCCATATAGCCTGTGACTTTGAGCATCTGGCCTGAGCCCAGCCTGTCCTCCACCGTCTGCTAATGGGCCGTGCCAGCTCGACTCTGCGCTCCAGGTCCAGGGGTGGAGGGACTCTGGCCCGCTGCCTGGCCAACTGAGGTTCAGAGCCCATGTCATCACGCGGGTGTCAGGTTCTCTCACATACCCAGAGTGCTTAACAGGACATAAAGTCAAATGAAATGAAACACGTGTGAGCCTGAGAAGGGAGGACGGCATATTCAAGTCGAGGCCAGTCAGCTCGTGTTTGTTTATTTGTCAATGGCTTATGCTGTGTTCACTGCGCATTGAACGCTTACGATGAGGCTCAGGTTGCAGGACATTGACAGAGCAGACACTTGTGCAAACAAACACATACACAGGATAAAAACACAGTGTAGCTATAGTTGACTGTAAATCTTTTTTATAATGCAATATTTGCTAATATTCATGCAAGTTATTAAAAAATCATATCTGTGTAACGGTTTGGGTGTGCACAGGAACAGGCTGAAGACTCAGGAGATAATAAGCAGACATAAACTTCAATCCAAACTTCTCAAGGAACTTTAGACATACAACAGAAACCCAACCTAACATAACAGTGACTAAACAAAGACTGAAGGTGAGGGTGTAACTTAAATAGTGAACAGAAACAAGATGATTAACAAGACACAGCTGGGACAAATTAACTAATGAGGGTAACCATAGGAACAAACTAGTGGCGGTAAATTAAGCCCCGTTTCCACCAGAATTACCCGGAACAATTTGTACCAGGAACTTTTTTTACAGGAACTTTTTTCCCCCCAGACCTGCTGCTGTCTGCGTTTCCACTGCGGTCTAAAGCAACGAGAAGATTAGGCAAATTAGTCCGGTGATGTAGGACTGCACTCGACTGCTCCTCCCAGTCAGAGACGGACAGGAGTCATTTTTGTGCGACACCGTCTGCAACAATAACAAGTATAGAGATGCAAGCAGCGCTGCTTTTGCTGGTTATGCATTGGTTTATTAAAGAGGTCATTAAGAAAAGGGCGGAAAAGAGACGAGCACTGATACTAAATTGTTTTCTGAAAGCTCGTAAAGCTAGATTTAAAATAAGACAAAAAGTATGTTATCATCAGCTATTACGGACATTGACCGTGCAATGGCTGAGACAAACGCGCGCCATCGGACAGAAAGAGCAAGGCTGATATTTGTTGAACGCAGAACGATCCTTGCAAAAGACCTTTTAAAATGCCGGTTGAAATAAAATGCTGCGTGAGCTCAACCAATCAGCATGTTCAGCGCCCAAGTCCCACCCCGAAAGTTCCCGAACTTTGAAAAAGTACCACCTCGCTAGCAGGGAAATATCGGAGGGGGGGGGAAATATTTACCCGGAACTTCATTTAGACCCTGGTTCCTGCGGTCGAAACACACCGAGTACCACCCCAAAGATCCTAGTTCCTGGGGAAAGTTCCTGCGGCGGAAACGTGGCTTAAGACAAAGGAACACATGACAGAATCAAAACACAACTGAAAGACCTAACAATCACACAGACATGTGACATAACATGTGACATAACACCCCCTTCCCGGTAGGCGCGTCCTCATGTCGTAGAAAGACCAACCGATGAGGGGGGGGCGGGCACCCTGGAGTCCTTGAGGACCGAGGCAGGTGATCCGGGTCCTGACTGGCTGGGAAGTCTCCAGAGTATTGACAGTGCTCAGGAGACCATGGAGGGGCCAGAAGCTCAGGGGACCATGGCAGCCTAGGGAGTTCAGGGAGCCATGGCAGTTCAGACCCTTCAGGGCCAGCCGCTGTGGATGGGTAGCCCCCCAAAAAAAAATCTTCTTGGGAGGCAGTACATACACTGGAGTGAGGACAGGAGGAACAGGAGGCGGAGTCCACTCTGGACTGGAGACGGGAGGCGGGGTCCACTCTGGACTGAAGACAGGAGGCGGAGTCCACTTTGGACACTGGTTGCTGGAGCCCTCACTGGACACTGGTTGTGGGCTGGAGCCCTCACTGGACACTGATCGTGGGCTGAACCCCTTCACTGGACACTCGTCATAATTAAGAGATAAAATGTTGAAAATATGATTTTAAATGTCCCCATTATTAGATAAAAAGTAAAAAATATTATTTTAAAAGTCATAATAGTGAGATAAAAAGTTAAAAATATGACATTCTAAGTCATAATTATAAGATAAAATATTGAAAAAAGGATTTTAAAAGTCCTCATTATTAGATAAAAAGTAAAAAATATGACATGCTAAGTCATTGTGAGATGAACAGTTGAAATTAGGACAAAAAAATTCAAAATTGTCAAAATTTTAAGTCAAAATTATTAATTTAGACTTAAACATCTAAATTATGATTCTAATTATGAGTCCTAATTATGAGATAAAAGCTGCAATTATATTTTTAAAAAGTCTAAATTATGACCAAAACACACAAAAAGACATTTAAAGGGATAGTTTACCCAAAAATGTAAATTCTGTCATAATTTACTCACCCTCAAGTTGTTCCAAACCTGTAAAATACTATGGTAGTCAATAGTTGCTCTATCTGCTTTGTTACAAACATTCTTCTAAAAATCTTATTTTGTGTTCAGCAGAACAAAGAAACTCATACAGGTTTGGAACAACCTGAGGGTGAGTAAATGATGACAGAATTTTCATTTTTGGGTGAACTATCCCTTTAAGAGATGAAATCATGCGAGCTTTTTTTTTTAAATGCGCTTTTCATTTTTTGATTCACACTTATAATAACACACTTATATATACATTATTGTTTTCATTTTGTGCATTTTTTTTGTTTTGTTCTTACAACAGAAATTAATCAATCAAAAACTTACTTTAGCTTTTCATCTAAAACAAAGTTAATTATATCATCAATGTAAAGCTGCTTTGAAGCATCTGTGTGTGAAAAGCGCTATAGAAATAAAAGTGACTTGACTTGACTTAAGAGAACCAGGGAAACAGATCTAGAGTTACTATGTCAATCCTCTTATTTATGAGTAGGGTGAATTCAGGTTGATTGGGACACTTTTTCCCAGTCATCTAAATGGAAAAAAAGTGTCCCACTCACCCTGAATTCGTACTATGATTGTTGATATTGCACATGGTCCTCCTGGTGTCCATCTGTTTTTTAAAATGTCCAAACATTTTTCAGAATGGAAGTTCCATTCAGGTGGACAATCAAGTTTATTTTCAATGGAACAGGAGCATGGGTCCAGAACTAAACCACCAGCCACCACCAGCGGTTTTCCCCATGGTGTAATTGAAAGACACGATTAATAATTCTGTAATTGCTGTACTGTACAACAGCAAGCACACACACACACACACACACACACACACACACACACACACACACACACACACACACACACACACACACACACACACACACACACACACTGTCTGGCACGTTATCTTTCTGGGGACTCTTCATAGACGTAATGGTTTTTATACTGTACAAACGGTATATATTGTCTCCCCTTACCCTAAACCTACCCATCACACAAAACTACAGGCATTTTTACATTATGAAAAGAACTCATTCTGTATGTTTTATTAGCTTTTGTACCCATGGGGACCTCAATTTATGTCCCCATGAGTCAGGTTGAAGTCCCCACCAGGATAGAAAAACATGAAAACACACACACAATATATATATATATATATATAATATCAAAATGCTCAAATTTTTAATAAAATTTAAATTAAAAAAAAATTAATTTTGAAATTATGAAATTATGTTTGTTGGGAAAATGTAGTGTTAATGAAATTGCTCATTGCGTTGGGTTTCTTTGAATTTTTCTTCCAATCATTCCAATTCAACATCCTGTGGACAATTCAGTTCAAATTCACACATGAACAGCAAGTGAGCAAATTTTTAAATTCGATATTTGGCTCAACCCTTGCTGGAGCAACTTGATTAATTGTGTATTACACAGTCTTTAATTGTTGCTTCCAAGACAAGAGTGTGTGAGAGAAAACAGACGGTAATGTTAGGATAGTGAGGTTTTAATGGGGTAAAGTTTAGCTGCAGTGCTCCAGAAGTTAAAGTGGAATACGGGAGACTTGGCCAAGCCAGCGAGGATTGATTTATAGCACTGAAGCCTGGCCAGTTTCTTCTCCAGCAGTACAGGAACAGCGATCCGCAACAAGCCTGCATAAATCACACCCCAAACAGGGAGCAGCTGTCTTCAAGTGCACCCACACCCCGGGGTCACTGACCCACATTACACCCATCCAAAGGCAGTTCAGCCCTCACGCAAACACTTATTGACAGGAAGAAAATGTCACTATGTTTCACAAGAGAATGTGAGTTTGACCCCTTACGTCTCCTCTCGGTTTGGCCTTCTATCTGTGCCAATTACAGACATGGTGTTACGAACTTCTCTGAGACAGAAGGGTTGAGAATCCAAATGCAGTTTTATTTGAGGGCAATCCAGAAGCGTAATCCAAGGTACAGGCAAGGGTCATACACAGACAGGCAGTCCAAACAAAGAAACAAACAAAACAGGCAGGGACCAGAGGCAAGAGAGTAATCCAGGGAACAGGGCAAGATATCCAAAAACAAGAAACAAGAAAACCAGAAGAGTGCTCAGAAATGCAATGTAACATTGAACAAGACTTAGCCGTGAGTGAATGAATGACCAAGGTATAAATAGACAGGGAATAACAGGATGGTGAGACACAATCAGTAAATGAGGTACAGGTGAATGTGATCAGTGTAAGTGATGATGAGTCTGGGCAGTGAGTTATTGGAAATGTAGTTAGTGAGTGAATATAGTCTTATGTGTGGAGTGCCCTCTGGTGGCTCTCAAGGGCACTCCAGCTGGTGATCGTTACACATGGCATCTGAGGACTAATTCTCAGTTATTTTGCTTTATTTCCAGATTCAATCATAGGCTCGTTGTGAAACAGTAGACCGTTGGCAGGCCCAAACTGGGTTAACTCAAGTCTACTGTGGACGTGTTATGGTCCAAAAAGGGGAAAAATAAAATAAATGATGAGTATGGTGTTTTTGGAGTATGGTTTATTTACAAGTGCACCGAAAATCAAAACAAGTGTACAGTCCCAAAAACCAAGTACCAAACCAACAAAAATAAAACAAAATAAATGAAAATAAATGAAAGATATATAACTATACAGTTCTAGACAGACTCACTCAATATATAGAGGCTCGGATCTGCACGGAATGGAAGGGTTAATAAACAAAGAGAACAGTTTGGCCCAATGGAAAAGCGGCTTCACTAGTCTTGCATGTTCTGTATCATTCTGTATCATCTTAGTACATCTCTGGCTCATATGTGTTTGAACTGAAAACGAGCGCCATTTCATTAAGTCCAAATACAGCGCTAAACTCTGTTGGGAGTGAGTAATTTGTTAAATGTGCTCGCGCCTGATTTCTGTCAGATATAGCCTGCACACTTCATTGCTGTTCATACTGGTTAGATGTCACAGGACACTAATGAAAGAAACAGGGTATGATGACGTGTAATGGTATAGTAGTGGTGTCCCATTTCTTAGGGGAATATTTTCATCCCTATGCCTCTGTTTCAAGGGGCAAGGGGAACGGGTAGGTGTAGGGGTAGGGAAAGGTGATGGGGTATAAACTAGAATTGTGATTGGGTCACTTATTACAATTAGACCTAACCAATCATGTCCTAATACTCGGAGTATAAAAGATCTGTACTTACACATGTCTGAGTTTGCAGATGCTTACACCAACATTTACCTCCATCCTCCCCACCACCACCAGGATGGTCCCTGCCTATACCTCCCAGGGGGTCGGCTGCGCCCCTGCATTCGTCTCCAGGCAGGAAATGCAGAGTCCATTACCCCCAAGGCGGGAGCTATGGACGTGGTACATGCCAAAGAACTCTAAATATAATACTTGCTGGTCTATTAATACATTTGTTACTTCATTGTACTTCATCTGGCCTCCCGAGTCTTTCTGGTAGATCTATGCTGATAACGATGGAACTTGTGACCATAGTTGGCTAACGATGCCCCCTGTTTAGTTCATGTCTCTATGAAGCCCCTCCTTCTGAATAGTACAGTGTTCTCTGATTGGTTGGCTGGAACAGTGTGTTGTGATTAGTCAACCGCTTAAAGCGTGAAATGGAAACGTCCCACCCTTACCATAACTGTGTCTAAAATCACATGCTGTCTTGCGTAGGTACTTATTTTGAATAAGTAATTCATGACCATTTAAAAAGTATGTTCTATATAGTATGAGTGTGTGTAGTATGAATGCAATCTGGATGTACTACATTCGCCATGTTGTCATCATCATGTGACCTACCAGCGTCAGTTAGATCGCTTCACTGCTTCCATGCCTCATGGGATTGTCAAGTGTCCATCGTATGCTGACTTTATAATCTCAGCGGAAGAATTAGGTAATCTGGGTACTTTTTACCTGCTCTTTTATGAGTACTGTGAATCCAGACCAAGCTTGCAGCACTTGTGTTAAAAACTGAAGCCGACGCGCCTTGATCACCCTCAGGTGGTTGGTCGCAGTATAGCTATAGTATAACCCCGCCCCTCAGTGTATTCTAATGGCCGCGAGACAAACAAAACAATCAAATTAAACTTCATATAATTTTTTCACAAAGTTGGTTTCTGTCACTCCTCCATGAACTGCCACCTTAACGTGGTGGAGGGGTTTGAGTACCCGAATGACCCTAGGAGCTATGTTGTCCGGGGCTATATGCCCCTGGTAGGGTCTCCCAAGGCAAACAGGTCCTAGGTGATGGGTCAGACTAAGAGCAGTTCAAAAACCCTTATGATGACAAATAAAACGAGGACCGTGACGTCGCCCGGT
Source organism: Romanogobio albipinnatus (assembly GCA_023566225.1). Classification (NCBI taxonomy): domain Eukaryota; kingdom Metazoa; phylum Chordata; class Actinopteri; order Cypriniformes; family Gobionidae; genus Romanogobio; species Romanogobio albipinnatus. The sequence continues at coordinate 43,438,993 of CM042258.1, read as the reverse complement.
ACGGCGCAGCCGGGGCCCCACCCTGGAGCCAGGCCTGGGGTTGGGGCTCGTATGCGAGCGCCTGGTGGCCGGGCCTTCCCCCACGGGGTCCGGCCGGGCTCAGCCCAAAGGAGCGACGTGGGGACACCTTCCCGTGGGCCCACCACTCGCAGGAGGGACCGTAAGGGGCCGGTGCAAAGAAAATCGGGCAGCAGTCGAAGGCGGGGGCCTAGACGACCCGATCCCTGGACACAGAATCTGGCTCTTGGGACATGGAATGTCACCTCGCTGGCGGGGAAAGAGCCTGAGATTGTGCGTGAGGTTGAGAGGTTCCGACTAGAGATAGTCGGAATCACCTCCACGCATGGCTTGGGCTCTGGAACCACACTCCTCGAGAGGGGATGGACTCTTCACCACTCTGGAGTTGCCCATGGTGAGAGGCGGCGGGCTGGTGTGGGTTTGCTTATAGCCCCCCAGCTCTGCCGCCATGTGTTGGAGTTTACCCCGGTGAACGAGAGGGTCGTTTCCCTGCGGCTTCGGCTCGGGGATAGGTCTCTCACTGTTGTGTGTGCCTACGGGCCGAACAGCAGTGCAGAGTACCCGACCTTCTTGGTGTCCCTGGGAGGGGTGCTGGAGAGTGCTCCGACTGGGGACTCCGTCGTTCTACTGGGGGACTTCAACGCCCACGTGGGCAATGACAGTGAAACCTGGAGGGGCGTGATTGGGAGGAACGGCCCCCCTGATCTGAACCCGAGTGGTGTTCAGTTATTGGACTTCTGTGCTAGTTACAGTTTGTCCATAACGAACACCATGTTCAAGCATAAGGGTGTCCATCAGTGCACATGGCACCAGGACACCCTAGGTTGTAGGTCAATGATCGACTTTGTGGTCGTTTCATCTGACCTGCGGCCGTATGTCTTGGACACTCGGGTGAAGAGAGGGGCGGAGCTGTCAACTGATCACCACCTGGTGGTGAGTTGGATCCGATGGCGGGGGAGGAAGCTGGATAGACTCGGTAGACCCAAACGTACTGTGAGGGTCTGCTGGGAACGTTTGGCCGAGTCTCCTGTCAGAGAGATCTTCAACTCCTGCCTCCGGCAGAGCTTCGACCAGATCCCGAGGGAGGCTGGAGATATTGAGTCCGAGTGGACCATGTTCTCCACCTCCATTGTCAAAGCGGCTGCTCGGAGCTGTGGACGCAAGGTCTCCGGTGCCTGTCGAGGCGGCAATCCCCGAACCCGGTGGTGGACACCGGAAGTAAGGGATGCCGTCAAGCTGAAGAAGGAGTCCTATCGGGCCTGGCTGGCTTGTGGGACTCCTGAGGCAGCTGACAGGTACCGGCAGGCTAAACGGACTGCAGCCCGGGTGGTTGTGGAGGCAAAAACTCGGGCCTGGGAGGAGTTCGGTGAGGCCATGGAAAAGGACTATCGGCTGGCCTCGAAGAGATTCTGGCAAACCGTCCGGCGCCTCAGGAGGGGGAAGCAGTGCCCTACCAACGCTGTTTACAGTGGCGATGGGCGGCTGTTGACCTCAACTGGGGATGTTGTCGGACGGTGGAAGGAATACTTCGAGGATCTCCTCAATCCCGCCGTCACGTCTTCCATTGGGGAAGCAGAGGCTGGGGGCTCAGAGGAGGACTCGTCCATCACCCAAGCTGAAGTCACCGAGGTGGTCAAGAAACTCCTCGGTGGCAAGGCACCGGGGGTGGATGAGATCCGCCCTGAGTACCTCAAGTCTCTGGATGTTGTGGGGCTGTCTTGGCTGACACGCCTCTGCAGCATCGCGTGGCGGTCGGGGACAGTGCCTCTGGTATGGCAGACCGGGGTGGTGGTCCCTCTTTTTAAGAAGGGGGACCGGAGGGTGTGTTCCAACTATAGGGGGATCACACTTCTCAGCCTCCCCGGGAAAGTCTATGCCAGGGTACTGGAGAGGAGAATTCGGCCGATAGTGGAACCTCGGATTCAGGAGGAACAGTGTGGTTTTCGTCCTGGTCGTGGAACACTGGACCAGCTCTATACCCTCTACAGGGTGCTGGAGGGTTCATGGGAGTTTGCCCAACCAGTCCACATTTGTTTTGTGGATTTGGAGAAGGCATTCGACTGTGTCCCTCGTGGCGTCCTGTGGAGGGTGCTGGGGGAATATGGGGTCCGGGGTCCTTTGCTGAGGGCTGTCCGGTCCCTGTATGACCGAAGCAGGAGTTTGGTCCGCATTGCCGGCAGTAAGTCAGACTTGTTCCCGGTGCATGTTGGACTCCGGCAGGGCTGCCCTTTGTCGCCGGTTCTGTTCATAATTTTTATGGACAGAATTTCTAGGCGCAGCCAAGGGCCGGAGGGTGTCAGGTTTGGGGACCACACGGTTTCGTCTCTGCTCTTTGCGGATGACGTTGTCGTGTTGGCCCCTTCTAACCAGGACCTTCAGCATGCACTGGGACGGTTTGCAGCCGAGTGTGAAGCGGCTGGGATGGGGATCAGCACCTCCAAATCCGAGGCCATGGTCCTCAGTCGGAAAAGGGTGGCTTGCCCACTTCAGGTTGGTGGAGAGTTCCTGCCCCAAGTGGAGGAGTTCAAGTATCTAGGGGTCTTGTTCACGAGTGAGGGGAGGATGGAACGGGAGATTGACAGACGGATCGGTGCAGCTTCTGCAGTAATGCGGTCGATGTACCGGTCTGTCGTGGTGAAGAAAGAGCTAAGCCGTAAGGCGAAGCTCTCGATTTACCGGTCAATCTACGTTCCTACTCTCACCTATGGTCATGAGCTTTGGGTCATGACCGAAAGGACAAGATCCCGGATACAGGCGGCCGAAATGAGCTTTCTCCGCAGGGTGGCTGGGCGCTCCCTTAGAGATAGGGTGAGAAGTTCAGTCACTCGGGAGGAACTCGGAGTAGAGCCGCTGCTCCTCCACATCGAGAGGGGACAGCTGAGGTGGCTCGGGCATCTGTTCCGGATGCCTCCTGAACGCCTTCCCGGGAAGGTGTTTCAGGCATGTCCAACCGGGAGGAGGCCCCGGGGAAGACCGAGGACACGCTGGAGGGACTATGTCTCCCGGCTGGCCTTGGAACGCCTCGGTGTCCCCCCGGAAGAGCTAGAGGAAGTGTCTAGGGAGAGGGAAGTCTGGGCATCTCTGCTTAGACTGCTGCCCCCGCGACCCGGCCCCGGATAAGCGGAAGAAGATGGATGGATGGTTTCTGTCATTTTAAGCAGTTTTTATCACAATGATTTCATTTCAAGTGTTCATTTTTGAAATAAGTTTAGTTTTAGTTAGTTATTTGATGCTATAAAAAGGGGGGGGGTGTGACGTCATGATTGACAGCTGAGATTGACAACTTCTCTGAGTGAAGTTGTGACTGAGGCACTAACAGACTTTTTCGGGAGGAGATTGGAGCTTTAGCGTTAATTTCTACATTTCCATAACTGTTTATTTCACACCGACATAATGAATTGTTCTGCATCTGCGAGAGTGTGTGCAGGCTTTTGATATTGCGGCTCTACTTCCTGCTCTCTACTGCGCAGACAGACTCTGGTCCTGAGGTCACTACTGCACAGACTCCAGTCCCAAGGTCACTACTGCACAGACTCCGGTCCCAAGGTCACTACTGCACAGACTCCGGTCCCAAGGTCACTACTGCACAGACTCCGGTCCCAAGGTCACTACTGCACAGACTCCGGTCCCAAGGTCACTACTGCACAGACTCCGGTCCCGAGTTCACTACTGCACAGACTCCGGTCCCGAGTTCACTACTGCACAGACTCCGGTCCCAAGGTCACTACTGCACAGACTCCGGTCCCAATGTCACTACTGCACAGAGTCCAGTCCAAAGGTCACTACTGCACAGACTCCAGTCACTACTGCACAGACTCCGGTCCCGAGGTCACTACTTTTTTTTTTACTTTTTATAAATATATAGATAGACAAACAGAAAGTGAATGGAGTGCTAAGTGCTATTGGTCAGGTGCTGCTGGAAAAGATGTATCTTTAGAAGTTTTTTGAAAGTGGTTAGAGACTCGGCTGCTCGAATTGAGATAGGCAAGTCATTCCACCAGGTGGGAACTGTCTAGGAAAAGGTTTGTGAGAGAGATTTCATGCCTTTTTGTGATGGCACCACAAGTCGTTGTTCACTAGCAGAATGTAAGCTTCTGGTGGGTGTGTAAGTCTGAACAAGCGAGTTCAGATCTATTGGTGCAGAGCCAGTGGTTGTTTTGTAGGCAACCACTGGCTGTGTGCCAATATACCTTAACTCGTGACTACACAGACTCCAGTCACAAGGCATCGTCCATATTTTTTTACTGTCTATGATCCAGACTTTTGTCACATACAGTTTTTTGCCTACTATATAGTAGGGTAGTATGCAATTTCAGATGCAGCAATGGTCTTATTATAAGATAGCAGGATCCATGGCTCCACCATTGGAGAAAGTGTAATATCCAACAGGGATTATGTGTGTCTTGATAACCAATCACATTACAGACTTGACGTCACTGAATTTCTTTCAGAGTTCTGTTGCAAAATTGTCTGTGACTCCTTTTATAAAACATCATTCTTTCCAGTTGTAAACTCCAAACGATCCAAAAGGAATGTTTATTGGCCAACATGTTGAAGATTAACCGATAGGCTGTTGATTCATTAAATGTTAAGTTTTCCTAGAAAAGCAGTTTAATCAACCTAGTGAAGCCTCTGCATTGACATCCATCAAAAAACACCCTATGTACAGTAGCATTACGCTTTTTTTGCTAACCTTGGAGGCTTTACTTAAAGTGGTTTTGGCATTAGATACAGGGTGGAAAAAACTGCTTCTCTTGGACATGGCGACAACACACTACTAACTAACTCAACCAGGCCTCGTCCCCTTTTTTGTATGCTTTGGGCGGGAATTATTTGGGAATTAATATTCCAACAATGAGGAATATTGTGACGTGTTGGTTCCCGGAAGAAAATTCAAGCCCACAATGGAGGTGTGTCAGGGAGTTCAGAAACAATGTGCACTAATATAGAGAATAACTCCCGGAGGGACTTTGTAACTTGCAGAGCATTTCCATGCTCAAACAGCAACATTACACACTAAAGAAAGATGAACATGTAAAAAAGGCATAAAAGGAATCTTTAAGGAAAGATTCTTTTTCAAATGAATGAAGATGATTATTCATTCTAAAAGAGAGTGCATGCACAGACAGGGTTAAACACGGTCAGCCACATTTAAAAGCTTCTAAAGAAAAAGAATGTTTCTGGATCATAAAAGTCTATTTAAAAGATGATTGAGGGAAGATCAGGAGCTCCAGAGATGATGATTTAATAAGTTGTAGTGTTGTCTCTCTGGGACAGAGTGGGACGTCTTGAATTTTACAAGCCCTGCTCTGTTCAAATACAAAACTTTTACAGGCCTGTGGTACCCGTCGAAATCAAAACCAGGAGTGACAGTATTCTTTCTCTCTTTCATATAAAACAGGATTTATATGAGCTGGAATTCTTTTTTCTGCTCTATTCTACTAAATGTAATCGCACACTCTGCCGCACTCTGAGCTCCATATGCATAATGCGTCTTAGATCATGTCCATATAACTACTACCATGATTGAGATATGTAAAAAGTTAATCAAATATGGTAAATAGATGCTCAAACGTGCTTGCATGCTTGCTGCGTGAACACCAGTGTTAATTTCGTTGACGAATAATGAGACAAAAACAAGATGATAACTAAATAAAAAAATGTTTTGAATGACAAAAACTGTGACGAAAATCTATTGTCAATTTCGTCAAAGAATATAAACGAGACACAAAAAATGTTAGGGAGGGCCAATTAGGGAAGAGATCCAGTCAGAACTGGGGCACAGTCAAGCTCAAACCGGTGCACAACGTTTTGCTATGGGTTCCGGGTTGAACATCATGTTCCCTGGAAACGGTGTGCAACAGGGTTTGAGATACGTTTTCTCTTGTTTGGTGGGTGTGTCAAAAATGTCAGCCCAATCAGCAGCAACATGTATATAAACCATGCAGTGTTAAAGAGACAGCTTGCACAATGGGTCCAAGTAAATTCGTTTACAAATGTGTCTGCTGCAGCTCGGTATACTCAACAATTTAAGATATTAGAAGACATGTTTGTCTTTTCATCCGTTACAGGAGGAACCGGTGAGCCTGGCGGATGTACCAGAGGCTTACCATGACTTGAGAGCGGTGTTCAGTAAGTCCCGAGCTTTATCTCTCCCTCCGCACCACCCGTGCGATAGAGTTATTACCTGGCACTTCTCCACCTAAGGGGCGCCTTTATTCGCTCTCCGGTCCTGAGAGGGAGGCCATGGAGAGATACATCAAAGATTCTCTATTGGCCGGTATTATACGTCCTTCTTCCTCTCCAGCCGGGGCGGGGTTCTTCTTCGTGGGGAAGAGGGATGGTTCTTTGTGTCCCTGCATAGATTATCGAGGGCTGAATGACTTCACAGTAAAGAATAGCCATCCGTTGCTGCTGATGTCCTCAGCGTTCGAACTCTTGCAGGGAGCAAACATCTTTACGAAGTTGGACCTACGCAATGCTTACCACCTGGTTCGGATTAGGCAGGGAAACGAATGGAAGACCGCTTTTAATACCCCGATAGGGCACTTTGAATATTTGGTCATGCCCTTTGGACTCTTAAACTCCCCAGCGGTCTTCCAGACACTCGTCAACGATGTGCTCAGAGACATGGTCGACCGGTTTGTATTTGTTTATCTCGATGACATCCTGCTCTTCTCTCAGAACGAGCGCGACCATGTCCAGCACGTCAGGTGGATGTTACAGCGGCTGCTTGAGAATCGTTTATTCGCCAAGGTGGAGAAGTGTGAGTTTCACGCACGGTCGGTTCTTTTCCTGGGTTTTGTTCTGTCGCCCGAGGGTATCCGAATGGATCCTGGGAAGGTAAAAGTGGTTGCTGATTGGCCCACCCCAGATAGTCGTAAGGCGGTCCAGCGATTTCTGGGGTTCGCCAATTTTTACCGACGATTCATTCGGAACTTTAGCCAAATTGCCCTACCACTGACGAATCTCACCTCCACACGAATTTGTTTCTGTTGGTCAACGCAGGCTCAGGAGGCATTTACAAATTTAAAGAGCCGCTTCGTTTCGGCTCTGATTCTTACCAACCCAGACCCTTCTCATCAATTCATTGTGGAGGTGGATGCCCACCTAAAGTCTTATTGGTTTGGAACAACATGAAAACAGAATTTTCCTTTTGGATGAAGTTACTTTTTCTTTACCTGGTTTATTGGCCACCAGGTCAATATCGTAAGTCTGAAAAGCAATTTTAGGGTTAGGAGTTTGTAAAATCCTTAGATCAAAGTATGAGTAATAGTAATAGTGATGCCTGCATTAGCAAACACGTCAATGAATAGTCTGACTGGCAACCACAACCAGTAGATGCTGAAGTGGGCTGAAACTTTGCCTTGGTAAGATCATTTTGAAAGCATACGGATTCCATCAACTTTATAACGGATCCTGCCCACATCTCTCAGCAGCTTTTAGAGGCAGTCAAACCACAGGTCAGTGGGTTCACGCCCCTGTCCAGCCGTGCACAACTGGATTGCAGGTTCCAGTCCATTGGCAGAGCAGACTTCCTTCCTCCAGGCTTTATAGCTATGTGAGCTGTATCCTGACAGATGGACTGAGCAATGCACACAGTTAATTGGCACACATGAAAAGCCCACACTACTGCTTGCAAGAATATAAACCAGAACCAGAACAAACGTGTGTGCTATTTGCCATATATTGCAATGGATTGTGAACGTGATTTCAATTACAGGATGTTCCTGGATCAACATTCTTGGAACAACATTCCAATCAACCTATCAGATTTGAGGGACAAGTTTATAGTTTATGTCAAGTTTAGGCTTACAACCAGGGTTAGGTGTTTCTACATCAGTGTTACTCACCTCTGATTTGAGGGATAAGTTATGGGTAGGGTAAGGGTTAGGACTACATTTTCGAACAGGAATATTGTTCCAGTAACAACAGAATATGCTGACCCAGGAATATGTCTTACTTGGCAAAATCACGGTGACTGTAGAGATAAGATAAAACAGGTACGTTTATTAGAGAATTAGCAGTCTTTAATTAAGATACACACGCACTAAAGAACTTTGCCTGACACACTTGCTTCCTGTCGCCATCATCTATGTGGGCTGCATCTTGACATTGATTGGTTTGTAAACGGACGTGTGTCTGACGTCAGCGTCTTTGACAAGAATGAATGAACGGACGCATATCATTGCCACAAGTGGACAGTGCGCATTGCTTGACTATTTCTCTTCGTTTCTAATTGTTTCGTTTGAAAGTGGACATTTCAAGCTTTCTATACACATATTTCTCATGTCTGTGAGGCAGTAGCTGCTGAGTTTCGGAGCAATGCAAGTGCTCAATTTATACAATTTTATACAATTTATACAAAACGAAATTCACTGTAAAGAAAGGCTTTCTACAAAACAAAACTTAATTATAAATGATGTAATATTTAAACATAAACATGAACTTCCTGTAAATGGTCTGAAAGTCCACCATACAGAAAATGCTTTCACACTAGAAACGAACCGAACCTTTGTTCAGTTTGATCCAGACCGAGACTACCTCTTTTCATCTGACCAAATTTTGTCTGTTTGGTCCGGACCGTGGTCTAGGGGAGGAACTTGTGACCATATTTGGCTAACGATACCTGGTTGGCTGGAACAGTGTGTTGTGATTGGTCAACTGCTTAAAGAGTGACAGAAATGGAAATGGAAGGGCCCTTAAAACACATGCATGAACATGTGATACGCATGCGCATGACACCATCGTTTTCACAAATTCGTGTTTTTGTTGTTTACATGGAGACGGTAAAGGTATATCATTTTTAAAAGCTTGCATGTTCAGGTCCCAAAAACACCATTGTTGTGTGGTCAAACGCATAAAAAGTTGTGTGTTGTGTAAACAGCCCCTTAGTCTGTAGCACCAGGTGAGGTCAGACAATGACAGAGGGTGTGTGTGCTCAATTTATAGTGCTGGTAATGATGAGGGTGTGCATAATTAGTACTACTGTGAGTGTAAATGAGGTGGGATTGTATTGTGAAAAGCACTATGCAAATGAAATTGACTTCATTTGTTTGACTATTACATTACATTATATTGTTGTAAGGGACTATCTGGGTTTTGTCTGTTTGGGTTGGTTTTGCACGTGTCAGTTTCTTGTGTTTTCGGTTACTTTCTATGGTTTTTCATTGTTTGACTAATTTGCACATCTGTGAATTTTTTTGCTGCGTTTCCAGCGCAGGAACTTTCCCCAGGAACTAGGGACTTTGGGGTGGTACTCTGTGTTTCAACCGGTCTAAATGAAGTTCCGGGTAAAATGTTCCCCCTCAGAAAGTCCCTGCTCACGAGGTAGTACTTTTTCAAAGTTCAGGAACTTTCGGGGGTGGAACTTGGCCACTGAACATGCTGATTGGTTGAATTCACGCAGCATTTTATTTCAACCACCATTTTTAAAAGTCTGTAGTGGTGTGTGCAGCCAGAGTTGTTTGTCATCAATGGAGTTTAAAAAATACGACTGATGGACCGGCAACAAGGTTCAGGCTTTATTAAGCTTATATGGGAAGGACGAAATCCAGCGGAAACTGGAAAGTTGTGCGCAGTCCTAAGTCAGCGGACTAATCTTCACGGTACTTAAGACCGTGCTAGAAACGCAGACAGCAACAGGTCTGGAAAGAAACATTTCCTGGGACAAATTGTTCCTGGTCATTTTGGTGGAAACATGGTTTATTTAGGCCTCGTGTTTCTTTGAGGTCCTTTACGCGACACCATTTTCAACTAAAAACATAAAACTTTTTATGCGCTTTGGCTGCACATTTACATGATGAAAGCGTTTTGAGGGCTCGCAAAAGCGTTTTACTGTGACATCAATCAAATCAAATCAAATCACTTTATTGTCACTCTACCATATGCACAGTGCAACAGTAGGTGAAATTCTTAGGTGCAGTTCTGAGCAACATAGCAGTCATAGCAGTCACATTAAATGTGTATATAATGTGTGTGTATCTACAGTGGGTTGTGCTGAGTGATATTCTGTCCAGTGTGTGTTATGATCCTGATGGATCAAGAGTTAAGTAGTCTGATTGCTTGTGGGAAGAAGCTGTTCTGGAGTCGGCTGGTGCGTGTTCTGATGCTGCGGTACCGTCTGCCTGATGGCAGCAGTGAGAGCAGCCCATGGTTCGGGTGGCTAGAGTCTCTGATGATCCTCTGAGCTCTCCTCACACACCGCCTGGCATAAATGTCCTGGAGGGAGGGAAGCTCACCTCCGATGATGCAGCTGGCCGTGCGCACTACCCTTTGCAGGGCCTTGCGGCTGCGGGCGGTACTGTTGCCGTACCAGGTGGTGATGCAGCCAGTCAGCAGGCTCTCTATGGTGCTGCTGTAGAAGCGTGTGAGGATGTGGCGGTTCATTCCAAACCTCCTCAGCCGTCGCAGGAAGAAAAGGCGCTGATGAGCCTTCTTCACAACGGCCTCAGTGTGGACAGACCATGAGAGTTCCTCTGTGATGTGGACACCGAGGAACTTGAAGCTGCTGACTCTCTCCACCGGTGCTACATCGATGGTGATGGGGCGGTGTTCTCTCTCATTCCTCCTGAAGTCGACCACCAGCTCCTTGGTCTTGCTGACGTTGAGGGAGAGGTTGTGCTCCTGACACCACCGTGTCAGAGTGTGCACCTCCTCTCTGTAGGCCGTTTCATCATTGTCGGTGATAAGACCTACCACCGTCGTATCGTCAGCAAACTTGATGATGGTGTTGGAGCTGTGGATTGCCACACAGTCATGTGTGTACAGGGAGTACAGGAGTGGGCTGAGAACACAGCCCTGAGGGGCTCCAGTGTTGAGAGTCAGTGATGAGGAGATGTTACTGCCCATTCTGACCACCTGGCGTCTGTTTGACAGGAAGTCCAGGATCCAGCTGCATAACAGGCTGTTTAAGCCTAGAGCCCGGAGTTTAATGTCAAGTATGGAGGGCACAATGGTGTTGAATGCTGAGCTGTAGTCCACAAACAGCATTCTCACATATGTGTTGCTCTTTTCCAGGTGGGAGAGAGCAGTGTGAATTGTAGATGAAATGGCATCATCAGTGGAGCGGTTTGTGCGGTATGCAAACTGCAGTGGGTCCAGTGAGGGGGGGAGAACAGAGCAGATGTGGTTTCTGACTAGTCTCTCAAAGCATTTACTGATGATGGGGGTCAGAGCAACAGGACGCCAGTCGTTTAAGCAGGTGGTTTTTGACTGCTTAGGTACAGGAACAATGGTGGACGTTTTGAAGCATGTGGGGACCACAGACAGGGAGAGGGACAGGTTAAAGATGTCCGTGAAAACTCCAGCCAGTTGGTGCGCGCACGTTCTGATCACGCGGCCGGGAATGCCGTCTGGACCCGCTACTTTACGGACGTTCACCCGCCGGAAGGATCGGGTTACATCCGCTACAGATACGGAGAGTGCACTAACCTCTGTATCTTCAGCCGCGAGCTCTCTCTCCGCGAGGGCGGTGTTAGTTCCCTCAAAGCGAGCATAGAAGGTGTTTAGCTCGTCCGGGAGAGAGGCAGCGGTGTTCACGGTGGAGTTTGTGTTCCCTTTATAGTCCGTGATGGTTTTAATTCCCCGCCACATGCTTCTGGAGTCGGTGGTGTTGAACTGTCCTTCAATCTTGTCCCTGTACTGGCGTTTTGCTGCTCTGATGGTTTTCCGGAGGGCATAACTTGCTTGTTTATGCTCCTCCGCATTACCGGAGTTAAAAGTGGAGGTCCGCGCATTGAGTGCCGCGCGAACATCCCCATTTAGCCACGGCTTCTGGTTTGGACATCGTAAAACAGTGACGTCGTGCATGCATATTACGTGTTCAGTCTATAGACACAGTGTTTCTTTACAAAGTGACATCGCCAACTACTGGCCTGACAGTCTTAGGCCCCGATCAGACAGAATGCTTTTTTGCAGGGAGAGGTGCCTCTTTTTAATTGTTTTCTATTGGCAGTGAGTGTTTTGCACTCTGTTCATGTGCCCCGGGCTCCTCGCGTTTTAGCCACCTGCTGTGCCTTGCGTTTATGGAGGAGGTATCTGAGTGCATGAAGTTGAAAAAAAAATCAACTCTGAGCAGAAAAGCGCCCGACGTCCAATCGAATGAATGGAGAGGCTGGCCTTCCGAGACTGCGCTCTACTCACGGCGGCCAGACGAGGCAAGAGAAAAGGAGCCGGAAGCATGAGGAGCAACAGAGATGAGAGAGGGGAGCGCAACGAGAGGCTCTTCCTCGTGGTGCCATGTGATGGTACTGGACGCTCGCTGGACGTCTCGACACTCCTCTGCCCCCTGGTGGCCAGCGGTGGCTCCTCTGGTTGAGGGCAGTCGTCAGCTCCTCCCCGGTCCTCTGCTCCTCCCCATCATGGCGGACGGCAGCAGGCTCCGGCCCACGCCGGCAACTCCTCCGCTCCCTCTCGGATTGCAGCCACCCAACCTCGACCCAGGAGAACGGCAGCGAGCTCTCCGTCCCACTGGTCTTCACTTGCTCCAGCACCACCGCCTCGTGCAGTCACTCGCAGTCTTCCCTCTTCCGCATTGCCTGGTCTCCTCAGCACCGTGATCCCCCTCAGCAGCGAGGGCTGTCCGACAGCATGTCCCTCCTTCCTCCCGGGTTTCGGCACCAATGTAATGAAGTTTGTTGTCATAGGAAGAAGGAGGCGGGAACCAGCGAACGTTAAAATACTTTAAATAAAATTACACAAATAAATAAATAAACACAAACTGAAAAACACGTTCTGTCCGATCGGGGCCTTACGTCTTCAGTCATTTTCATGGATCCGTGTGAATGAGGATCATTTTGACCACGGTGTTGTCCGTATGCGAAAAACGGTAATCGCTTGTCGTTTAACTGTACCATTTCTGTTCTTTGTCAGTTCTTGTCATATTACTGGTTGGTCTGTTCATGTTTTAGTCTAGAGAGTGTTTTGTTCTGAGTTCTTTTGTGAATAAAATCCTTACTGCTATACGTATAGATCCATTCCTTTCCATCATTGCTGCAACCGTGTGACTGTTACGTTACGTTATGTTACTTGCATTTACAATGATTTTTATTTTTTGTTCCAAACAGATGGTACCCTTAAAAAATAAGTATGCATGAAAAAAGACAGAAAACAGTATACTTATGAAGAGCATTGTGATGATGGATCATCAGTGTCTGGTCTTCCTCACATTTGTAAGAGTCATTAAGTTATCTGGCTCTCAGAACTTTTGGCAGATGAGAGATATTATCACGTACACCTGGGGCAGGACAGTGGTCTCACAGGGGTTTTGCTCCATAGTGAAGGGCTCTGTTCATTGTAAGGAAAACCAGCTCTGACGTCCCATCAGGCTTTGCTCTGGTTACAAAGGGAGCAAGGGGGCAAAGCACATAGTGTCTGTGTAGTGTCCGCTCAGAGACCCAGAGAGTTAACACACCTGCAGAACTGAGGAGGTCACTGAAACTGCAGCTTCCCAAACCAAGCTAATCATGATTTAAAGTTGTTAAACTACAGTCAAGCTAACCATTCGGAAAGAAAGCTACACTTTAAGTTATTAACAAAGTGTCTAGTTGGGCTTCCAACCAGTTATACGCCAATCATTTCCCTCTGATTTATAAGGGATAACTTATGGGTAGGGTTAGGTTTAGGGGTTTGGATAAGGCTAGGACTAAATTTGTTCCAAGATAAACAAAATACTTTTGTTTATCCAGGTGACCATTAAAATCATGGTGACCGTTAAAAGACATAGTCTCTGAAAGTGTAGGCCTACTCTCTTTAATGACAATTAACTCTTTCCACGGCAGCATTTTTTGAAAAAAGTTGCCAGCCAGCGCCAGCATTTTTGATCATTTTCACATGGAAATATTTCAGAATATTTTGATGTAATTTGATACTGAACATTCAGTATATCAAAAGAAAGTAAGTTTGTGGGTAAGTTTCATTAAAAAAGCAAAATTTTGATAGACTGGGTAAACCGAGCCTGATCTGCCGGCGATTTGATTTCGGACAGCTTAAATACTGTACATTCATTTCTACTGCTTCTGTTATACTTTTGCGGGAACCAATAACAGACTGGCTTATCCACCTAGCGCGCTATTGGCGGGTTTAACACGATGACGGATAGAGAAGCGATGGATGGATGCACGTTGATCACGCCTCTTGTGGTCTGATTGGTTGAAGGACTATCCAATTGTGTCTTTTGAATTATGCTTGTTGATCATGCCTCTTGTGCAGTAGAAAATACAGAGCAGGCTCCCCAGACCAATGTTCAATCTTAAATTGAGCTTGGTCTGGTGATAGCCAGACAAACATTGTGAGCAAAAAGCTGAGAAAATTGTGTTTTTGTCAAAGACTGCATCCAGGATTGAGAATGATGATCAAACACAGATGGAATAGATTGAGTCCATCAACACCCCAAAGCTTCACAGTCCTATAGCTTGTCCTGGGGCAACATTTCATTCAAAAACATTAGTTTTGATGTATATGCTCTTTAATGTTGATGACTGCATTATCTTACATATGCATCTAACATCAAGGCTGTAACTATGTCTTGAACATTGTGGGGGGGGGGGGTCTTTTTACTTAAATTAAGTAATTAGAGGACTAAAACCTATTTTAGGGAATAAGAAATAAGAATGGTAAAATAAGTTCCTGGTCTAATTATAGCCAATATATTTGGCTAATCCTTTTAAAATAATATTTTATTTAAAAATATGCATACACTCACTCTTGTTTTTATGTCTAATATGTAAAAAATATATATATTGTCTCGTTACATTCAGTTATGAATGACATAATTTAAATGATAGAATATTTTCAATTCAAAATGGCGAAATTACATTAAAAAAAGTTGAGTAGTTTGCATCACTGTACGTTACTGTGGGTCGTTAACATATCCATTGTAAAACAGTTAATATTATTAAAATTATTAAATATTAAATGTTTAACTATCTTACCGCACACACTCTTTCACTGTAAAAACGATTGATCTGGTAAATGATTGGTCATCATTTTGACATTGATGAGCGTTGTTAGACCGCTGAGGTAGACCAGCCTAAAAATGTGACTTTTTAAACGTTCTGTCAACAAACAACAAACAGAGAGGTAAGTAATGGAGGACAACATTAAGAAATATCATATATGAGACGTGTTTCACAGATAGCCGCCGAGTGTCTTAAAGAGACTTTGATAAGCGCCCCCTACCATATAACAGTGAAAACACGGAAAGCCGTAAATTTCCATCAATGGCGAGGAAAGAGTTAAGTGGCCTTTTATTTCAGTAATATTACATTATCCGTGAGTACAGTTTTTTTCTCTTATACTTTTAAGAGCACTACAAGTGCGCATTCATTTCAATTAAGCACACTTCTCTTTAACAAGGGTAAACACTTGCCACGTGGACTTGAAGGCAACATTACTCTCAAACACTGCACACTAGAACACTAAAACACTAAATCAACTGACAATTTATGTAAGATGAAATTTTAGAACCGTAGTACTGAATGTGCAATTAATGAGTCATTTATACTAGGCCTTCAATAACGGAAAGAGAGCTAAGAACCTCGTCCGTGTGCTGGTGGTGAGGTGTGCAGACTGCAGTTCTGTGAAAAGGGTACATTTCCATGCTCTCGCACTCCTTCATCAGTTTGTTTATTTGCACCGAGCCCCAGGACAGTCCGGCACTGTTGCCCCTCTGACAGCTGGAGGAAGAACAGACATGAGCGCGGCCCGCTGCCCTGCCCAACTCAAAACACTGAGACACTGGAGTCTGGAGGGAGAGAACGACACAGCTGAAAGAGTGAGGAGAGAATAATGGATGTTCCTTCAAATATGGGCACTTTTAGCCGTGTGGACTTAAAAAAAAATAAACATACATTTCACACTCATTATTTAATGAGGTTTATTTCATTTGTGCAAAATGCATATGAAACCTCTTTTTTTCTCTAAACTTTCATGATCCGTTCATTTTGGGGGTGTGACAATGATGCAATTACATTAACATAAACATAGGCATAAAATAGTTGATTTCTTTGACTTGTTAAGCCTAATTTTATATTTTTGCTGTATCCTAAATACACACAATTAATCAATTTACAGCAATCAATTTGTCCAAATCAATGCAGTTTCAAAGGAAGGGCTTCAGAGGCTCTGCACAATCCCAGACGAGGAATAGGGTCTTATCTACACAAACAATCAGTCATTTTCCAAAAATTTGAATGTGAATATACTTTTTAACCTAAATTGCTCATCTTGCGCTGCTCACCTGTGATTGCGCAATCATGTCAGAAAGGTCACACTAGATGTAGGCAGAAGTACCGCCCCAAGCGAACATGCAAGGACTAATACAAACGCCCTTTACCAAAAAACACTCCATCTTCAACTTCAAAATCGTTCGACATCGTTGTTTTACCTTTTTTTGGCTAAAGGACGTTTGTATTAGTCTCCCCATGTGCGCTTTGCAAATATGGGGGCGGTACTTCTGCCTACGTCTAGCGTGACGTTTTTGACATGATTCCGCAATCACTGGCGAGCCGCAGAGCAGCGCAAGATGAGTGTAGTAGAGTTTGTTCGTGTGGGAAGAAGGAGGCGGGAACCGGTGAACGTTTAACAACTTAAATCAAATAATAAACACAAAATGAAAAAAATCTGCGGCAGCCCCACACAGACGACTGCCGCCTACCTACAAAACAAACATAAACAAAACACAACGTAAATTCAAGGCCTGGTCCTCTCTCGTTCTTCACTGGTGTCGCTCATCCTTATATGCCTTCGTGCTCCCTCATGAGAGGACTCGAGACCGGTGTGCCTCGCAGGTGACGCTCATTCTCAATCACGCACACCGATCTCGTTCGCTTCTCCCATGTCTCTCGCTCGTCAACCTCGCCACATACCCCTATTGCCCCTCGCCCCGATGGACAGACGAGACGAGAGAAATAGAGAGACGGAGACACAGACAGCGACAGGACGAGAGAGTGGAGAGAGGAAGAAAAATAAATAAATAGGTCCGGTTCCCTGACACACTGCCACTCGGTCCTCAGCCCACCGGTGCCATGCGATGGTACTGGACGCTCAGTGGACAGCTCGATCCTCCTCTGCCCCCTGGCGGCCGGCGGTGGCTCCTCCTGTTGAAGGCAGCTGCCCCACCTCGACCCAGGGGCACGGCAGCAAGCTCTCCGTTCCACCGGATCATCACTCGCAATGTTTTCCTCAAAAAACATACTTTCTTTTCCACTGAAGAAAGAAAGATATGAACATCTTGGATGAGATGGGGGTTATCAGGAAATTTTCATTTTGAAGTGAAGTAATCCTTTAAGTCTTCTGAGCTATGAAAAAGCAACCTCTGAGCAATGATATATAATCAGAGTCGCAATGCTTGCTGCAGAGATGAAAAAGTAATATATTATTATAAATTATTACTTACTGAAGGTCTGGCAAAATATCTTGAAAATGACAAAACAGGACAAAAACCAGACGATGACAAAATAGGATAAAGATTGAGAGTGTGAGAGAAATAGAAAAATACTGAAAAAGACAACTGGACCCTATAATTGACTGTGAGATGAAGCAGGTCCTCTGACCCAGACAAGGGCAGACAGTGGGATGCCAAACACTTCAAAGAACGAGACAACTTGAGACGGTGAAGATGTCCCTCTCAGCTACTGCAAGCATATCATCCAACACTCACTGCGGCTGGTTGAGACCAGCAGCTCTGCTTAGAAACAGGCCTTTAAAGATCAGAGGGCCCACAAAGACCGAGACCATGTGCAACCATGGAAACAGAGTGTGTGCTCAGAATGAGGAGCGAAGCCGCAGCACATGAATATGATGGTTAAGGTACATGATGCAGATTTAGCAAACATGAGGCAGTTGGATATGAACCAAAAATGTATTTACAGTAGACTAACATTGATAATAATAAAATAATTTGTTACATTTATATTGCGCTTTTCTAGGCACTCAAAACGCTTTACATATAGAAAGAGGGAATCTCCTCAACCTCCACCAATGTGCAGCACCACCAGGATGATGCGACGGCAGCCATTTTGCGCCAGTATGCCCACCACACACCAGCTTATGGTGGAGAGGAGATAAATGAAGTCAATCAGTATATGGGGATGATTAGGAGGCTAGGATGGACAGGGTCCAATGGGAAAATTTGGCCATGATGCCGGGGTTACACCCCTACTCTTTATCGAAGATAAATGGGATTTTTAATGACCACAGAGAGTCAGGACCTCGGTTTAACGTCTCATCCGAAGGACGGTGCTCTTTGACAGTATAGTGTCCCCATCACTACACTGGGGTGTTAGGACCCACACAACCACAGGGTGAGCGCCCCATGCTGGCCTCACTAACACCTCTGCCAGCAGAAACCTAGTTTTCCCAGTTGGTCTCCCATCCAGGTACTGACCAGGCTCAGCCCTGCTTAGCTTCAGTGGGAAAACAGTCTTGGGCTACAGGGTGATATGGCTGCTGGTTTTGGATACTGGACACTGGATATTGAATCATATACTGTATGTGCATACACAATATCCCCACATGCAGCACAAAAAAGAAAGTCATGAAGGTATGGAATGACTTCCATTTTGGACTTAATAGACTTAATTTTCTTAAAGCACAATATATTTGCATTTTCTTTCTTATGACTTTAGGATAAAATGTTACCCAGACAGGTTCTGGACAGGTTTCGCAAGATTTACCCCTTTACTTCTGCCCACTACTAGTCATACAGCAGTAGAATACATTGCAAGAATCAAACATATTGACCGTTGTGCATAGGAGGGCATGATATACCAGACTCTAAAAGGGGTTTCTGTCACAAGGTCCTGTCCAAATAATGACTTCTGACCTGGGCACTTTCCAATAAGAAGTGTTCCAGATTCACTTAAGCATCATGGACTGTCATTAGAGGAATTCAAACGAGAACTGACATGGAGGGCTAGAGAAAAAAGAGAGAGAGCAAGACAGAGGTAGGCAGATGTAGCCGCAATGGTTGGGTTGTGGAGACGGTGGGGAACGGCATTGCTGCACATCGCCTCTGCCGTGCTCGAATACAGAACATCTGTCTGAAATATTCCTGTGCAATGTGGCGTGAAAGAGCATAGGGAGGGGTTAGAACGAGGTGGGTTTGCAAAATCATGTCAAATGCTGTAAAGTACATCAATCAAGTCAATGTGCGCCCTAGAGAGAACCAAATGTGTGTAGAAATGGCCCTTTGTTTATGGACATAATCAATAATCCATCTAATTGAATTACGTTACACCATAATTGGGTTTACGTAAAACCACACAGACATAGCATTCTGATGTTGCCAGTGCCAGAGTATGTAATCTTATCCCATAATCCCCAGCTATCATGCTATCCTTGTGGTACAATTATTCGACTTTTATGCTTAGGTTGTGCTTTTTCTTCAGAAACAAGGAGCTGAAAAGCACAGTGAATATGTTGCTTAGCACTGCAGAATAAACCATTCCTCACATGAGCATTTGAAGCATAATTCTGAAAATAATATGAACCTGAACTGTAGACGTGATTTCACCAAGTACAACATGTACCTGGATCATCATCTTCAACAACATTCGAATCAACCAACAGTTTACAGTTTATGTCAAGTTTAGGTCAGGATTAGGTGCTTCTACATCAGTGTTATTCACCTATTGTATCCCTGATTTTAGGGATACATGGGTATGGTTAGGTTTAAGGGTACGGGTAGGACCAAATAGGGAATATATAGGAATTAGGGTTATGACTAAATTTTCAGACAGGAATGTTGTTCCAGGATCAACATATTTTATCTGGAACATGTCTTACTTGGGCAACAGGCAACAGATGGCCAATGAAGAAAATTGCAGTCGATTTGACCCTGAAAGCAATTTCTCTGTTCTCTGTGAAATGAGGCCATAATCTAATGTGGCTTTAATCTCCTAATCTGCTTCATATCTGCATGTGAAGTTTAATAAACACACTATTGCTACGTACAGACTGGGAGAGAGTTGAGGCTTAGATATTTAGGCAGCAATTTACTAAACAAAGATAAGCATGTAATACAATAAGATACTGAAAAGCAAAGGGGAAAACCAGAAAACAACTATAACATTAACCAACAATGAAACAAAGAAAACAAAGGCTGAATCCGAAATCCCCCCCTATACCCTCAAATAGTATTTGTGGACATTATCGAGTGAACTCATTCTATCCCACACTGCACTGCAATAACGAGTGTACAACCAATTTTCACAAATTCACTCACTCATTTTCATTCACTCCTTCATGTGAACTGTATTAGTGGAATAACGTAGGGAATAGGGGTGGGACAAAATATCGATACAATATTGTAATATATCGTTGTCCTTCTCCATGCAATACGAGAATAGATATGCTGGCGCCAAATATTAATTCATAAAATAAGGTCGCTCTAAATAGATTTCCCTTCTCCCAGCGTCGCAACTTCATGGATGGTGCTCAACACATGAATGAGGAAAATGTGAGTTAACTAGCCCAGGCCCCAGTGTTTCGCAACTGGTGGGTTGCGGAGTGTGAAGTCAAAGAAACAACATCAACAACAACAAAATGTAATTCTAAATGTTTTTCTGATGCAAGACTTTTATTTTGAAAGACGTGCGTGAAAGCTGTTGACACTTCTGTCCGAGTCAAACCTGCCGCACTCATGTTGAAGCCAAAGCGTCTCTATCGCCCCCAGGTGGTCGGTCCCAGTATTGCTCATAACCCCGCCCCTCCGTGTATTCTAATGGACGTGAGACAAACTAAACAATCAAATTACACTTTTACAAATTACACAAATTACAATCATTTTTTCCCCCAAAGATGGTTTCTGTCATTTTAGGCAGTTTTTATCACGCTGATTTCATTTCAAGTGTTCGTTTTTTAAAAAAGTGTGGTTTTAGTTAGCAATTTGA
This sequence comes from Romanogobio albipinnatus, assembly GCA_023566225.1. NCBI lineage: Eukaryota > Metazoa > Chordata > Actinopteri > Cypriniformes > Gobionidae > Romanogobio > Romanogobio albipinnatus. Next base: position 43,418,081 of record CM042258.1, on the reverse strand, counting down.
TGCATCATGATGTGACATCATGATTGACAGCTGAGATTGACGTCTTCTCTAAGTGAAGTTGTCACTGAGGCACCAACGGACTTTATTCAGGATTTTCGGGAGGAGATTGGAGCTTTAGCTTTAATTTCTACATTTACATAACTGTTTATTTCACACCGACATAATGAATTGTTCTGCATCTGCGAGAGTTTGGAGAGCTCCGGACCCACTGATACTACTTTTGCAGATGTTGTCAGTGTCATTATTTTAGATATAGCTTAGTCTTTCTTAGTCATAGTCATAGCTTAGAAATAAAGTCTCTCACCTCAGAAAACAAACTTTCCTGTCAAGTCAACTTTATTTATATAGCGCTTTTAACAATGCAGATTGTTTCAAAGCAGCTTTACAGTGTTAAACAGGAAAATAATGCAACAATTTTATTCAGCCATATAGCCATTCTGGAGAAAACGGTGATCAGTTCATTTCAATTATCATACAGTGTGGGCTTTAGATCAGTAATTAAAAATTTAGAAAAATTGAGTGTCCCCAACTGAGCATGCCAAGCCAGAGGCAACAGTGGCAAGGAAACCAAAACCCCATCAGGTGGAGAATGACCTTGGAAAAATAAACCTTGGGAGAAACCAGGCTCAGGCGGGGTGCCAGTTCTCCTCTGGCCAATTAACAAACAGCGTATGATTATTATTCTGACAACTTTACAGGTCAGAGGTCATAATAGATCGGAATATTCGAAAGATCGGAGGCAACACGCTGGAGACGGGTTTATTGAGGATGACATATCGATTTAAGAATTATTAAATTGTAAATTTTCAAACAATCGGAGTCATCACGCCGGAGACTTTTTTGGTTAGGTCTCTTTAGGTCAGTATAACATTTGACTGTCCTGTCAGGTGTTATACTGTACTCATAGCGGCAAGCCGTTTTGACTCAATCATTCACAGGATATGAATTCTTGATATCAACAACTTTCCTATTATGTATTGTGTATTGTATAATATCATGAGGGTACCCTGTGATTAGTGATAGGGAATAGTGATTGAGGGTTTAGGGGGCAATTTCAGATTCAGACAAGGGCAAAACTATGAACTAAGCTAGAATCAGGTGGAGAACACAATAAGAAACTATGGTGGCAAATGAAAACACTTCTAGGCAACAGGAACTAAACACAGGAAACATGAACAAGGGGACAATGGAACCAAACGAATATTAAAATAAGAGTCTTTAAAGAGACCTAACCAAAAAGCAGCCATGGCAGCTATTAGTAGGCTATAATATACAATGCAATACAATTACAGAAAAAGGCTAAATGATATACTAAACAGTTTACCGTAGATTAGTAATGCTTCCTGGTTGCTTTCTGCTATATTTTTTTACTCACAAGCCATGTGTTGTATAGGTACATCTAAAAGCGCTCCATATAGTTACTTACAGGTAGTCTGGTCCTACCAGACTCTCGCACATTTCATTTGTACAGAGAGTCTGGCCACTCTCCATTGACAAGCGTTTACCTCCTTGAAGGCGGGTACTCTGTTGAAGTTTAAAACTATTGGATCTGCCCAGAGCCACTCTGGATCTGCCATAACCAATCGCTAACGTTTGGTCGTGATGTATGTCATGCACCGTTCGCCTCTTTCTCACATGGAAATCCGTAAAAATAACTGTGCAGATTGTGCAGCCACCTCAGTGATAAAACATAAAACTCATTCGGATTGTGATTTATTCACAGTGGAGGGGAGAGTTTTGTGATAGGGAACGCGCTGCTCATGTGGTCCATGACATGATTGTATGCTGTAAATATAATGTCATATGCTTGGTATGATAAGAATAAATGCTGCTGTAAATAACGGTCCAATTCAAATGTTAACGTGCTTTTCTTCTTTTTATTTTTGAGCGGTAATTAAATATATTGCTCTTGTAAATACAGCATTTAAAGAAATACAAGTCTAGAAATGCATACAAATTACAGCGAAGCGCAGCCGTACGGTGCTCTGCAGGGGTCAAAAAGGATATAAACAGTGAACTTTGAAGTGATATATTCTTGAAAACTCAGAGATGTGGATTTGGACAGCAATTCAATTACCACACGACCTTGGTGCTTGTCTAAAGCAGTAGGTCATTCGGACAGGGATTTTTACGCAGGTGGTGGGAGACGGACGGCAGTAAAATCACTGACTAGCCCCTGTAAATGATGACAATACCTTCCGACCCCACGAGAAACAATTACCGCACTAATAGGGCTTCAGCAACTCCTTCACCGCTAACGGAGCGAGCTGGAAAGGCTTTAACTTCTGGATATTCGGCAGCGGTGCCACAAGGGAAGGAATGGCTTCGCTTGCATCTTTCTCCGCCGCTATTACTGAACTACAACTCAAACTAGCGCACAACATCAATGTCGTTGTTCTCAGCAACTCCCTCTGTTCGCTGATTGGACCGGTAAAAATTTGTTCGGAGAAAACCTAAGAATATACCGCAGTCCCAAAGTCCCAGAGTACTGACGGGAAATGAAAATTGAGCGGAAGTATGTAGGAGGGCGGAGCCAGGCTAGGTCTGTGTATAGCCTATCACTGTTTTACAACAGGACTTATTCAGTCAGAATTTACAATCAGAAGTATCAGTTTAATAAAGAGAATCATGTGGTCTGAGTCAGAGCAACATGGGCTGCCAGAGTCGGTTAGCTCAGGTTGAATTGTAGAGAAGACGTCCATTGCTTCATGGGTTCATGTCCATATGTTTGGTCCATTTAGAGAAGGAGAGAGATAGTGGTACGGATCCTAACTTTGATCCTAACTCAACCCATCTGCTGGACAGGCATTGATCCAGCCCTGCTTATGATGCTGCTAAAAGGCAAAAGATGTGCGAGCATTGCATGTGGGAATCATAAGCATGTTGAGAAGCTTGCATGCTTATCTATATATATATATATACATACAGGCAAGTGGAGTCTTACACTAAAAACCAGAGTAGTACAATTCTATATTGTGCTCAAGTACTAAATCAGTGCTAAAGAACATAGAGAAGCTGCTAGAAATTAGCTGTTTGTTTTTTTACATTCATATTTTATTACTGACCTAAGGGAATGGGTTATTATGAAACTATCCCGTAATTCAATATTTTGTGGTTCACTATCATTATTTAAATTCTCTTTTTTGTCTCATTTTGATTTAAAACAGATTTTTTTGCACATTGCCCCGCCCAAGGCAACTAGGGTACAATGCTGTGTGTATGCTTTGACAGTGATGTATGAGTCTCCGGTGTTTAAGGCATATGTTCGTACACACTGCTACATGTGTGAGTCTGGTATACAAAACACACTCTCACATGTGCCCCCTGGAATTCAACACATCACTGTTGAGGAGTCGTTGACAGCAGATTTTCAATTTTTTTCATATTCTATACACAATGGCTGTTTAAAAACCTAGTGAACTACCTACAAAGACAGCATTTTAAAGGGATAGTCCACCCGAAAAAGAAAATTCTCTCATCATTTGCTCCACCTTATGCTGTCCCAGATGTATATGTATATTTCATGAGTTTGTTTGCACATTTAATCTTAAAGCTATTAAGGTTAAATGTATTTGGCTTGCTGTCTGCAGTGAAGTGGCTCGAGAAATCAGCCTCAGCTCGAGTTGTGATACACCCCCCAATGGGACTACCACTGTTTGGAAGATCAGTATGGAAGCAAGATACCTAAATCATGTTGGTTGAGTTGGGGCGGTGGAGGGATACCAAAACAACTGATGCCGGAGCAAGGTGAGCATCTGCTTATATGCTCCGGCAGTTAATTGAAATATTAGATGACTTCCACTCTGCTTGCCTAATTTGACCTCAAACGAGTGTCTACTGAGGCTACTCAAAAATCAGGTAACCAATTGGACCTTATTTACACACGCTACTGTTCCACTGATCATACGCTGGTTACTTCACTGCACACCTCAGATCACTTCCTCCTCACTCTTAACCTCAACCTGGCTCCTGACACAACATGTACATACGCTCCCGCCTATTCTCTTTGGTCTCATCCACACTTACCCTTATCAGCTCTCATCACTAGATACTAACAGTGCTTCTGATGCTCTTTTCTCCACTCTAATGTGTTGTTTAGACAACTTTTGCCATCTTTTATCCAGGCCAGTCTGCGGCACCCCCTCTGACCCCTGGCTATCTGATGTTCTCCACTAGGATCGTTCCAAACTCAGGGATTCAGAGAGGAAGTGGCGCAAATCAAAAGATCCCACTGACCTTGGCTTGTATCAGCCACTCATTCCATCTTTTCTGCAAATGTCTCTACTGCTAAAATGACATACTACCACAACAAAATGAACAATTCTTCTGACTCTTGCATGCTTTTCAAAACCTTCTCCTCACTTCTTAAGGCTGGGACAAACAATGTTGGCCGTCTGCACCGCTGGCTCTAGTCGGACTCCATCTGGGTTTTTGGGGACGATTCAGCATGTTGGTGAGAGAGAGAACTCTGATTGGCTGTTCAGCTTAGAGAACGAGTCAAGCGCTACTTTGTTTATGGTTTGTATATCTGCAGCCCTAGTTTCAGTTTCCCTTTTTGGATTACGAAAATAGACTATTGCCACTTGTTCTTTGATGTCAGCACACCGGGGCTTTAGGCCTCCTCCTCCTTCATCAACCTTAACAGCTGACGACTTTACCACATTCTTTATGAATAAAACAACAACCATCAGCAACTATTTCTCCACACCACAAACTGACACACACATCTTAACAGCAAACACATACATTCTACCTTCCTTCGCTCCACTCTCGGAGGCAGAAATCTCCAAAACGTCTTGGTTACGTATGTAACCCTAGTTCCCTGAGAACAGGGAACGAGACACTGCGTCAGCTGACGCTACGGGGAACGCCTCCAGCGTGACAGGTGCCTGAAATCACAATCAAAAAACATCAATCCTATTGACCGGCGACAGCCTATGATGTCATCATAGTGCGTCCAGGAAGTATATAAGGGCGCCTTGCCAACATGACAGCATCTAATCGTCTGAAGGGACTGTTTGGCAGGCACGCCCTGAGGCATGACAATGAGACGCAGCGTCTTGTTCCCTGTTCTCAGGGAACTAGGGTTACATACGTAACCGAGCCGTTCCCTTTCGAAAGGGAACTCGCGTTGCGTCAGCAACGGGGAACGATATACCCACGCCGCCATGCCGAGGGGAGTGCATGCCCACTGGCAGTGACAACTGTCAGGACAAGCAAATTCAACTGAAATGCCTGAACCACTCCCCCTCTGGTCACATTAGGCTGTCAGTGACAGCGCTCCCTATGGTCAAAGCCCAAGCTATAACCTGAGAAGGAACCATCGCATACTATATGAGGTCCTACCCTGGCCGCTCGAAGGCCTGGAACCAGCCCATTCAACAGAAGGGGTTCCTTTAAAAGAACGTGGCAAGGGAACCCGAGGGAACCCGCGCCAGTCACTATTCAGGAGGATTTCAGGTGACCTATGCAAGTCCCAGGTCCTGTAGGGACCACATAGCAGCAGTGTCGTCTCGTCATGCTAGGGAATGAAAACCACCTTCAGGTGCTACCGGCTAGAAACCGGAGCCTGATAGCAGGTGACCACTAGCTGTCAGCACAAAGCCAGTTATGTGTCCCCTCCTAGGGAACTCGTTCCCCAGGGAGGCCAGAAGGGGCCTCCACCTGGTAACCTGTGCTGACTGCGTGTGCCTCCAAACAGAGGATCTCGCTCTCGGGGAGGCCTAATGAGGCCTACTACCCAATAGCAGTCAAGCTGGCCCTCGAGGTAGCTGGAAGATGGGACTCGCTCTGACAGGGAGGCCTAGTGAAGGCCTGCCACCTGATATCCATCGGGACTCGTTCCCTCAGGGAGGCTTGGGGAAGCCTGCCACCTGATAGCAGACCATGCTAGCTGTCCGAGCGTCCCGACTCCGGGGCTCCTGGTGAGGCCTACCACCTGAGCCAAGGTAACCCAAAAACCGGGAGCCTACCCCTCAGGGAGGCCTGGCAGGGCCTACCTCCAAATAGGAGGTCTGCAGATTCTATGAACCCTGCCGCGGTTAGAGGAAGGTTGGCTGCTGCACCTGGGCTGACAGTAGCTGTCTGCTGGTGACGAAGAACTGGACATCCAGTTATCACCTGGCTCATCCCCAAGGAGGCCAAAGAGGGCCTGCTAGTTGACGAGGTTTCTGCTGTAGTCGACATCAACGGAGAAAATCCTCCTAGGCCCACACGGGCCGCGACGTCGAGACTCTCTTGCAAGGAGGCCTGATGATGCCTACCACCTGTCCTGGAGTCTGCTGCCCAGACTGCCCAAGCTGGCTGCTCACAACCAGCTGGCCTTCATACGCCCGCACCTGGGGCTGGCTCCATCCCAGAGGCTAGAGGCTAGAGTCTCACGGGCAGTGCCTACAGACATTAACCTAATCACATTGTCAATAGCAGTGCACTCAGCGAACAATGCCTAAAAACCCTCTAAAGCGAGGGGAGTACAACTTACGTCACCTGCCTCGAGGCGGCCGCCTCACTTTCCCATACAGTGGCTTGCCGATCATGCAAGGGCGTCAGCTATTGACAATGCACGGGCCTCAGGGGAGCATCCGACCAAAACCGCCATGCAGAAGGTTGCGATGTTCAGCTCAACCCGAGCCCTAAAGAAGGTGAAGCAGAAGACATAGAGCAAGGGTGAAAATATCATACAAATATGCAACCCACCGACCATGCCATCCTCCAGGATGAGGTCAGGGGCCGCCAGAAGATGGCGGCCACACAAGCTCTGGAAGGCAGGTTACAGCAAAATAAAGTCTAGTTGCACACAAGCGAAGGACGCTTAACCCCGCCCCACGACCACTGGCAAAGTCGCTATCCCTGCTGCAACACCTAGACTGCATTACTAAATAACCCCAGAACGCAGAGAAGGGGGCGGGCCTTGGCCGGACGATTCTGTAATAAGAGGAGCATGCTACACAAGCTCTTTGAGCTCTGAATTAGGCCCGAACCCAGATTGAAGTGGGACATAAGCATGTTGTGAAGTCTGACATAAGCGTGTTGTGAAGTGCGACATAAGCATGTTGTGAAGTCGGACATAAGCGTGTTGTGAAGTGCAACATAAGCGGGTTGTGAAGTGTGACATAAGCATGTTGTGAAGTGCGACATAAGCACATTGTGAAGTGTGACGTAGACATTGTGAAGTGCAACATAAGCATGTTGTGTAGTGTCATAAGCATGTTGTGAAGTGTGACATAAGCGTGTTTTGAAGTTTGTCATAAGTATGTTGTGAAGTGTGACATAAGCGTGTTGTGAAATGCGACATAAGCGTGTTGTGAAGTGTGTCATAAGCATGTTGTGAAGTGCGACATAAGCGTGTTGTCGAGTGCAACATAAGCATGTGGTGAAGTGCGACATAAGCGTGTTGTGAAGTGTGTCATAAGCGTGTTGTGAAGTGCAACATAAGCACATTGTGAAGTGTGACGTAGACATTGTGAAATGCGACATAAGCGTGTTGTGAAGTGTGTCATAAGCATGTTGTGAAGTGGTACATAAGCATGTTGTGAAGTGCGACTGTGGTGAGCAGCGAGGCCGAGGGACCGCGAGGGCGGGACGAGGCGGCGCTCATCAGAGAGGATGAGCGCCAGCTGTGAGCCAGCGATCTCGGCTCTCGCGGAGGAGTGAGGGACTATAAAGGACGAGTGACGACAGTGAGGGACGAGAGAGGACCAGGCCTGGATTTTATGTTGTATTTTATTTATGTTTTGTTATGTGTTGCTGCAGTCGACCGTGAGGGGCTGCAGCTTATTATTTTCATTTGTATTTGTTTGTATGTAGGCGACAGTCGACCGTGAGGAGCTGTCGCCGCCATTTTAGTTTGTTTGTTTAATTAAAACTTATTTTGATTGTTCGCCGGTTCCCGCCTCCTTCTTCCCGTACAAACATACCTTACTACAGTGGTGCCGAAACCCGGGAGGAAGGAGGGACGCGCTGTCGAAGAGCCCTCGCAGCTGAGGGGGATCGCGGTGCCGCGGAGTTCGGGCACCGCGGAGGAGTGAAGTCCGCGAGCGGCTGCCCGAAGCGGTGGTGCTGGAGCGGATGAAGGTCGGTGGGACGAAGAGCTCGCTGCCGTGCCCCTGGGTCGAGGTGGGGTGGCGGCCGTCCTAGAGGGAGCGCGGAGGAGTCACCGGCGTTCGCCGTGGGCCGGAGCTTGTATCCCTCCGCCGTGTAGGGGAGGGGCAGGGAGCGCGCGGGACTCGCTGCCGGCTGCCCTCGACAGGAGGAGCCACCGCCGGCCGCCAGGGGGCGGAGGAGCGTCGAGCCGTCCACCGGCCGTCCAGTACCACCGCATGGCACCGCGAGGAAGAGCCTCTCGGCTGGCTGAGGACCGAGCGGCAGTGTGTCTGGGAACCGGACCAGAATTTTTTTTTTTCTTTTCTCCTCTCTCCACTCTCTCGTCTCTGTCGCTCCTCATGTTCCTCGCTCCGTTCTCTCACCTCGCTGTTCTTACCCCCAGGTCCCGCGGCCGCCGTGATCGGCCCCCCGGGCGTTGGGGGTATGTGGTGAGCAGCGAGGCCGAGGGACCGCGAGGGCGGGACGAGGCGGCGCTCATCAGAGAGGATGAGCGCCAGCTGTGAGCCAGCGATCTCGGCTCTCGCGGAGGAGTGAGGGACTATAAAGGACGAGTGACGACAGTGAGGGACGAGAGAGGACCAGGCCTGGATTTTATGTTGTATTTTATTTATGTTTTGTTATGTGTTGCTGCAGTCGACCGTGAGGGGCTGCAGCTTATTATTTTCATTTGTATTTGTTTGTATGTAGGCGACAGTCGACCGTGAGGGGCTGTCGCCGCCATTTTAGTTTGTTTGTTTAATTAAAACTTATTTTGATTGTTCGCCGGTTCCCGCCTCCTTCTTCCCGTACAAACATACCTTACTACAGCGACATAAGCATATTGTGAAGTGTGACGTAGACATTGTGAAATGCGACATAAGCGTGTTGTGAAGTGTGTCATAAGCATGTTGTGAAGTGCGACATAAGCATGTTTTGAAGTGTGACATAAGCACATTGTGAAGCATGATGTAGACATTGTGAAATGCGACATAAGCGTGTTGTGAAGTGCGACATAAGCACATTGTGAAGCGTGACATAGACATTGTGAAATGTGACATAAGCGTGTTGTGAAGTGTCATAAGCATGTTGTGAAGTGTGTCATAAGCATGTTGTGAAGTGCGACATAAGCACATTGTGAAGCATGACGTAGACATTGTGAACTGTGACATAAGCGTGTTGTGAAGATGCGACATAAGCACATTGTGAAGCGTGACGTAGACATTGTGAAATGCGACATAAGCGTGTTGTGAAGATGCGACATAAGCACATTGTGAAGCGTGACGTAGACATTGTGAAATGCGACATAAGCGTGTTGTGAAGATGCGACATAAGCACATTGTGAAGCGTGACGTAGACATTGTGAAATGCGACATAAGCGTGTTGTGAAGATGCGACATAAGCACATTGTGAAGCGTGACGTAGACATTGTGAAATGCGACATAAGCGTGTTGTGAAGATGCGACATAAGCACATTGTGAAGCATGACGTAGACATTGTGAAGTGCGACATAAGCGTGTTTTGAAGTGTGTCATAAGCGTGTTGTCGAGTGCAACATAAGCACATTGTGAAGCGTGACATAGACATTGTGAAATGTGACATAAGCATGTTGTGAAGATGCGACATAAGCACATTGTGAAGCATGACGTAGACATTGTGAAGTGCGACATAAGCGTGTTTTGAAGTGTGTCATAAGCGTGTTGTCGAGTGCAACATAAGCACATTGTGAAGCGTGACATAGACATTGTGAAATGTGACATAAGCGTGTTGTGAGATGTGACATAAGTGCATTGTGAAGTGTGACATAAGCACATTGTAAAATGTGATGTGCTTTATGAAGCGTGATGTAAGCGCATAGTGAGCTATGTATTTTTTATGTCGAATTGACATGCGTATATTGCGATATCAACTTAGCAACAAACTAAAAAAGTAATTGCTCTGAAAGTAATTGTGCATTGAGTCGAGCCGTGAATATGGCATGATGAGTGCTATGTGTGTGACAGAATGTAGACCTGAGTAACTTATGAGGCTCCACTTCAGTTAGTATGCTGCCTTTGAAACTAAGTAGGCAGTAGATATCGATGCACAAGTTTTTTTTAAACAATTTGTGCAGCACATGTTGAGACCAAGCCTATGAAAAGAGAGTATGGACACTGAAGCTTGCACACACTCTCTAGTGGTTGCCATTCAGCAAAAATTGGAAAGGCCACATGAAAGATACCAGAGCAGTTGAAACTCTGAGTGTTTGGCAGTACGACATCTCATTACCATCCCACCAGTATTTTTACTAATTACAACCATGTTGTATTTGAAGACGCACTCGACTGTTCTTCACTGCATGTCACAATACCAGATGAGACCAACACACACAACAACTCATATATGGAGTGAAGCCAGCTGAAAAAATACGGTATTTAATGACCCTACACTAAAGCCTGAGGGAGGGCCACTTTGCAAAGTTCATAGGAAAGATGAAGCAATTTTTCATTTGATGCTAGAAGCTGCATGTGCCTTTAATGTTCTGCACTGATCCATTGATTTTGGTAACAAGAGTTTTAAATGTCTTGTTATTTCGTGCGAGCCGTCAGGAAAGCCACAGAGAACTGCCACATGACTTGATGTTACCAAATGCAGCCCTCATAAAGCCAACAGTACAATACTCCAGAAGGACAGGCGTAATTACTTAAATCTGCCACTGAAGTATGTTTACAGGCCTTTCTGGTCAGTTCAGACCCTAAAAATATCAGCACTGTGTTTCAGAAAACGATGCAGATCCTAAACACTGAGTCTGATTGATGTTGACAAGCTGAAAGTCACAAGAAAGACTGTTGACATTTCCTGCTAGCCTAAAAGCCTGTTCACACCAAAGACGATAGCTAGAGCGATAACAATCAAGATATAGTTCTGAAAAACACTCTAAATATAAAAGAATTGCAGAGTTCACACCACAAGTATAAGGATAACGGCACAGAGGAATGTTATTGTTGGAAGCCAATCAAAATCCATCAAGCATTTCAAGCAGCATACAACAAAACACTAATATAGTTATCGTTAGCTTTATAGTTATCGCTCAGGGAAAATGATACAGCACAGCTAACCAGTATCCAAGCTAACAGGGAACATTCTCAGAACTTTGGGTAATGTTCAGGTAAGGTTCTCTCAAAGTTATGGGCAAATGTTCCACCAGTAATGTTAACAGAATGTTCTTTCATTGCTATCTGGTATTTAATAATATAATAAATATATAAATAATATACAGTGGGGAGAAAAAGTATTTGAAACACTGCTGATTTTGCAGGTTTGCCCACTTACAAAGCATGTAGAGGTCTGTCATTTTTATCATTGGTACTCTTCAACTCTGAGTGACGGAATCCAGACAAACATTTTATGATTTTTAAGTAATTCATTAGCATTTTATTGCAAGACATCAGTATTTGATACATCAGAAAAGCAGAGCTAAATATTTGGTAGAGAAACCTTAGTTTGCAATTACAGAGATCATATGTCTCCTGTAGTTCTTGACCAGGTTTGCACACACTGCAGAAGGGATTTTGGCCCACTCCTCCATACAGACCTTCTCCAGATCCTTCGGGTTTCAGGGGCTGTCGCTGGGCAATACGGACTTTCAGCTCCCTCCAAATTTTTTCTATTGGGTTCAGGTCTGGAGACTGGCTGGGCCACTCCAGGACCTTGAGATGAGACATACAGAGCCACTCCTTAGTTGACCTGGCTGTGTGTTTCGGGTCGTTGTCATCCTGGAAGACCCAAGCACGACCCATCTTCAATGCTCTTACTGAGGGAAGGAGGTTGTTGGCCAAGATCTCACGATACATGGCCCCATCCATCCTCCCCTCAATACGGTGCAGTCGTCCTGTCCCCAAAGAATGATGTTTCGACCTTCATGCTTCACGGTTGGGATGGTGTTCTTGGGGTTGTAATCCTTCTTCCTCCGAACATGGCGAGTGGAGTTTAGACCAAAAAGCTCTATTTTTGTCTCATCAGACCACATGACCTTCTCCCATTCCTCCTCTGGATCATCCAGATGGTCATTGGCAAACTTCAGATGGGCCTGGACATGCGCTGGCTTGAGCAGGGGGACCTTGCGTGCGCTGCAGGATTTTAATCCATGACGGCGTAGTGTGTTACTAATGGTTTTCTTTCAGACTGTTGTGCCAGCTCTCTTCAGGTCATTGACCAGGTCCTACTGTGTAGTTCTGGGCTGATGCCTCACCTTCCTCATGATCATCAATGCCCCACGAGGTGAGATCTTACATGGTGCCCCAGACCGAGGGAGATTGACCGTCATCTTGAACTTCTTCCATTTTCTAATAATTGTGCCAACAGTTGTTGCCTTCTCACCAAGCTGCTTGCCTATTTTCCTGTAGCCCATCCCAGCCTTGTGCATTTTTATCCCTGATGTCCTTACACAGCTCTCTGGTCTTGGCCATTGTGGAGAGGTTGGAGTCTGTTTGCTTGAGTGTGTGGACAGGTGTCTTTTATACAGGTAATGAGTTCAAACAGGTGCAGTTAATACAGGTAATGAGTGGAGAACAAGAGGGCTTCTTAAAGAAAGACTAACAAGTCTGTGAGAGCCGGAATTCTTACTGGTTGGTAGGTGATCAAATACTTATGTCATGCAATAAAATGCAAATTAATTACTTATTATCATACAATGTGATTTTCTGGATTTGTGTCTGGATTCCATCACTCACAGTTGAAGAGTACATTTGATAAAAATTACAGATCTCTACGTGCTTTGTAAGTGGGCAAACCTGCAAAATCGTATCAAAAACTTGTTCTATATATATATATATATATATATATATATATATATATATATATATATATATATATATATATATATATATATATATATATATATATACTGTATATATATGTAGACTTTTTTTGAGCATTATAAGCCTACTTATTACTTTTAAATGTTCTCTGAACATTTTGAAACGTTTCCATAATGTTTGCAAAATGATTAAATGAAAACTTTCACATAACGAAGAAAAATAGTTTGGATGTTTTAAATGTTCAGAGAACATTCAAAAATAAAGTTTTATAACTTCATGGGAACATTAGAAAAACATATTTAGAACATATTTGTGTTAGCCAGAATGCAAAAACCCTGAAACACTTTCCTTTAAAGGGATAGTTCACCCAAAAATGAAAATGATCCCATAATTGAGTCACCCTCAAGTCATGGTGTAGGGGAGAGCAGAGCACAACCTAAATCTTTTTGACTTTCTCAGTTTTGGTAAATCCACTTGGGGTTCAGAGTATTTATTTTTTCCCACATTAATTGCACACATGTCTAGTACAATTATGTGGTTTTGCTTCATTAATACAGTGTATACTTCTTTCTTGATTTACCCCGAAAGAATGGAAGTGAAATGTGACAACATGCCCCATAGGTGGGGTGCACTGTAACATGACCAAATGACAGCTTAAAATGCTACCTGATATGATCAAAAACATATCCAAGACAAACTAAAATATTTTGTCAATAAAATACAATTATTAACTTTTTTTAATAAAATAATGGCATTTTTTGAATCATTAAAAATATTTTAAAAATTGAGTTTGATAACAAACACGTCGCTAAATACAGCTATTCAGCATAGTTAAAAACATAATAATAACTAATAATTTCTGAACATTGACTCTCAGTCATTATTCACCTCTTCCTCATTGTTTCTCAATAGAATTCATAAAAGTATAGAATATAATAGCTCAGTTCTAACAGGGGCTCATTGTAACGCAGTGTGACAACATGCCCCGCCCGCTCAACTGTGATTTAAACTGCGGCTCGTGCCTTCTGTTGTTAGATCAGCTTTAAAGAACGATCTCAACTGTTAAACAACAGATTATAATAATATCAATTTGTTTTATTTAAATACACACAAAATGAAAAATAAACTTAAGTAAGACATTTACTTTTGCTATGGTTAAATAAATGTTCAGTGAAATCTTGAAAAAAAAAAATTTTTTATTTTGGCACAATTTTTTCTCTTAATAATTTTGATAAGGCAACTAGTAAATACACTAAGTTTGGCCATCCTGTAATTTGTGGAAACCATGTGTGTTACAACTAACCCTGCGTTGGGTTGTGCCCCATGCTCCCCTATATGACATTCTTCTTTCAGACGAATACAATCGGAGTTATATTAAAAATGTATTGGCTCTTCCAAGCTTTCCAAGCCAAAAATCCATATTTAAAACTGTATAAAGTAAAATATCTTGCTTCCGGTAGACCAGCTTCCGTATTCAACTTACGAAGAAAGTGTAATGCCTCTCGCATGGGCGTCGGAAGCAAAAAAAATGTGGGTGGGTCCTCTCACAGAACATTTTACTGGAGTAGATGCCATTTACATTAATTTGTTTACTAAACGTCTGGTTGGGCCAGCCAAAATTATGGAAAACACTGAATAATTTGTGGCAACAATAGTGTAGGGGTAAGACGCATGGCATCAAGTTTTAATGCAAATCGACCCGAGGTTCAAATCCGCCTTTTGCTGAACTCGCCCTACTCCCTCTTCCCATCACACATCAGATCGGAAAGGCATTTATTTTCAATAAAAATGAAGAAAACGTTAGAAAAGTGGAAATAAAGCATGTTTACTAACATGTTTAATAAGTGTTTATCAGTTAGGGGTTGGTAAACAGACATGTGCTCAATTCAGTGGTGGTTCTAGACCACGGTAACTAGTGCGGCCAGGCAGGGGCCACTTGTGTTTTTAGGGGGCACACGTTAACATTTATCTTAACCAGTAGTTAAATAGGTAGTTCACCTAAAAGTGAAAATTCTATTACCGTTTACTCACCCCCATGTTGTTCCAAATATGACTTTATGTTGAACACAATATTAACTTATTTATTTAATTAAACTGTTGTATAAGATCAGTATTGCATTTGCACTCATGCTATTCTGGGTAGATAAAGAGAACTTGTGTGATATTGCACTCGTTACTCATTTTATATTGCTTATACTGTAAATGTGAGGGCGTTTTCACACTGGCAGTTTAGTTCAAATAATTGGTCATGTGAAAGTTGTCATGCGGACCAGGGTGAACTGAGCTCAGGGGAACTGCCTAAAGGAGGTGGTCTGAGTTCGGTTGCGCAAATTGCGCTCGAGCTGTGCTGCGATTCATGTGAATGTGACAGTAACAAGGACTGGGTGCGCAAGAAAAGTAACCTGCGCATGAATTTTATCAGATGATGATGTATTTAGTTCAATAAAACACATAAAACCGCGTCATAGCTCATTACCATAAAGTTGACCTGATTCCAACTCTCCTCAACGCCCAAATCGTCCAAGACGCGCCGCTCTCGCCAGAGCTCGCCGCCGGGCTCCCATTGAAAATGAATGACTTCCAGCCACTTTGATGCTCTCGCCGGCGGCGGTGTGAACGCACAGTAAGGGATGATAGTGTTGATGATTTACCTTGGATACAAGCGAGAGGGAGCCTGCGGTGTATTCGCGGTGATATGCACATTTTTGCCGCATATCTTGAATTTTATGGGCATTCTAACTAAGAAGCACTGAAATGGTTCAAGTTAATTTATTTATTTGAAAATTAATGTATATGTAATATGATGCATGCATGCTCAATTTATAAAAGTAAAACTAAACCATTTATTTTACATGTTTTGTAGCCTACCTGCTTAGCCTGACGTCGTCATACTCAATTCTAGTCAGAATTTGAGTCTGATGCTGCTCCGTTGGGCTGTGATTATGGGGCGTGTTTAAACCGAACCAGGAAAGACCTCAATTGGATAGACCTACAACCAATCAGAGCAACGGAGCGACGCATAACGTTAGTTGTCAAATGTCAACAGAACTCAACTGCACTGTGTTGCCAAGTCCGCGGGTTGAAGAGACCCCAATTATGTGATATACAGACCCAGGAATGCGAAATTTAGCAGGCAGTCCTGCCAAAATAACACATATTTTACCCCCCAAGTGCCATTTTTCCCGGAGAACCCCCCCACCTGGAAAGCTATTGGGCTTGTTTTTGGCTAGTTTTGAGTAGCAATTGGGCGAGTTTTGCTGTAAAAACTTGGCAACCCTGTCTGCACGCACGCTAGAATAAGTCACGTTAGAAGAAGAAGATGAGTGTAAACGATCTTTGCCAGTGTTGTAAAAAAAATAATTTAAGGATACACAGAGTACTTACCAACACGATCATCATTTCTGAGAGAAATAGTGAAGGTGAATGCATATACGAACAAGTTCTCCGTTTAGGATTAGAACAAATTCAACCCAAGCGCCTTTGATGACGTGGATGATTACGTTACTGTTTATCATCTGTCCATCATCGTCTAAAGCCCGCCCTGACAATTTCATTGGTCCGAACAGTTTCTGTTCGGGCATAATTACTTCTCTATGGATCAAGTCCAGACCGAACTGACCGTGCAAAAAATTTTGTGGGCGGGGCTAAGTTCATCTGGCATCCAGGCTAGGGTATGCCTATCTCTGTGGTGAAACACGTCTCTGTCATAGTCGCACATGAACGGTTCTTTCGTTGCATTGGTCATAATTTATCTTTGGCTGCATCTTCCTAATTTGGAATATGATCAAAGATTACATATGTGGACGTGTTCGGAGAAAGTAGCCATTGAAAAAATATATTTTAACTACCAGTATGTTTAAATGAACTAAATAAATGACTGAATGGAATTCAAAGTCGTCAAGTCAGTAAAATGAATCTACAGTATCACTGCTGCAAATGGGTGAAGTTACACACAACACGTCTATAAAGAGAGCTTATTTGATCTACAATCAAGTGCGTAGCAACCATTATAGCCCGCGTTTTACAACTATTTGAGCGAATGCAGACTGAGTGACGAATCATTCATAAACAGACTACTTGCGCGCCACAAGGCACAGCCTCCTCATTGCTTCTCTGCATTGGTTATTGGTTATGACACAATAAAGTGCTCTTTTCATCACATACCGCCACAGCAAAAACTGCACATTGCAAGAAAATTGTTTGGTGCGATATGATGCCAAACTTAGGGGGGCCAGAGAGGGGGCCAAGCTTGTTGACACGGGGGCACTGGCCTCCCCCTAGAACCGCCACTGGCTCATTTAGAGACGATAAAAGTGAGTGGGTCCAATATCATTGGCCTTAAAAAGTGGGTGGATCTTGTCCCGCCCACATATAAAGGGACCAACGCCCATGGCCTGTCGCAGTTCAAAACACTTACGTCCGACGTCATACGCCTAGCCAGTTACGCTTTTTCTGTAAGTTGAATATGGACGGAAGCAAATCGATACTTTTATCGATTTGCTTCAGAAGGCGTTTATTACAGCCCTGGAGCCGTGTGGATTACTTTTATAATGGATGGATGCACTTTCTGGGGCTTCAAATTTGGGCTCCCATTCACTGTCATTATAAAGCTTGGAAGAGCCAGGACATTTTTAATATAACTCTGATTGTATTCGTCTGAAAGAAGAATGTCATATACACCTATACGGCTTGAGGTAAATTTTCATTTTTAGGTGAACTATCCCTTTAATCCTTCCCTATTCTGGCTTATGCTACTCTAAGCAATGTCTGAAACGTTGTATTTTGAGCACTTTTTGTGTTCATTTGCCTCTTCACGATGAATCGCTTGCTGCTGTATTCCTCATCTCTATTGTTGGGATAAATTAATAAATAAATGTAAATGTAATTCTGGTGAAGCCAGGTAAGACTTCATCACATTAGCATTCCATGCTAGCATCCAAAACACATTTTCTATATTCTATCAAGTTTTTGGTGTATTAAATACAAATATTTAGCCAGAATCACATTTGCAGAAACATCTTTGTGAAAAGGAATGAAGCTCAGTGCAAAAAATACCAATGCCAGGAGCCTCAGTTTACAGGATTTGTTTACTTCCTCTTTCTATTTCTTTTCCATTCTTAAATGACAGACTTCAACTTGCCAAGACCGCAAGCAGGAAATACATTTGTGTCCAAAAAATGCACAGCGATAACAGTCGTGATGCATTGTGGGATGTTACATAAAACTTTTAATGACTCCTATAGGCAAGGCGCCGCCCGCTGTTCAGAGGGAGGAACAGAGAGATGAGGTAAGGACAGGAGACGTGTTTAAGATCCTCTCCGTGTAAACCTGCCAGACTTTGTGCTTCCTGCTAATAAATTCTGTAGTCTGTGGCGTAAATGTTTAAAAGCAGCTATTTAAAATGTCACATTTTGAAATCCTTGTATTCTCCCTTGTGTGCCTGTGTTTTTAACTGTCCAACACTGAACCCAAGATGCTCAGCTTAAGGTGTAGTCTACTTTTTTCTTTTCTACAACGTTTTATACAGTGACATTTGATATCGCAATTATGCATTATGTGTTTTATAGTCCTTGCTGTGAAGAGGTTACCCTGGCAGGACCTCAGATGGGAAGAGACTTGGCTAGAAGAGGAGTCGCCGTCCTTAACTCAACCACACCTAGGACAATCTTAAATATCCAGAACATTCCCAGACATATATAGTTAATGAATATAACAGTGGCATGCGGTCAGGCCTTTCCAAGGGATGACAATAATCTGAACGGCAAAAAGACTGAAGATTCAAAAGGTACCTTCATTTCACCCTTTCAGTAAAAGACATATGCTTAAAATGACACGCAATGACGGGCAATAAGAACTGTACATTATGAATTACAGTACTACCATGCAACATCAAAATATGGAGTATTATGAAGGGACCTGCAAAATGACAGAAAAAAACACCATTCATGCAGCGTCTCTTATTTGCACTGCGTGGGTTAATCTTTAAGGTTCATAACCTCAAAGTGAGGTTATGCACTTAACATAAAAATACTGTTGAACTAGACCTGACGAACGCATGCATGTGTTTTATTCACGTTGCTGCCTGGCCCAGAGTAGGAGCCCAGGCAGATGGGAAGACACTGCAGAGATTTGCTCACATTTTCCATGGTATAGTGAGTCATCTCCACATCTGTCCAGCTGTCTGTCTTCATTCAGAAATTAATAAGCAGTGTTGTGCAAGTTACTTCCAAACTGTAATACATTATAGATTACTTGTTACTGTTATTTAAAGTTAAAGTTGAATTAAAGGTCCCGTTCTTCGTGTTTTTTTGAAGCTTTGATTGTGTTTACAGTGTGCAATATAACATGTGTTCATGTTTCGCGTGTAAAAAAACACAGTATTTTTCACACAATTTACTCATCTGTACACCGCTGTTTTCACTGTCCTAAAAACGGCTGATGAGTTCCTTTATTCTATGAAGTCCCTCCTTCAGAAATACGTAACGAGTTCTGATTGTGCCAGCGGTTCCCGTGTTGTGATTTGACTGCAGCTTAGCGAACGTGGCACGGTTCCTGTGTTGTGATTCGACAGCAGCTTAGCGAACGTGGAAAGGTCACGCCTCTTAACAGGAGATATATGCGATCAATGATCTCTACAGCGTCCCTGGGAAAGCCAAACAAAGGTGATTTGACTCCGGGATGAAAATAACAGCGTCTCGACGACATGGCGACAAACACACTCAAACGCAACACTTCCTTTTCTCCACACGACACGTCCTCTTCTCCACGTGGGAGAGCAACAAGACCACGCCCCCTTTTTTCGCGTATTCTTGTGGGCGGAGGTTAGTCTGTTCTACTGACGTCATTTATGAAGGAAGTACCAGGATGTAGTCCAAGCCGGCCGTTCGCTGTAGGCTTTGAAAGGGAACTTCTGTTAAATAAAATATCTCGCTTGGCATTGAACTTTGAGCTTTATAATTTTACAGGTATTATTTATGCTCTAACAGCAACATTACACACTAACTAAAGTTTGAACAATGGGATCACGAAGAACGGGACCTTTAAGTTAAATGTAGCAGTGGAGTTGAATCTGTTCATTCAGATTCACTCATTCAGTATATACGTGGCTACAAGTGAGTGTCTTTTTAAATATGCTACATAATTGTATCGACAGATTTGTCATTCAAAAGTGAAACAAATTTGTAATGTCTACAAATCTACAAAAAGACACGACTATTAAATAAGGTTCAAACCAAGCGGCAACCTCCCGCAGTTTCTCTTGAAGTCAATACGGAAGTGACTTAAACTGCAGTTCATCGACTGGCCGCTAGAGACAGACTCCAGAAGGAGCAGAATCTCATTGAGCCTCATGTTAAAATGCCCAACTTTACAGCAGAAGAAAACATGTTTACAGTCTGGTACAAATTTTTTTACAAATTTTTTTTTATTTACATTATATAAAGCATTAAAGTTCTGCATAATTAAGGGCGTGACCACTTCGAGTGACAGGTGAATAGCCATTTATCTGCTGTCTGTTAGTCATCGCGTCACTTCAGCTCCGCCCACGTCCCGCCTCTTTGCCTATTTCCTGTTATCCGGGAGTGACGCGCTGCCAAGATGGGAGCAACGGCCATCTACTTTGCTCTTCAGAACGGCTCATCAGAATCCTATGGGTGACGTCACGGACACTACATCCATATTTTTATTTACAGTCTATGGTTCAAACATTCACTGATGCGTCAGAAGGAAAGAGCCGGGGGGTGAAAACTTTTGAACAGGATGAAGATGTCCAAATATTGTTTAAATATCTTTTTTTTTTGTCATTTAGTGCTGCCCTTTGGAAGCAAAAGAAGATACTTACATGTTTCCCAGAAAACAAATTAAGTACAATTTACCTTGATCTTCCAATTCAATAAGTTTTTACCCCCCGGCTCTTAATGCGTCGTGTTTCCTTCTGGAGCATCAGTGAATGTGTGAAGCTTTTTTAATAGTTGTACTTTTTTAAGAGTCCCTCAATCGTCCTCAGTGTGAAAAGATGGATCTCAAAATCACGCAGTCACTACTGGAGAGGGTTCAAATATGCAAGAGATGCTGGAAAACTGAAGAATTTTTAGGTTGAGCAGTTTAACTGCTCAGGACAAACAAGAGACTCAAGAACAACATCACAAAACACACACACAGCCGTGGATCATCCAGAGAACGACGAACAGTATTAAGAATCAAGGGTTCATAAACTTTTAAAAGGGGTCATTTTAATAAATTCATCTTTTTTTTGTGTGTAAACATTTTTTATGCAAAATATCTTATTCAGGACAGTACTAAATAAAACATGCATTTTGTATGATCCCTCTTATTTTGTTAAAATTATTCACATTTTCACAGATTTTGCAAGGGGTTCACAAACTTTCAAGCACAGCTGTAGATCTTTTGCCAGCTATAATTGGAGACTTTTATATTGTTGGCTACTCAGCCGGCTCAATTTCACATCAAAGGGTTTGGAACCGTTCACATTTTGTCATTGTGAGTAGACAAAATTACCCAAATGCCAGGTCCTAATATACACCAGAGGTCACAATTAATGAAATTCAAGATGCAAAACCAGTGGAACCAAAACACCATTGCATGTGGCGTCTGAACCAGTTTAGGCTGCTATGGAAGTGACCGCATGAGATATAAACATCTGTGAAAGAGCTACATCTCTACATGGATGTCTGTATTGCAGTTTTTGCATATGATTATGGATTATTTTAACTTTCACTGCTCTTTTTTGTTACTGCATCACTCTAGAAATGTTCAGCCAAGAGCCATCATAGACAGTTATACCCGAACACACTGCAGACACAGAGAGTTGCAGCCAGACACTGTCACACTGGAGCGAAACTCATGTCCGAGTTTGTTCCGCTGAAGTCTGTAGCAAATGTGATCAACATCTTTGATATGTTGCAATATGCTTGTTTTCTACAAACAATTGAATGTGACTTTGAGTTGACTGCTTATTGGTGAGTCAGCCAAATCGTTTGCGGATTTAGGCCGATCTCTTTCCACCCCTTCTGCTTTTGGTGGTCTGTGTTATGATGAAGAAATTAAACGGTAGTTCTGGTCCTATTACTGGAAACCTGATCAACAGCAGACGCCGTGCTCATGTTTCTTCCCTACTGACTGCCCTGTTCTCGCTCTCTCCGGGCCGTCGTCAATGCTAAGTTTGCTCAAACTCGTGCACGGCCTTTGGAGGAGGAATGTAAACATGCATATGTCTGAAGACTTCCTGTTAAAGCTGCAATCTTGAACTATTCCTTTAAATAAAGCAATCAAGAGACACTATCAACATCTTAGTGTTACAATATCAACACGCCATTGGGGTGACACTGTTATTACGTCAGACCATATGTGAAGTTGACCCGCTGAAGTTTGGGTATTGTCCTCTAACGAGACCCTACATGGGTGTTTATAATAGAATGGCCATCCTTCAGTGAGAAAAATGGAAAATGATTCAGTGTTTTCACATTAGCCGGCTTTCCTGTTTATGTTGGGGCACTCCGTGATGGTGAGCAGGGTAAGGCGAGGCTTTGATCAGGGCTTTTGCAGGGATTGGGGTGATAGAAGGGGGCATTGAAGGGGCTCTGGCCCCTGAGGGCCCCACAGTGCAGCTCAAAAGCCCTCAGAATTTGGGTCATGTCTTGGCCCACATCCTACTGCGGCTCATTTCCTGCAGTTTGATCATGACGAAAGAGCGGGTCTTGTGTTGAGGAACTATGCTTTGGATCTGGAATCTCAAAGCAGGATTTGGTACACAGCATAGTCAACCTGCATCAATCCCAACTTTAACTAAGACTGCAGAATATGTCAGCCTAATACAATTTGAATTTGGTAGGCCTGAGTGGATTTATTCAGTGTACCATCTGTGCAAAATAAATGCATGCCAATTCTAAACAAAACTAAATTCAAATAAACCCTCTAGAAAGACAGACAAATTTTTCAAAATTGAAAGCATAAGATCCCACCTTCCCTTCAGAGCGTCTCCAAAACCATGCCTCCTTCAAAACACATGCACGTACACAGCCAGAGCAAACAAAAGCATCCCGAGAGACAGCATTAAACTACCTCATGTCTCAAAGCACATAATTACAATACAAATGAACATAAACAACCTAAATACTATAAACACTGATCTGTACCACCTGACTGCTGCAGATTCATTTCACCGTTGATAGTGTTGACATGCACCCTCATAATGCGATTAAAATTGGATTTTGGCAATATTGGGATTAAACTTTACCTCATGTAAGTCAAGTCAAGTCATCTTTATTTATATAGCGATTTTTACAATGCAGATTCACAGTGTTAAACAGGAAAATAATGCAACAGAATTTGATTTGGCTGTACAGCCGCTCTGGAGAAAACGGTGATGTCATCAACTCATTTCAATTATCATAAAGTGACAATGTGGGCAGATCAGTAATTTAGTTGATATAGTTAATTTAGTTTAGTAAATACATTTATTTGGATATTTAGTTGAAAATGTTGTGTCCCCAACTGCACTGTAAAAAAATTAAGTTGAGCTAATTTAAAATAATAAGGCAACTTATCGCAGTCAACTTTTTGAGTCAACTCAACTAATCCACTCCAGGTAAAATACTTTTGTTAATCTAATGGGTACTAGGTGAACTTTTGAACTTAAAACTTATTGTCTAGTACCATTAGATCCATTAGATGAACAAAAGTATTTAAGTTGATTTTACCTGGAGTGGATTAGTTTAGGTAACTCAAAAAGTTGACTGCGATAGTTTGCCTTATTATTTTAAGTTAGCTCAACTTAATTAAAGCCAAAGGCGACAGTGGCAAATAAGGATCGACCGTCTGCAGTTGATTTTGATATTCTAGGTATTATCAACTGGCCAGAGTTTTGAGACCGCGATATAATGCGTTAAGAGCTCGCTCAAAGTACTGGGGAGCTAAACCATTTTAGTGCTTTGAAAGTAATAAGCAAGATTTTAAAATTTATGCAATATTTAATAGGGAGCCAGTGCAGTGTTGACAGAACTGGGCTAATATGGTCATACTTCCTGGTTCTAGTAAGAACTCGAGCTGCTTTTTGGACCAGCTGCAGTTTATTTATTAAGCGAGCAGGGCAACCACCCAGTAGAGCACATAAATAATGGAATTAAGCTCATAATCGCAGTGATCATAATCGCATTAACAATCGTAGTCTGCATTAAAAAGGCATATAAACACCTTAATCGCAATATTGCCGCTCTGACCACAGTGCGCATGTGCACGGACGTATACGGATGCCGTGCGTTGATCACACAACTTCATGAATAAACTCCGTGACATTATTCTGAAGTTTTCTCCAAACCACCAAACTCTGTCAACACAACTCGCTGTGCAGTCTCTGCTCCTCATCTGCATCCAGACGGCAAGAAGAACGCGACTACAGCGTAGGCAAACCCAGCATTGCGATGTTCATTGCGGGGCCAATTAATATCCAGTACGTCCATAAAAATTTATTTTGAATTTGATGTGAGTAGATTAAAACAGCCAGTAACATGCATAATGAATGCCTATCTGAGTGTGGTATAACTTATTAGCGAATAATCCGAATAATAAAAATTGCATGTAAACTGAGTGAAGAGTTCTACTAGTGTCATGTAACCATCTTACTGCGATTAAAACCTTACTCGGATTATTAAAAGTAATCGCATTATTGGTACACATGTAAACGTAGTTATTGAAACGCATAAATTCGAGTCACAAACCGTGTATAACGGCACAGGTTTCCATCTCTTCCAAATTACAGTAATGGTGTGAACGCAGGATAAGCTGATGTTCTGGTTCAGGAGGAACTGTAAAAGGCGGTTGCGGTGCTTGGTGACTGATTTAGTGATTGCTATCAGGATGTAAAAAGACTTTCAACCAGCATATCAAAAAATGTTTCTGGAACAAATCATCTACCCTGCCTTTAACTCTTTCCCTGCCAAACACAGAATTTTCCGTTATTTGTGAGAAAACGCTTCCCGGCTAAACACAGAATTTTCACTGTTATACGCTTAGGGGTCGCTATTACGCATCTTCGGAATGAGTACAGAATCTCCTGATCAAAACATGTGTAAAATAGCGCGATCATCAACATTAAACAGCATATAAATCAAGACTGCCTAATGTTACTGAATGAAAAGTTGACAAAAACGTGATTTTCTCATGCTTTTTGTTTAAAATGTAGCTTTTTTTATGAAACTTACCCATATTTAAGTGTTTATAAAAAAGGAATGCATGAAAAAACTTTTTTTTTGTTTGTTTAAAAGCAGAGGGTCTGTTCTTTCTTTTGATATATTGCATGTTCAGATACTCATATAACAAAATATTCTATGGGCCATTACATTTTTGTGAAAATGATCAAAAACCTTGGCGGTGACTGGCAACTTTTATTAAAAACGCTGGCGGGGAAAGAGTTAAAGGCAGTAACAATCTAAACAATATATTTTATTTATGAAATGATGTTCAGCTGTTCTTTTTAAGTCAACTTTCGGATCATCAGTCAGCAAACTCACTGAACTGGTCACAGACACGAAGATGTAACGTAATTTCACCAAGCTGATTGCTCACAAATCAGGTAATTTCACATTTGATTTTGATGTGACATAAAGCATGATATCTACTTGTTTACTTACTTTTAAATTAGTCTTCCCATTAACACCATCATTTTGTTCATTCAGACTGATTTGCAAATGCAGAACACACACACAAAAAAGAGATGGGATTTATCGCATGAACCAATAATTTCCAACCACCAATCATATCCAGTCATAACGCGTGACTTCCCCCCATTCATTCTCAATTACCCCCACTAAACCCAGCACACACTTTAGAGGCTCTGTTAAAAGTCAATGGGCTCAGGGTAGGCAAGAGAGACACGACGAATGACTGAGAGACTGATGGATGGATGGATGGATGGATGGATGGATGGATGGATGGATGGATGGATGGATGGATGGATGGATGGATGGATGGATGGATGGATGGATGGATGGATGGATGGATGGATGGATGGATGGATGGATGGATGGATGGATGGACGGACAGATTTGTACAAATAACCCATAGTGCTTTCTTAGGGAAAGGGTTTAAGAAATAATTTCTTAAATCTCGAAACACTCAGGAGATGCAGGGCATCACACTACAGTGAAAGATAAAGTCATTTCACACCAATCATTTCACACCAGCAGAATGACCCGGCATGCCGATCACACTCTGTTCACACTCTCCTAAATATAAACCTTGATAATATCCATGTCTTCTACAGGCGCATTTGCCATGCACCCAGACTTCAAATTTAACTCCAGTGGTGGGTGAACTGAGAAAATGTACCTGCATAGGGGCTTATAATTACGTATTATACTGTACATATTTTGTATCTATGACAGTGGGAATTATTATTTCACTTGCATTATTCTTTCCTTTCAAAGTCTAAGTCAAGTCTAAAGTTTCTGAGACACGTTTAATCACTAAACAAGTCTTTTAAAACTTAAGTCTTTTATTTTTAAAAGAAAATTCTATTTAAAATAATATATTATACAGTCAATAGTGCATGATCTATAGAAATAATTAAAGATCAATAGCATAGAAATTGAGGAGGCTCATTCATATTTACAGTTAAAAACATGAATTGAATTAGCACTGAAAATGAAATCTAAACCATACAATTGGCCAGTCTTTGGTTAAACTGCTCCTGTCACAGACATGACACGTGGCTTAATGTGGGAATTGGGATAATCATCCAGTTGCCATATGGGGTTCTGGAGAAAAGCAAGCGTTTAGGCGTCCTAGATAAACTTGACGGCAATCTTTCCTCTGAGGTAACAGTTGCATGAGGCGACAGATGTTATATTTAGTAAATCTTAATATGTCTTTGATTTGAATCGCACACATCGCTTATTACATCAGGCTATCGTTCTTTCAGCGTTACTACAAAATAATGTTTATTCAGCGTAAACGTTATATTTCAGTTCCTAATAAAGTTACCGGCCAACTAGCTCGGCACATGTTATTTCTGAACCCTGTGTGCACTTTACTATGAATCCTGGCAGGTCTCTTCTTTTAAGGGTCACATCTTTCATTTATAAACAGGCTTGCTGGCCCATTTTCTTCCATTCACCCACTTGTCAAAACTAAAGCCTCACCGGATTGTGCAATGTGCAAACCAGCTGGGAACGGTTAAATCTAGGCATGTTTGTGGTGAAAATGTACACTTTCAAGTTTGAATAGACTGGCATTGGTCTGGATGGTTTTTGTGGGAATGTGTGCATTTTCTGTGAGAGAACACAAATGCAGAACAGCATCTGGGCAACAGTGAATGAGAGCAGAAGTGTGCTAAGAAATCTCTATTTGAAAGCAGCAGTTGATATCACTATTTCCACGAACGTGATTATTTGATCCTGATAGCAAACCTAATGATCACAGAAAACAGCCACCTCTCGCCCCCTAGTGGCCGCATCCAGCATAAATCTCTGTTTTCTCTCTTCACACTAGGTCTGGTTTATTTCATTTAAAGGGAGGTTGAAGCGGGAGGAAGGCGTCCACTTTGGTATGTTCCATTACATATGTCCAATAAATATTTATATGAATAACATATATATCAGAGTCAAGGCAGCACCAGAGCACCCTGTGTGTCTTTTGCTTCTTGATAATGGAGATTATATGGTGGGTCCATTGTCCCAAATGCTGTTTTTAGTTAAGGAAAAGGGAATCTCAGGGCTCTTACATTTTCATCCCTGGTCTTCAGTATTTCAACACAGGGCGGTTGTCTATCAGTGCTTTGCCAATTCAGGAGTGAAGAAACCATTTCCTCAATGCTCATGTACAAACCAGATCTCAACAATTAGAAAGGCAAATGGCCTGAGACCAGTGTTCTGTCAAGCCAGTAGTTATTTCTGAACATGATCTTATCCATTGATCATGCACTGTATTTTTAATTCCTTGTGTTACATTATAGTTTTTTGTTATTCATATCAGTTATTATTGAAAATGTTAAAGGGGTGGTAAAACACATTCTTTCGAAGGCTTGATTGTGTTTGTGGGGTGCATTGTAACATGTGTTCATGAAAAAAAAGCATTATTTTTCATATATTTGACCTTTATTCTACACTGCTCTGTCCCTCCTTGTAAAAACGGTCTGATGGTTTCCGGGTTCTATGAAGCCGGTCCCTCAAAAATACGCAATGGGCTCAGATTGGCTAGCTGGCCCAGTGTGTTGTGATTCGCTAACCGCCTAGTGCATGTTTTTCGGAAACGTCACGCCCCTTACCTTTACCGGTAGACTGTGCTTTGGTAGTATTAGAAACAATGGCGTCAATAAAACCATACCAATTTGAGCCCGAATCAGACCCAGACAATTTTAGTGAAGAT
Source organism: Romanogobio albipinnatus (assembly GCA_023566225.1). Classification (NCBI taxonomy): domain Eukaryota; kingdom Metazoa; phylum Chordata; class Actinopteri; order Cypriniformes; family Gobionidae; genus Romanogobio; species Romanogobio albipinnatus. The sequence goes on along the minus strand of CM042258.1, from coordinate 43,389,822 downwards.
GATCGAGCAGAACCTGTTCAGTCCTCAAGAGTAAAGACTGCGGATCTATAGTGATCGCTACTGAATGGCACCGTTACTTTTGTATTTTTAGAACGATTTGCCAAATATCTGTCGCAAGAACGGACACTAAACATTGGCTTTACTAGTATCCAAATCAAACACAGAACCATGTTTAGCATGCCCGTAGATAAACAATACATAAAAGCTCTAATCAAAGAATAATTTACACTAATGCCAAGTTCGCTGTTGAGATTTTAAAAAGTTTGTAACGTTAGATGTTTGTCGGATAACGTTAATATGAATGAGCATTTAACAAACAGGTTTGCAGAGCCAAATGAGCGTTGTCATCTGTGTACTTCCTTGCTACAACGTACAATTAACAATACGAACTATTACAGGAAAACACATCGCCGAAAAATAAATCATACTTACAGGTTGTGGCCCGTAAACAGCTTCTGTTTTTAAATCCATCTTTCAGGACAAGCCGTTGTGCGAATCCTGCACTGAACTCGTGAAGATTGTGGAAGCTTTCCTCCGTGAAATGTGCAGCGGGAGCCGCACGCGGCCTCAGTCGCAAATACAGACGAATATTGTCCATTATGTCACATTTTCCAGTCTTCTGCTCCGACCCCTGTCTGTCTCGTGCTTTGATTTATGATGGGCAGCATATATCTGCTGCAAATGCGACCTGTTCCCCTCTGTCTCATACACACATGCATATAACATGTTGTATGTTAAACGCACTGCAACACACCCCCGTCCCTAGGAAGGCTGAACAAAGTGGACCTGCAATCCGGATGAAAATAACAGCGTTTCGTCGGCATTGGCAACAACACTCCAGCTTAACTATACTACAACAACGCTTCCCTGCTGCGATACAGAATGGCCTCGCCCCCCTTATTTAATATTCTCGGAGGGGGGGTTTATGTAAATATTGGGGCTGGTGATGTCAGAGACCCTGGAGGAATGTGTAGTAGTCCCTAGCGGCCGTTTGCTGTAGTCCTTAGAAATTGATTTCTTTAAAAGCAAATATCTCCCTTTGCTTTAAACTTCGAACGTTGTAACTTTGCAGATGTTGTTTATGCTCAAACAGCAACATTACACACTAGCTAAAGTTAGAAAAGTGAAATCGTGGTTTACCACCCCTTTAATACAGCATTTGTTATACATTGAATATTGAATATTTTAAAAAAGACAGATATAATATATTTAAGTGTGAACCGAAATTATTTCAGGCACATAATTGCAATTTGTAGTTCACATTTATTTTACATTTATTTGTATAGCACTTATTGCTTTAGAATGCTGTTTTGATCCATATAAGTAGGACTTAAGTATATCTTTTTATGCAATTTATTAAAGTAAATATCAATGTACTTTTTATTGAAAATTGATTTTGATGGTCTATTTAAACATTTTAACTATTTACAACTATATTTACATTTATTCGTTAAGCAGGCTCTTTTATCCAAAGCGACTTACAACTGAGGAATACAGGAAGCAATCCGTCATGAAGAGACGAACAAACACAAAAAATGCCTGAAATACTAGGTTTTGGGCATTACCCAGAGCAGCACAAGCTGGAATAGGGAGGAAATAGAGGACTTTCTTTTTTCTTTTTCTTTTTTTTTAAGATGAGGTTAAGTGCTTGCGGAAGAGATGAGTTTTCAGCTGTCTTTTGAATGTTGTCAGTAATTTTGCTTTCCCGATGGAGGTGGGGAGATCGTTCCACCAGCAAGGAACGGTAATTTCCAACCACCAATCATATCCGGTAACAGAATGGTACCACGAGCCGTCGCTCCTTAGCTGATCGAAAGGCTTCTGGTGAGGGTGTAGACCTGTAGGAGCGAGTCAAAGTATGCGGGTGCTGAGTTTGTGATGGATTGTCAATGCCTTGACAACTACATGTCAACTAGCAGTCATTAGAGTATTAGTAGACTGTTTGCTTAATCTATCACTTTATTTAGATACTCCCAACAGACATTCACTTGATTATAAGCAACTTTACAACTACATGTCAACTTATTCTACGAACCCAAACTCTATCTAACAGTCTACCAATAGTGTTAGTTGAATGTCTAAAGTGGACTACTGAAATAAAGTGTAATCAAAACTTATATGTCATGTTTAAATATATTTGTAATGACACATTTGTAACACTGAAGTTGCAGTTTAATACATTTAATATACACTCACCTAAAGGATTATTAGGAACACCATACTAATTCTGTGTTTGACCCCCTTTTGCCTTCAGAACTGCCTTAATTCTACGTGGCATTGATTCAACAAGGTGCTGAAAGCATTCTTTAGAAATGTTGGCCCATATTGATAGGATAGCATCTTGCAGTTGATAGAGATGTGTGGGATGCACATCCAGGGCACGAAGCTCCCGTTCCACCACATCCCAAAGATGCTCTATTGGGTTGAGATCTGGTGACTGTGGGGGCCATTTTAGTACAGTGAACTCATTGTCATGTTCAAGAAACCAATTTGAAATGATTCGAGCTTTGTGACATGGTGCATTATCCTGCTGGAAGTAGCCATCAGAGGATGGGTACATGGTGGTCATAAAGGGATGGACATGGTCAGAAACAATGCTCAGGTAGGCCGTGGCATTTAAACCATGCCCAAATGGCACTAAGGGGCCTAAAGTGTGCCAAGAAAACATCCCCCACACCATTACACCACCACCAGTAGCCTGCACAGTGGTAACAAGGCATGATGGATCCATGTTCTCATTCTGTTTATGCCAAATTCTGACTCTACCATCTGAATGTCTCATGACTCATCAGACCAGGCAACATTTTTCAAGTCTTCAACTGTCCAATTTTGGTGAGCTTAAGCAAATTGCAGCCTCTTTTTCTTATTTGTAGTGGAGATGAGTGGTACCCGGTGGGGTCGTCTGCTGTTGTAGCCCATCCGCCTCAAGGTTGTGCGTGTTGTGGCTTCAGAAATGCTTTGCTGCATACCTCGGTTGTAACGAGTGGTTATTTCAGTCAAAGTTGCTCTTCTATCAGCTTGAATCAGTCGGCCCATTCTCCTCTGACCTCTAGCATCAACAAGAATAAAAAATAAAAAAGGTACTTGTGACTTTTTATCTCAAAATTCTGACGTTTTTTCTCAGAATTGCATGTTATAAAGTCAAGTCGAGATATAAACTCGCAATTCTGAGAAAAAAGTCAGTGTTTTTTTCCTCAGAATTGGACTTTATATCGCGCAATTCTGAATTTATATCTCGCAATTCTGACTTTATATCACACAATTCTGACTTTATAACACACAATTCTGACTTTATATCACACAATTCTGACTTTATAACACACAATTCTGACTTTATAACACACAATTCTGACTTTATATCACACAATTCTGACTTTATATCACACAATTCTGACTTTATAACACACAATTCTGACTTTATATCACACAATTCTGACTTTATAACACACAATTCTGACTTTATATCACACAATTCTGACTTTATATCACACAATTCTGACTTTATATCACACAATTCTGACTTTATATCACACAATTCTGACTTTATAACACACAATTCTGACTTTATAACACACAATTCTGACTTTATAACACACAATTCTGACTTTATATCACACAATTCTGACTTTATAACACACAATTCTGACTTTATATCACACAATTCTGACTTTATAACACACAATTCTGACTTTATATCACACAATTCTGACTTTATATCACACAATTCTGACTTTATAACACACAATTCTGACTTTATATCACACAATTCTGACTTTATATCACACAATTCTGACTTCATATCACACAATTCTGACTTCATATCACACAATTCTGACTTTATAACTAACAACTGTGAGAAAAAAGTCCGAATTGTGAGATAAAAAGTCAAGGGAATCAAGGAAAACATGCCTCGAGCACCTCCTAGAGGTCATTATATAAAACACAAAGAAAAAAAAACTTAATAGCTTTCTAAAAATGTACATAAGTTTAACAGAAATTATTCTGATAAAAATGTTTTCCAACATTTTCCAACAGTTTGTAGAGCTGAATTTTTCATCAGGCAGTAATTTGCAGACTGTTATTAAACTACAACTCTTCGGGGTCCAAGTTTGTTTAAGCAGCAATGGAGGCAAAGCAGATCCAAGAGAAATTTACTAATAGCACTTTCCCTCAATCATAAAAGTAACACCCACTCACATTATTGATATAACTTCTTGAGCGAAAAGCCGCAGGCCTTGACGTTCCTGTCCGCCCGAGTGCGGAAGCCATTTCAAGCAGCACTCTCCCCTTTGTGGCTTTGAGACCTGAACTAATAGATGGTTTCAGCGCTGGTGGTGTTTGATGAAAGCAAACGTGAGCAGACAGGGAGTGGATTGTTCATTCATATGAGGAGCAGTTGTGTTAAAAGTGTAGGCGCCTTGTGAAGCCCACACATAAACAGAATGGACTCATGTAGAAAGGGCTCTAAAGGAGGGTCCCTAGTCAGGCGTCTTATTTCTGTTCCCCTCTCCTCCCTCTACCTTCGCCATAATTCAAAATCCCTCCATCAACACATCCTTAATGACTCCACTCTGCCTCGTACCCGTTTATCTGCCCTCCATCTCTGCGCCAGCTTATACGGCTCGCATGGAAAGCTCTAGGTGTGAGCATTTAAAAGGAATTACTGAAGAAAGTGAGAGAGCTGTGCCATAGGTCACACAAATATTTTTTTTGTTTCTTCTGGGCGTTACAAAAATACACTCATTTTTGTAGTGTGTGTGAGCGTGTCAATACGCATGTGTTCGTACAACTCTAGGAATTGTTGTGTGTTTTTGTAGAGGTGTGTTGGAGTGGGGGTTTATATGAAGTAATGAGGTATAGCAGGGGGTCTGGAGCCTTAATGAAAGTTTAGATTACGGGGATTTCAGATGGGAGGGGGCGTGAATGCTGGGAAACTTTGGCCAAATGCTCCACTGTGCCAACAGTCAACCTGAATGCATTCTAAAATATATTTGAAACACTATGTTAATATACTCAGTATCCAGCTTTATCAAGAGGCAGATCGCTGCTCTCCCATTGGGAGTTGACCCGCACTGATTCTGAGTTGTCGGAAATACTGGTAAACCTATGGCGTTTTTTCTTCAAGTTTTGTGACTTTTTCTCATTTAGGGTCATGAACATGCCTGCATGTATTGTGGAATGTGTGTACAGAATGTGTATCACAATTATGATGCAAGTCAATTTGGCCCATATTTTCTTTTACAATTTACATTTATGCTTTTATTCAAAGAAACGTCTCGGTTACCCTGAAGGAGGGAACGGAGACGTTACGTCGACGTCACCAACCTATTGGGATCCCAATAAGTCGGTGACGTCAATGTAACGTCAAACGTGACCGTCTGAAAGGGAACAGCATTAAAAGCATACATTTTTATCAGTTCAATGCCATATACAGGGTTTTATAATCACTGAGGTCCCAAATTTGAGCTAGTCAGGGGGGTTCAGGCACTGGATGTTTTTCCCTTTTCACACCATTCTTTGTAAACCCTAGAAATGGTTGTGCGTGAAAATCCCAGTAACTGAGCAGATTGTGAAATACTCAGACCGGCCCGTCTGGCACCAACAACCATGCCACGCTCAAAATTGCTTAAATCACCTTTCTTTCCCATTCTGACATTCAGTTTGGAGTTCAGGAGATTGTCTTGACCAGGACCACACCCCTAAATGCATTGAAGCAACTGCCATGTGATTGGTTGATTAGATAATTGCATTAATGAGAAATTGAACAGGTGTTCCTAATAATCTTTTAGGTGAGTGTAGATTTCCATCTGCGTTTTTCATCATGGTCTAAAGTGCCATGAAGATTAGTCCAGTGATGTAGGACTGCGCGTGACTTTCCAGTTTCCGCTGGATTTCGTCCTCCGCTTATAAGCTTAATAAAGCCTGAACCTCGTCGTCGGTCCCTCAGTCGTATTTTTTAAACTCCATTGTTGATTCGAATAGCAAACAACTCTTACTGTACGCACCGCAACTGACTTTTAAAAATGGTGGTTGACATAAAATGCTTTTTGAGATTGTCTTGACCAGGACCACACCCCTAAATGCATTGAAGCAACTGCCATGTGATTGGTTGATTAGATAATTGCATTAATGAGAAATTGAACAGGTGTTCCTAATAATCCTTTAGGTGAGTGTAAATATCCAGTCAACTCACCAATGTTCCCCAACAGTTTTTCAGCATCCCTACACCACCCCACCCTACCCCGTCTTCCTCACACTCACCTGGTTACTTTCCTAACTAGAGATAAGGGGGGAGTACTCTAGGTTCGGGCCAAATACCAAGCAATTGCAAGTTTACATCTCAAAATTGTGAATTATAAAGTCAGAATTGAGAGATATGAAGTCACAATTGCAAGTAATAAAGATAAATTCTGAGGGGGAAAATGACAGATTTTTTTCTCAGAATTGCGAGTTTATGGATATGCTTAAAATGGAGAATATTTTTCTTTGAGTTTTCTGCGTATAGACGTGACACCATTGTCAAAATGATCCCCATTCAAACGGATCCGCAAAAACGAAAGGCACCAAAAAACTTACCTCTCTAAAAAGGGCTAGGTTAAAAACAACCCAAGTTGGGTTGAAAATGGACTAACCAGCGACTGGGTTGTTTTAACCCAGTGATTGGGTTGTTTCATGGGCGTCGGAACCATTGTATGTGGGTGGGACAAGACCCACCCACTTTTTACAATCAATGATATTAGACCCACTCACTTTTATCGTCTCTAACATTCAGCACATGTCTGTTTACCTACCCCTAATAGATAAACACTTATTATTAAACACATGTTAGACTCTTTATTTCCACTTTTCTAATATTTTCGTCCTTTTTATTGATAATAAATGCCTTTCCGATCTGATATGTGATGGGAAAAGTGAGAAGATTGAGTTCGGCGAAAGCCGGACTCGAACCGCGGGTCGATTTGTGTCAAAATTAGACGCTGTGTGTCCTACCCCTACACTACTGCCGCTCTCGATGATATGGCAATTCCCCTAATTTAGTCTTTCCGAACTATACACTTAGCAAGCAAAGCGGTATATTTGTACTTATTGGCATCTACTCCAGTAAAAAAATTCTGAGGACCCACCCACATTTATTTTGCTTCCGACGCCCATGGGTTGTTTTAACCCAACAATTGGGTTGTTTTAAGCAAACATTTAACCCAACTGCTGGGTTAAAACAACCCAATCGCAGGGTTAGTCCATTTTCAACCCAATTGGGTTGTTTTTAACCCAGCATTTTATAGAGTGGCCATTGTCGTGTAAATTAATGGCCAAAATGCATAAAAGGTCCTACGTTTGTCGTGTAAACAGCCCCTAATGCCAAGTTCAGACTGCAATATTTTCAAACTGGTCGGATCACTGCTCTGTTCACACTGCATGACTATCTGGGCCAGCATTCAGTCACTGCTGTGTTCACACTGACCGATGGATCGGCGACAGGGGGTTTCACACTGCATGACTGTACAAGAGCAGCGACAGCTCTGTCCCATCCACAAACTAAGTTTCACAAGCAAACACACGTGAGAAAGAAACAACACAAGATCACGCATGCGTCAGACCGGTGTTCTCGTGCGAGACTGGAATTGATAGTAAAAATATGCAGTGCAGAAAGCTTGCGATCCAAATTGTCTGTGCGCTGATTTTCAGCGAAAACGAGAAGAAGAAAAAAAGATTATGGCGGAGGAAATGATTGGGGAGACACAGGGAGCAAGGATTGAGTTCTGCAAAGAGAGTTGGAGGTAAATAAATCATTTTGCATCGTGCTGCTGTTGCAGCTGGTAGAGCAAATGTTTGTGCTTTGTTTCTGTTTGATAGAATTGTAAATATATCTATTAAAATACGGATATTCTGGTCTATAACTCCTCCCTGAACCTCCCGCTGTCCTGTATCTTGCTCTCTCATTGGCTGAAGGTCATCGGCGATGCATTTTTCAGTCAGAAGACATTTCACACAGCAGGAGTTTGAATCTCTGACAGGTCCAGATATTTAGCATGCCAAATATCTCATCTGCGATTCTCTCTGATCATGTCTTTGATCATTCACTCTGCGTGATTGTCACTCTTTGATTTGCCTATGATTTCAGGCATTTGTCTGCGATTTCGCAAAACCTGTCGGCGAGTCAAAATCGTGGCTAAAATCGGGCAGTGTGAACTCGACATAAGGGGTTTCAAAGGCTGTCTCCCTCCATCCTTAAAGTGTACGCAATCGCGGCGAATCACGACGCAGTCGAAGGTGAGTCATTGGAAAAGCACGACTTATAGGATTAGTTCACTTTTAAATAAACTTTATTTTCAAAAGTTTATTTAAAAGTGAAGTAATCCTTTAATCGTCAGGTTCCTCAGAGGTGCGAGGAGGCTAAATCTTCCTCGTCCTAACTCGTTAATCTCTTGGGACTTATCTCTGATGCTCAGGGCACTTCAGAGACCTCCCTTTGAGCCATTGTAGTCCATATAGGGTTAAAAATCCTGTCCATGAAGACGTTGCTCTTGATGGCATTGGCCTCCATCAAGGCCAATGCCGATGACCGACAGCCAATGAGAGAGCAAGATACAGGGCAGCGGGAGGTTTTGGGAGCATGAAACCCATATTTTTTGAAACCGGGTCCCAGAGTGGATAAAGCTGAAAACGACACCCTTGCGTTTTCGTGTGTTCAGCCAATCCGTATATTTTGTGAAATGGTGATGGCATCACACCATGTCCTGTGCGAGAAAGAATAGAAGGGATAAAGCTACAGCCACTGGGCATGCGCACATCAATACTGCGTCATTTCATTACTGTATTTGCATTATTGTAAGGGTAGGTTTAGGGTTGGGCAGTCCCTCCAGAATAACGCGATTATCGCATGATTTAATGCATAATCAGCCAAAGTCCGCATATTTATGCGGGGACCGCATTTTTTCAAATACGCCGCACTTTCGCCGCCTAAATTGCCTATTTCCGCGTGCAAAATATGCGGGGCTAGCATGATTTCATAATCCCTCGTTGCAAAAAAGTCATATATATTAGCAGAAAGTTGAAAAATGTTTGTTTACTTCACACAAGAGCCGTCATTTCCGCCTATTGCCATGGGAACGTTTTGAAGTGACGTAATTACCCGACGTCAACGTCATCGAAAACCTACAAACCCCGTGGAGAAACCATAGATATCGGTGAAACCATGATGAAGCACGCAAATTCCCATTTGCCAACAAAAATAACAGCAAAAGACCGCGCAAAGCAGTTTCCCGGTGTGTTGACCGATTTCAAAACACAGCATCATGAAGCTTTGAAGCGTTATGAATCAGTGAGTCGATTCAGTGGTTCGGATCGCCAAAGTCTCGTATTTCAGCAGTTTGACACGCGATCCGAATCATGAATCGACTCACTGATTCATAACACTTCAAAGCTTCATGATGCTGTGTTTTGAAATCGGTCATCACTATATAAGTCATTATTTAGGTTTTAGCACAATAACTATTCTCGTCGCTTCATAAAGTTATTGTAGAACCACTGTAGTGAGATGGACTTTGTATGGACGTCTTTAGTGCTTTTATGGGTCTTTGATTGCACTGAGTGTACAGTGCATTGTGCCAATGGAGGCCTTTCTGAGCCATCCGATTTCCACTAAAATATCTTCATTTGTGTTTCAAAGATGAACGGAGGTCTTACGGGTGTCCAACGACATGAGGGGACGTCATTAATGACAGAATTTACATTTCTGGGTGAACTAGCCCTTTAAGAGATTGCACTTTGTGCATTGGAAGCACTCAAATGTCTGTAAAACAGGAAGTTATTTATTCATTTTTTCAGAAGTTGTAGCATATTCCTTTTGTAAAGCTACAGAACTTGTTTGACTCAATGTTTTGTAAATTTGAGCCATGTGTTTATTAAGGTCTTCAATAAAACAAGATGAGAACTTAAATATTCCCAGCACTTTCTGTGATGTAGTGCTTTTTTCTCTTTTTCATCAAACCGCAGTTTTTGCAAGTTCCCGCAATTTTATCGGATAAAATTGCATAAATATCCCGCATTTTCCATCGCATTTTTTTTGAAAACGTGCCACATAAGAAAGGATTTTTGCCCGCAACAATCACAAAAAAAGCCGCATTTTTCTGGAAGGACTGGTTGGGGTAGGTGTTAATAAAGCACATCTTTTGTGAGATTTTGCCTCACCTCCGACTCTTGCCTTTGTGGTAGAATTACAGCGCCACATACCGATCTGGCATGTATACTACATAGTTTTGAGCCATTTTCATTTTCTCGTGTGTAAACAACAAAAAAACGCAATCTCTAGTTTTTTTATTTTTTATTATGTATTTGGCAGACGCTTTTATCCAAAGCGACTTACAGTGCCCTTATTACAGGGACAATCTCCCTGGAGCAACATGGAGTAAAGTGCCTTGCTCAAGGACACACTGGTGGTGACCACTGGGATCAAACCAGCAACCTTCTGCGTATCAGTTCCATGGTTTAACCCACTGGACCACCATCTCACACCGCCACCTAATGGTCGCCACCTAATGGCCTGGCAGCAGAATACAGCGTATTTTAGTTGCTTTCGCGGATTCGTGTGAATGGGGATCGTTTTGATAATGGTGTCGCGTCTGTGCATCGAAAACTCAAAGAAAAAACTTCTCAGTTTTAAGCATATCGTTGTCGTGTTAACATACCCATAAACTAACAATTCTGACTTTATAACTCTTGCAACAAAAAAGGTTAGAATTGTGAGATTAAAAAGTTGCAATGACCTTTTTTATTAAGTTATTTTTTTACAAGTTCAAACAAGCTTCCAGAGTGAGCACCCTAATACTGATGTTTGTCCTAACCATTTGAGACTGCAACAAGCAATGACCGCAGGACATGTAGTTGTTCGTGTTAAATTGTCTGGGTCACCCTGCCTCCAGCAATATCTCATTGGTCCAAAATCACACTGTATATTGAAAATCGAATATGTTCTAATTGGTTGTGATGTACAGTATGCCAATCTTTCAGCTTTTTTACAATATTCAATATCTCTCTATATGTATTTATTCAGCCTATGTTACTCTGAAGTGGGTGAATTTATCAAATGTATTCATCAAAACTATCATTGCCACATATATTTAAAATATTTAATGCTAGAAGAAAAACGAAAACGTTTTTTTTTGTGTGTGTGTAAAAAGCAAGTTTTTCACTAAGCGAAACAACAATGTTTATGGCTTACATATTTACTAAACTATTGTAATATATAAAATATTTCTGATGTATGACGCAAACAAATCATTGAATTAGAGTTTGCATTCTGAGGCATTTTACTGCAAGCAAAAGTGGTTTAAGAAAAATAAATAATTTTAAGCAGAACTCTTGTTGATGTTCTTTGAAATCCTATTTTCATAAACTAAATGTATCTTCACATGCAGTCAGAACATCTGTATTCGTGAGTAAGGCTGTATGGACATATGGGTGTTCCCTACAGTAAGCCTCACATCATCTACAGAGTTCCCATACAGGAGGTAATGATAGCATGTCAAATGATTTTACCCCCTCACCACAAATGTACACCAATTAGTGTAAAACACAGCAAAGAATTGCGTTTTAATGGGGTTATGAAAACATGGCTAATGAGCCCACCATCATACACATTTGTCTCTCAGCACCACCACACAGATGGCTTCCAGTTCCCCGGTGTTTCTCTCACCATCACTGCCCAGACCTCGCCGTGACTGAGAGAGCCATTAATCAGCTGTCAGCATCATTAAACCACGATATAACAGCTTCAGCTGAGCTGAGTGATGGCACGGTTAGCCTGCAGAATTCCTTATGTGTGCTGTGTAAACATCAGCTTTCAGACATTTCTGTGGACAGTTGCACACACACACACACACACAGGTCTCGCTGTAATGTGCCGTCTCACTGCAGCCACTAGAGGGAGCGATCGCACAGGTGAAAATGGAAATAATTCAAATACTGTATGTCATGGAAAGATGTTAAATAAGTAAATGTATTTATAAATGTTTACAATGAGTACACGTGAGTACATTTCTAATAATAACGAAGAAATGTATTAATTAAATACAAGAAGCATTTCAAACATTACACTAAATTATGCTAAAATGCTTAAAATTAATCTATTTTGAAGACAAATGCAGTAATATTATTTAAAGGAAATATTATATTTCATATTTAATCTCTTCTATTTTCATTTCAAGTGTTTTGAGGTTTCTATGGAAATTAGTCACCATGAAACCGGAAGGAATATTGCAGTATTTACTTTAAATGATTTTATCCGTGCACATCATTATTTTATTTAGTAAATTCACAATGCCTCGTAATCTTGAATCAGAATAACTTCCCCTCCCTCTTGCAGCGACATCTCTTCTCTGATGACGTGTTTACTGGCGCGAGGGCGGGGCAACCTGTCACTCACATGAGCTCCACCAATAGAAACCCACAACCATCTAATCAATTCTCCACAGACAAAATCAAGCCCAGAGTGATTACTTGTGTCCACAATTGAGGGCCTATTAGCAAATGTCATTAAAGGAGTGGTGAAACACTCATTTTCAGTCAATCTCATGTCGGTCTTGAGTACCTATAGAGTAGTATTGCATCTTTCATATCTCCGAAAAGTCTTTAGTTTTATTATACTTATAAAAGAAAGATACGCTGTACCGAATCTTTCCGAAAAAAGCCGAGCGACTGGGGGCATATCGTTCGGGCGGAGCTAAAGAATGAAGAGCGTGCAGCTACTGCGTTGAGCTATGCATGTTTACATAGAAAAACAATGGAATCGATAGCTAACAACACAAAGACATTTGAAGCCGTTTTACTCACCGCCTGCTTCCAACACACGACCGTGAACCTTAATCGCTGGGATTGCTCCATCTTTCAGCATTAGGCGAGCTACAAATCTGGAGTTGAACTGTACCTTGTTTATAAACCATCGTAGCCGAAATTCAGGGAACAAACAAACACTTGCACAACTTCGTTGCTGCTCCGGAAAGACAAACTCCATCCACTGTCCCATTAACGTTGGGTTCTTTGGGAAGCTGTGCAGGGTTGTCTTGCTTTGGTGACATTGTTGATTTCGTGAAGTCCTGTGACTGCAGCGCAGCCGGCTTCCCTAAAGCGTTTGCTCTCTCGCTCTAGTCGCACGCGCGCCCTTCCAGGAGAAGAGCCCGTACGGCCCGTACAAGGACATTCCGCCCCATCTGACGTCACATATACCCATACTCGAAAAAAAACTTATGAGAAACTTATGAGAAACCGAGTAAGAGAAAAGGAGTATTTTTGGCCCCCCTTTAAATATTTAATTTAGGCTTTTTAATGCTAATCAAAATATAAAATGATTTATTATATTTGTTAATATATTTGTTATCACTTAATAATTTACATTATTTTATATATTATGATTATTATTATTAATCATTTTTACATACATACTCTTGAATGATCATCAGTGGAAAAACGTTTGCAGCCTGAGCTTGTATTTCCAGCGTCAAGCAGCAGGGCAGACAGGTAATGATTGGCTCTGTCCCAAACGGAACCTAATGCTGCGATCACACTGAAAGCGAATTGAGCATCTGGAGCGAGTGATTTCCGTGTGAAATCAATTTAAAGACGCGTTGACGCGCGTCTGGAGGTCCTGAGGCGCGTTAGACACGATGTTGCCTCATACGTGCAGGTGATTTTATTTGGTGCTTTTTGGGCATTCACGCATTTGAAGCGTATTTGCGTCTGACACCCGAGTTGAAAAATCTGAACTTCGCCATCTGTTTGCGCCCTCGTTAACCAATCCGGGCCCGGAGTCACTCATTCAACTTGGAGGAACGACTGATATTGGTAGTGAGCAGTCATACGGAGCTATTTCGAATTTTCAAATGCTTGCTTAATATGCGAGTGGATTCAAAATGTTCAAGCGTCCAACTAGACGCGATAGAAGCGAATTCACGAGTTCGCACTTACATATAATTTATAGAGAGTAATTTAATGAGTAATTGGCGTGCTGTCCGGGGGGAGGGCTTCGAGCTCGGAATTAGGCCCGAATCCAGAGTACCCTCCGTATATGTAAGTGGTTTTAGAGTTAAAAGGTGTGGCGAAGGGGTGGTGGAAGGGTTGCTGATAACTGTCAACAAACAGAGGTAGGACTGCTGCATCTATTGATACCTCTATTGTTGATTAGCTGAGTGCTCTCCACCTGTGTCAATTATCTGAACGTGCTTCTCCCGAACTTTGTTAATAAAACATAATTTTGACGCTCAATTTGCATTCGCCGTGAACGCAGCATTAGCCCTCGCGATCTTGCTCTGAGTCCACACTTTCGTGACGTAATGTCGCTTTGGTAAAAATCTGCTGCGGAGTTCATGGGCTCTGCAAAAGTGTGCATCGAGGGCACATGTCAGCCACTTATGCTGCATTCACACCAAACGCGAGTAGAGCGTCAAAATCGCGTCTACCGTGTCTAGTTGGACGCTTAAACATTTTGAATCCATGCGTGCGTCCACAGCGAATTCGACGTGCATATAAATTGAGCGTTTGAAGTGAAATAGACGAGGCGCTCCAGGAGAAGTATGTCATAAACACCACTCTGCCTCTTTTCATTTTCATTAAAAATATATATTAAACATTAATAGCCACACAAATGTGGTCCAGGTAATGCTTACATTATCTTCACTGCATGTATATTTAAATATCCCAAAAAAATAACGTTAAGAAACTTCTCTTTGCCCTCAGTCAAAACGATTTGGCAGGCAACAAATTATAGATTCATGACACCAAAGATCGCCCATTAGATCTACACAAGACAAATTATATCTCATGTTTAACCACTATAGAGGCATCAGAGCCAGCAGCAGACGTCAGAAAGACTGGCTGAGGAAAGCCTGCTCTCGCCGGGGTTAATGAGCGCTGAGCGCCCGGTGATAGACTGGATCTCACAACTCCAAAAACGCAAGATAATTTTTTTTTAAAAGGTGCTCTCTTTATAAATAAACCACAGATTTAAGCTTTAAACAACTACATTCTCACCTGAAAAAGTCTTAAAACAGAAAACATTTTGTTACACAATAGTAGTATTTTTAAATTATGCAGGGTTTCACTTTACCACGTGACAGCAGCAAGCAGGCTCCTGATTGGATAATGCGGCGTGAATTGACGTCAACTCGGGCGTCAGATGCAAATCCGCTTCAAACGCGTGAATGCACAAAAAGAACCACTCGGGCAAGACGCTCAATTCGTGTCAAATTCGCGTCATTTGCGCGAACTAGACGGGCGAATGAGGCAGAATCGCATCCATTGACAGGGCTCAATCCGAGGGGCGGGATAAACGGTTGTCTTTCAAATTCCCTCTGCACCCAATTGGATAGCGCCATGAGCGCCACAACCAACCAGAGCAAAGAAGAAGGTGAAGCCAAGCTAACGTTAGTTGATAGTATCCGTATCCGGTCGGCAAAACTTCGAACACATCTTCTTTTCTTAAGAATGACTTCAGTGCCGTTCTTTGTTCTTTCTCAAAGAAAAGCTTAACTCCAAGTCTTACAGAGTCGCAACCAAAGCAGATTCAAAAGACAGCTGTTCATCAGCTTCTTTGTTTATGAGTAGCACGCAGAACCTCCGCAACTCTGCCGTGACGTGCCGTCATTATGTTAAGCCCGCCCACCGAATCTACACACGCTGTGATTGGCCTGACCAGAGAGTTTGGTTTTTCCAGCTCTCAGGTCTACCAAGAGTTGCTAGACTACACTCGCTGCAAAAAAATTCTGCCGCTAGGGTGCGTCTAGATTTCTAGGCTACTCCTCGGGGGAATCCCTGCCGCCATTTTGAAGTTCGTTCCACTTGGTGAAGTGGATGAGCGAAGTTTATATGGAGAGACTCTCGCTCCCTCGCTTTTGACTACTTCATATGTTCAGGCAGCTCCATTTACCACAATGCAACACGATTGTGATGTTACCGCATATCGCGTTTAATTTACCCCACCACAAACAACTCTATGATATATTAATTATATTTTAAAATATTTAAAACAACCCAAACACACCTATATACATATATAATGCTGCATTAAACAATTTTGTTAGGGAAAAAATAATAATAAATCAACTCCATAATGGATTCCATATGATCAAGGGCTTAGGACATTCCAGTTTAGCCCATGTTCCGCCAGTAGTGGGCACTCATGCAGCGTAGGCAATGACGCATTCCAAGTGAACGAGACGGAGGGAAGTTAGCGAGTGAAGGGCATGCTAGAAACTTCCAGGCCGCTGTGTTAAGCAAGTTGGAGACCAACCCTGCAATACAGTGGCCCTCCAGGACCGAGTTTGGACACCCCTGCCCTAATGTTTTGTGTCAAGTCAAGTCACCTTTATTTATATAGCGCTTTATACAATACAGATTGCTTCAAAGCAGTTTTACCAGGAAAATTATGCATTTTGGGCTGTTGTTCAGCTGAAGTCAAGCTTCAGTATTGATTCAGTTTTGTTGGAAAGATCATCAATTATTATATTAGCTCATTTCATCTATAAAGCAGTCCTGCAGAAAAATGATGTCATTGACCAGCTTCAGTTCTCATACAACAGCGTCAGTACAGTCAGATCAATAGTACTGTTGAATATTACATTTCCCCGACTAAGCAAGCTAGAGCCCCATTGACTCTCTATGTAAATGCATTGAAGAAGTTAACAGCTGGATGTGCCAAAACTTTCTTCAGTTAAACAAAGACAAAACTGAAATCACTACATTTGGAAACAAAGATGAAATTCTCAAGGTGAACGCATATCTTGAGGCTAAAGACCTAATAACAAAAAATCAAGTCAGGAATCTGGGTGTGATTTTGGAATCAGACCTGAGTTTCAGTCGTCATGTCAAAGCAATAACTAAATCAGCCTACTATCATCTCAAAAATATAGCAAGAATTAGATGCTTTGTTTCCAGGCAAGACTTAGAGTAACTCATTCATGCTTTTATCACCAGTAGGGTGGACTATTGTAATGGTCTTCTCACCGGACTTCCCAAAAAGACCATTAGACAGCTGCAGCTCATACAGAACGCTGCTGCCAGGATTCTGGGCAGAACCAGAAAATATGACCATATCACACCAGTTCTCAGCTCTTTACACTGGCTTTCAGTTACATTTAGGATCGATTTTAAAGTACTATTACTTGTATATAAGTCACTCAATGACCTAGGACCTCAATACATTGCAGATATGCTGATTCAAAAAAGCAAGGAGAGTCTGCGTTTAGCCATTATGCCAGCCGCAGCCGGAACCAGCTTCCTGAACAGATCAGATGTGCACCACTTTCAAATCCAGACTCAAAACACATCTGTTCAGCTGTGCTTTTACTGAATGAGCACTGTGCTACTGTACGTCCGACTGATTGCACCTTATCTTATGCTTTTACTGAATGAGCTCTGTGCTCTGTCCGAACTGCCTGCACTTTAATTATGTTTCAATTTAATCCGGTTTTTATTTTTAGTGCACTTTAATTATGTTTCAATTTAACCCTGTTTTTAATTTTAGTTTTAATTATACTTTTTATTTTCTTTCTTTCTTTTTTATTTCTTTTAATTCCTATTATAACTGTTATACTGCGAATATTTTAACTTAATTTCTGTGTAAAGCACTTTGAATTGCCACTGTGTATGAAATGTGCTATACAAATAAACTCGCCTTGCCTTGCCTTACCTTGCCTAGAGGCGGCAGTGGCAAGGAACCCAAAATCTATCAGGTGAGAGAATGGAGGAAAAAAAACCTTGGGAGAAACCAGGCTCATTCGGGGGGCTAGTTCTCCTCTGGTCAACAAACAAACACTGTGTCATTATGATTCAGGCTCCATCACAAGTCAGAATTTGACTTGGGATTGGTAGCATTCAGAATAGTCCCCAGCGCTCTCTGTGTAAGCAGGTTGAAAATCATAACTTTTCGGTCTAGAAAATCACAACTTTTCATTTTTCATTGGTCTTAGTACATGATGTAACCACAGAAGAGTCGAGTTTTAAATAGGAAAAATATTGAAACTCTTTGGTCATTTTTGAGTGAGACGCTAACGGTCTAATCCGATTCAATGATCATGGCGGACGCGAATTGAGCGTCAAATTCGCATTCGCTTCTATCGCGTCTAGTTGGATGTTTGAACATTTTGATAAAACTCAACTGTTTAACTCTAGGGGAGTTGGAAATGAGTCAAGCAAATGTACCACTGCACCAAGTGCAAATAGTATGCCTTGTTGGCAAGTGCTATTCGCACTAGCTCCGCCTAACAATGCCTAGTTGGGCCAAACAATATTTAAAAACATGCGCATATTTTCACATCTTCAGTGAAATGTATGACTTAAGGATCTTGGTTTTTGACGCGATCGACCCGGGTTCGAATCCGCCTTTTGCCAAGCTCGCTCTTCTCCCTTTTCTCATCACATATCACATCAGAAAGGCATTTATTTTCAATAAAAAAATGGGGGGGGGGGTCTTGGATCTCTGAATTTCCTTATATGGGTCCTAAGGGCACTTCTCCCGGAAGGGCGCACACGCACCTGTAGACCAGAGCGAGAGAGCGAAAGCAGTACGCCCATCAAGGCGCTGTGCTCGGCTGTGCTGCAGTCACAGGACTTCACGACATCAACAATGTCACCAAAGATGTGTGTGTTTGGTTGTCAGGGCAAGACAACCCTGCACAGCTTCCCAAAGAACCCAGCGTTAATGGGACAGTGGATGGAGTTTGTTTTTCCGGAGCAGCAATGGAGTTGTGCAAGTGTTTTGTTTGTTCCCTGCATTTCGGCGACGATTGTTTTATAAACAAGGCCCAGTTTGATGCCGGATTTGTCGCTTGCCTAATGCTGAAAGATGGAGCGGTCCCAGCGATTAAGGTTCACGGTCGTGTGTTGGAAGCAGGCGGTGAGTAAAACTGCTTCAAATGTCTGTGTTGTTAGCTATCGACTCGTTCATTCAAATGCACTACAATTCCATTGTTTTTCTATGTAAACGTGCACTAGTCTGAGGCGCAAACCGTTACGCTTGCTACTGCTAACATTAAATCACATATAATAGTCCATAAACCAAATTATATCCTCATAAACCATGAGTAAACACACACAAATGTTGTAAAACTTGCACATGACAAGCCGCTAAGCAAGTATATAAATTACAGTTCCAGTACATACCATAGAGACGTCCTGCTGTAGTCGTCGTTGCTGATTCTCCTGTTCAATTTCAGCGGCCCCACTTTATATTAGGTGGCCTTAACTACTATGTACTTACATCAAAAAATAAGTACAATGTACTTACTGTGTTCAAATTGTATTGCAAAACACCTTTGCTGATATTGGGGTGGGATATGGGTAGGGTTAGGGACAGGTGTGGTGGTGTGGGTAAGTTTAAGGGTAGGGTTAGGGACAGGTGTGGTGGTATGGGTAAGTTTAAGGGTAGGGTTAGGGACAGGTGTGGTGGTATGGGTAAGTTTAAGGGTAGGGTTAGGGACAGGTGTGTTGGTGTGGGACAGGTGTGGTGGTGTGGGTAAGTTTAAGGGTAGGGTTAGGGACAGGTGTGGTGGTATGGGTAAGTTTAAGGGTAGGGTTAGGGACAGGTGTGTTGGTGTGGGTAAGTTTAAGGGTAGGGTTAGGTGTAAGGGAAGTGTCAAATGTGTAATTACAAATGTAACTACAGAAATGAATTACAGACGTAATTACATGCAGGTATTTTTTTAAATGTAAGTACAATGTAAAAACATGTATGTACACAATAAGTGCATTGTATCAAATGATTAATTAAAATGTTAGTACACAGTAGTTAAGGCCACCTAATATAAAGTGGGTCCATTTCAGCCTCTAGATCTGATTCTGGATCATATATGTGTGGCTAAATCTGATCTCCATGGTTTATTTAGGATAACGTTTTTTTCCTCACGTTTAAAGGTCCCGTTCTTCGTGTTTTTTTGAAGCTTTGATTGTGTTTACAGTGTGCAATATAACATGTGTTCATGTTTCGCGTGTAAAAAAACACAGTATTTTTCACACAATTTACTTATCTGTATACCGCTGTTTTCACTGTCCTAAAAACGGCTGATGACTTCCTTTATTCTATGAAGTCCCTCCTTCAGAAATACGTAACGAGTTATGATTGTGCCAGCGGTTCCTGTGTTGTGATTCGACAGCAGCTTAGCGCACGTAACTTGCATGGAAAGGTCACGCCTCTTAACGGGAGATGTATGCGCTCAATGATCTCTACAGCGTCCCTGGGAAAGCCAAACAAAGGTGATTTGACTCCGGGATGAAAATAACAGCGTCTCGACGACATGGCGACAAACACACTCAAACGCAACACTTCCTTTTCTCCACGCGACCGTCCTCTTCTCCACGTGGGACAGCAACAAGACCACGCCCCCTTTTTCGCGTATTCTTGTGGGCGGAGGTTAGTCTGTTCTACTGTTCTACTGACTGACGTAATTAATTAAGGAAGTACCAGGATGTAGTACCAGGATGTAGTCCAAGTCCAAAGTTTTTATAATTTTACAGGTATTATTTATGCTCTAACAGCAACATTACACACTAACTAAAGTTTGAACAGTGGGATCACGAAGAACGGGACCTTTAAGGATCTCTACACTCTCAACGCAATAGCTGTGCGTGCTCGTGACTCTTTAGCTCCGATCACATAATATGCCCCCAGTCGCTCATTTTTTTTTCCGGAAAGACTCGGTACAGAGTATCTTTCTTTTATGAATATAATAAAGCTAAAGACTTTTCGGAGATATGAAAGATGCAATACAACTCTACAGGTACTCAAGATTGCAAAATGCACACTTCCAGCCTATTAAGTCAAACACAACAGTTATTGGTGAACGGATCATGAATTTATGCTTCCGTACGCCACGGTTAAATTATGTTAAATATTCTATTAGTCATCTCTGACAGGGAATGTGTATGGAGTTTTACTTGGACTCATTTGTATTCCCAGCAAAGGTTAAGGTGAGGTTTAAACTGGCTTAGGTTGGCCAAACAATGCAGTTCACATCTGGATCGGGCCATTTGAAAGCTGTGCAATTTGCCAAAAAGAGACTTGGAAGGAGAATAACGTCAGGCGGCATCAGTTAGCCATAATGTATGGGATGACTCACTGCAAGTGTTTAACACTCAACATATTCTTAAACTCCCATAGTCATCTGATGAATTATTAATGCCCACCATACTGGCTGGAGTTTGGGTGATTCATCATCTTCAAAGAGGAAGAAAAATAGCTACTGCACAGTAGAGACCACAGCTTTGGCCCGTGTGTCATTCTCTTCACTGGCCCAGAGACAGAGAGAGCAAACAAAGAAAAAGAAAGATTTCTCCAGGCCTTATTTCTTTTCCTCCCTCTTCCTTCAGGAGTGAAAAATAAAGAGCGCTTTGTCTGATTTTCTCTTTTTCTGGCTTGGAGTGAGAGGTCAGACTCTGCCGGGAAGTCATCGGGAGATGGCGCATGCGGTGTGAAGCTGTAATGCTGACAATACAGCTCAACCCGAGCTCAACACGTCTCATTCCCATACGCACAATGATAATCTCTGAAAGAAGATCCCACCATGCTGATTCAAGGGTCGATCTCGAGGACAATCTTGCCTCTGTCCTGATTCAGTGCACAGACTCAGTCCATGACAATGAAAAGCCTCAGCAGCAGTGAGCAGAAGCAGCAGTCTGTTCGGCCAACACAATAGTCTGAACCTTTGGTATTTCTGTTTTCTAACCGGCCCTGTGCTGAGTGGCCAGACGACACAATGTTTCTGGCGCCTTCTATATTCGCTTAATCAAATTATTTGAATCTCCAGCGCGGAAAAACCCAGCATTCCGGCATTACAGCTTATAGATCCCTCTTAAATCATTGGAATTCTCCATGTGAAACATTTCTTGGCATGCAGAATTTGCAGCCACGCTGCAATAGTTTAACAATCCATGGTGTATTTTCATTGCCCGCTACCTTAATGGTCCAGTGTGCGCCGAACACCAACACAATGTGCTCAGAACTAACAGTGGGCACCTGTGGGGCAGATGCTCTCCCAACACATCTTTGTTTCGATAGTCCACTTAAATATTCTTACTAAAAGTTAAAGTTAAAAAATATTCTGTGGTGAAGTAAATACTACAGAAAAAACAAATGTACCTTATACCTGAATAAGGCAAGTAAACTCTATATTAGTACCCAATTCAAGCTTGTAGAAATTAAAGTGTAAATATCAACATTAAGAAATGAATGGGGTACTTCAGCGATTAAACATTAAGCTTTGTATCAGGAGAAACCCAAGTATTAACTTCCTTGAAGGCTGGAACTCTGTTGAAGTTTAAAACTATTGGATCTGCCCAGAGCCGCTCTGGATCTGCCATAACCAATCGCTAACGTTTGGTCGTGACGCATGTCATCTCAAACTAGCGCACGACATCAACGTCATCATTCTCAGCCACTCCCTCTGTTCGCTGATTGGACCGGTTAAAATTTGACCGGAGAAAACCAGAGAATATTCCGCAATCCCAGACGGAGTACTGAAGGAAAATGAAAATTGAACGGAAGTACGTTGGAGGGCGGAGCCAGGCTACCTCATATCCCCCTGAGATGAGAGATTTCTGTATTTTATGTCGGGAAAAAAGCCTCTGATGAAGCAAATATCGTCATTTTGCGTCATCTGAGGCTTTTTTGGCCAGAGGCTAAAGACTACAGCCAGTAGTAGGAGTTAGTTCTGCATGTTTTCAACCCGCCCATAGGGGTGGGATCTCACTCATTGAATGTAAAATGTGCACGGCCGCTCTGGCATTCATAACGGAGCGGTCGGAGCAAAGCGAGTGTTCTCAATGAATTCCTGGAGTTAAGCTTCCATTGGCATGAACTGAAAACGCGCCAGACTGGACACGCACTGTGAATGACTCTGAGGCCATGAATGAATGACAATTTGGCCCTGAATGCCGGGCGGCCATGCTCTTTTGAGTCTCGTATAGAATTAGCACCAATTTGGGTGCAGGTTGCTTGAATTGTGGGTTCATTAGCCTATTATTCTTAATGAAAAACACAACAACAAAACGGTACAATGGCAACCTCACTTAAAGGTCCCATGGCATGAAATTTTAATTTTATGAGGTTTTTCAACATTATTATGAGTTCCCCTAGCCTGAATATTGTCACCAAGTGGCTAGAAATTTTGATCGGTGTAAACCAAGTTCTGGCTGTCTCTCTCTGCCTTTGAGAAAATGGCAGCTCAGACGAGCTGATCTTGAATTTTCCAGTTATGACGTCATAACAGGAACGGTTCTGATGTGTAGCTAATTATTCAAGTTCACACAGAACTTTATTATTCGTGCACACGCTGCGGCTTCTCTCTCTCCCGACAGAACGTTTTTTTTTTGTGTTTTCTATCTTGTGAGTCAGTGTTTTTGTACGTCCTCGTCGCGTCTATCTGTTCTAAAATGTGCATACAGTCGTGAGTTTCTGCTCAACAGGCAGAGCCACATCTTTAGAGATAAACCTCACGCACGCCGAAGCTCAGGCTGCACTGACCGGTCAGCCTTCAACCCGCTCCGACCCCCACTACTGCATCTGGCCCACAGCGGAGGCACCAAACGCGGCGCGAGATTAAGCAGAAGGGGGGTAAGCGTGAGGGTCTCCGGGCTAGGCTAGCCAGCTATCCCCACAATAAACTGGATTACATTCGATTACTGCTGTTGTGTCTTTGTTTGCTCTGTGTACTCAATGCTTTTCATATGATAGGAAAATATCTAAAAATAATGCTATAATCAACACTTACTCATAACTCGTTCATCGCGACAGCTGTAATGGGACATTACATGTTACAAACCGGTCGAACCAGTTCACCAAAACGGACTGAATCGTTCTAAACGGTTCGCGTCTCGAGTCAGCGCTGATCCATAATTTACTTAAGTTACTAACTTTCTGACATGAGTGACAGTCCCTCCGACCAGAGCCATATAATAAGAGAGTTGCGACACACTCTGATCTCGCCGCCAGGTGGTCACGTGGTTCATGGAGCTCTCAATAGTTCCAAACAACTCCGCACTGTCAATCTGTTTGAATAGGATTAAGCAGGACAGACAGCAGTTTCACTATATTTGCAGCAATTTCTGGTAAATATTAACACAATATGTGCATCGACTTCGACTAGGCTTTACAGTAGCATTTTATTCTGGGGAGAGCTAAAGAAGAGATAACGTTAATGTTTTTTTTTAGTGATCTGGTTATTTTATTTGGGTCATGTGAGTGCATGATTTTACAGCGTTGAGTGTTGTAGCCTATCACGGGCATTTCCGTTTAAAATAATGACCAGTCATATGTTTAATTTACCAGGAATGAGAATCCATATAGATTAAAACAAGTTTTATACAGTCTCTAACGCTGATTGAATTGTAGTGCAAGTTTACGTTTTACATGAATCTTCCCATTATCTACAAATCCTCTCATCATAACAAAGCACAGAGACAATGTAAATAAAGATTTATTGTGAAGTTTAGTCAGAAGTTTTTGTTTTTTTGTTGTGATTTTCCCTACAATTAGCCTATATATTTAACACTTAAGTACAAATAAAGTAACAAAAATAGATAATTTAATGTTCAATAGTGATTTGATGATCTATAAAAATTCATAAAAAAAGAGAAAAATAGCTAATGAGCCAATAAGTGTTCCTCTTCCGCCATCTAATGGTTAGTGGTAATTTATTTTATAATTTAAATGTTGTTAACGTCCGAATGTTGTTTTATGATACTCGATACACAACAGGTGAACCTAAATGAAGGATTCTAGCATATACAGAATTTACCCAAGAAAGAAGTTTTAAATAGTGATTAAAAAAAACAATTTAATTCAACTCTTTTTATCCAGGCGTTACTCATTCATTATTCATAGGCGTTATACGTTATTCCTTGAATGGGTTACTTCATAGAAACGCTTTCGACAGAAAGACTTTTACATTTCGCTTTGAAAGCAAATCTTCCGCGATCATCTGGTCTGTCAGCTCCTCTCTCTCTCTGATGAATGAGATCTGACTCCTGCTGTGTTTGTGCTGCGACTCTCGTTCGGCTCGTGCTGTATTGAGCAGACACATTCAGTTTTTTCTCTTCAGTTCTGTTCTCTTACTGAACTAAATTATTTTATTACTATAAAAATCAAAACGACGGTGGGGTGGTGCCGCGGTGGGCAAGAGCATAGACAGTAAAAGAAATGGACACAGCGACCCCATAGACTTCCATGGAGAAAAGTGAAGTCAGTTAGAAGCACTCACTTCCTGATGGCTGAGCGTACTGCCCAGCCTCAGACTGAGCTTGACGACGTAGATGTGACGTGAGCAACCTGTCTGACAGTTGTAAGTCTTTTAGTAGCTGTGCAAAGTGAAATATGAATCACAGAATCTTGCAGAAACGGAGAGTGTGAGCAGGAGCAACTTTTGGTAAGTATTCTGATTCATTATTTTGTCATTTTCCATAGTATTTATTTATTTTAAAGGGTCACTTCAGTGATTTAGCATTAAGCTTTGTATCAGTAGAAACCCCGTAGTATATTTGAATTATGGTAGTTTCCCCCCTCATGTCCCCCTGAGACGAGAGAATTATGCATTTTATTTCTGGAAAAAATCCTCAGATGACGCAAAATGACGATATTTTTCGAGGATTTTTTTCCAGAAATAAAATGCATAATTCTCTCGTTTTTAAATTGTTTGGCTAGAGGCTAAAAACTACAGCCAGTAGATGGAGCTGTTCCGCATGTTTTCAACCCACCCACAGGGGAGAGATCTCATCTCACAGAATGTGAATGTGCTCGCAGCTTGGCCTCTGGCATTCATAACGGAGCGGTGCAGAGCAAAGTGAGTGTTTCAACTTTTCAATTAATTCCTATAAAAGTTAAGCTTCGCGATCACGAAACGCGCCAGACTGGACACGCGCTGAGAATGACAGCCACGCTTACCTCAGCTCTGCTCAGTTCTTTGCTCTCGTGATGAATGAAATCTGGCTCCTGCTCCTGCTGCATCTGTCCTGTGACTTTCGTTCGGCTCACTCACACTTTATTGAAAAGACACGTTCAGTTTTTAATTGTAGTGTTTATTCTCTAACTGAATGAAATTATTGTATTATTATGAAGATCAAAATGACGCTGGGGGCGGTGTAGGGAGTGGCCTTGTAGGGCAGCGAAGCAAGTGCATTCTGGGAGTTGTTGTCTTTCATCCACATGAGACAGATTACATTCAAGATGGCGCCGAGGATGGCCGCTACGTCGCGAGCTCTGCTGAAACATTGTAGTTTTTTGTTTGTTCTGTTTATAGTTTTTGTGTTTTTTGTCTTGGATGTTGTCTGCCTTACTACGTACGACAGACAGACACTTTTGGACATTGGTTCGGCAATCGCACACCGAAAACCGGACTTTAAATTCTTCAGTGACGAACCGCCGTTTACAAACACAGCAGCGGATCCCTTTGTCTGGGCGGCCCGACCGCGCAAGCGCGGCCGGAGAAGAGGGAAGAGAGCCAGCGTACTCATCAGAGTAAGACGCCGCGCAAACCGACCCCCGCTTCCCAGTATTTTACTGGCAAATGTTCAGTCTCTGGGCAATAAACTCTGCGAGCTGAGAGCGCGGATCTCTTTCCAGCGAGACACGAGGGACTGCTGCGTTATCTGCCTTACAGAAACTTGGATGTCCGCTGAGATTCCAGATTCGGCCATCGAAACCGCGGGGTTCTCCGTGCATCGAATGGACAGAGAAAAAGATCTCTCCGGGAAAAGCAAAGGCGGGGGTGTGTGTTTTATGATCAACAGATCCTGGTGTGATCAGAGGAACGTACATTCTATCAAGTCTTTCTGTTCTCCTGATCTGGAATTTCTCATGCTTCTGTGCCGACCATTCTGGCTACCGAGGGAATTCACCGCGGTCATCATCACAGCTGTGTACATTCCCCCACAAGCCGACACAGACCGGGCACTAAAGGAACTGTATAGGACAGTGAGTGAACAGGAAACCGCGCATCCTGAGGCTGCGTTTATTGTGACCGGGGACTTTAACAAAGCCAACTCCAAGCGCATTGCACCTAAATACCACCAACATGTTAGCTTCAACACGCGAGGGAACCGTGTTTTGGATCACTGCTACTCTCCCTTCAAGGATTGTTACAAGTCCCTCCCGCGCCCACCATTTGGCAAATCGGATCACGCTTCCATCCTCCTTTTGCCCGCATATAGGCAGAGACTCAAACAGGAAGCACCCGCCCTCAGAACCATCCAGTGCTGGTCGGACCAATCAGATTCTATGCTACAGGACTGTTTTGATCACGCGGACTGGGAGATGTTCCGGTCGGCCTCTGATGACGACATCGAGGTTTACGCTGATAGCGTAACGTGTTTCATCAGTAAGTGCGTAGAAGACGTTGTTCCGACCAAAACAATTCGGCTGTACCCAAACCAGAAGCCGTGGCTAAATGGGGATGTTCGCGCGGCACTCAATGCGCGGACCTTCACCTTTAACTCCGGTAATGCGGAGGAGCATAAACAAGCAAGTTATGCCCTCCGGAAAACCATCAGAGCAGCAAAACGGCAGTACAGGGACAAGATTGAAGGACAGTTCAACACCACCGACTCCAGAAGCATGTGGAGGGGAATTAACACCATCACGGACTATAAAGGGAACACAAACTCCACCGTGAACACCGCTGCCTCTCTCCCGGACGAGCTCAACACCTTCTAGGCTCGCTTTGAGGGAACTAACACCGCCCTCGCGGAGAGAGAGCTCGCGGCTGAAGATACAGAGGTTAGTGCACTCTCCGTATCTTTAGCGGATGTAACCCGATCCTTCCGGCGGGTGAACGTCCGTAAAGCAGCGGGTCCAGACGGCATTCCCGGCCGCGTGATCAGAGCGTGCGCGCACCAACTGGCTGGAGTTTTCACGGACATCTTTAACCTGTCCCTCTCCCTGTCTGTGGTCCCCACATGCTTCAAAACGTCCACCATTGTTCCTATACCGAAGCAATCAAAAACCACCTGCTTAAACGACTGGCGTCCTGTTGCTCTGACCCCCATCATCAGTAAATGCTTTGAGAGACTAGTCAGAAACCACATCTGCTCTGTTCTCCCCCCCTCACTGGACCCACTGCAGTTTGCATACCGCACAAACCGCTCCACTGATGATGCCATTTCATCCACTATACACACTGCTCTCTCCCACCTGGAAAAGAGGAACACATATGTGAGAATGCTGTTTGTGGACTACAGCTCAGCATTCAACACCATTGTGCCCTCCATACTTGACATTAAACTCCGGGCTCTAGGCTTAAACAGCCTGTTATGCAGCTGGATCCTGGACTTCCTGTCAAACAGACGTCAGGTGGTCAGAATGGGCAGTAACATCTCCTCATCACTGACTCTCAACACTGGAGCCCCTCAGGGCTGCGTTCTCAGCCCACTCCTGTACTCCCTGTACACACATGACTGTGTGGCAACCCACAGCTCCAACACCATCATCAAGTTTGCTGACGATACGACGGTGGTAGGTCTTATCACCGACAATGATGAAACGGCCTACAGAGAGGAGGTGCACACTCTGACACGGTGGTGTCAGGAGCACAACCTCTCCCTCAACGTCAGCAAGACCAAGGAGCTGGTGGTCGACTTCAGGAGGAATGAGAGAGAACACCGCCCCATCACCATCGATGGAGCACCGGTGGAGAGAGTCAGCAGCTTCAAGTTCCTCGGTGTCCACATCACAGAGGAACTCTCATGGTCCGTCCACTCTGAGGCCGTTGTGAAGAAGGCTCATCAGCGCCTTTTCTTCCTGCGACGGCTGAGGAGGTTTGGAATGAACCGCCACATCCTCACACGCTTCTACACCTGCACCATCGAGAGCCTGCTGACTGGCTGCATCACCACCTGGTACGGCAACAGTACCGCCCGCAGCCGCAAGGCCCTGCAAAGGGTAGTGCGCACGGCCAGCTGCATCATCGGAGGTGACATCGGAGGCTTCCCTCCCTCCAGGACATTTACGCCAGGCGGTGTGTGAAGAGAGCTCAGAGGATCATCAGAGACTCTAGCCACCCGAACCATGGGCTGCTCTCACTGCTGCCATCAGGCAGACGGTACCGCAGCATCAGAACACGCACCAGCCGACTCCAGAACAGCTTCTTCCCACAAGCAATTAGACTACTTAACTCCTGATCCATCAGTATCATAACACACACTGGACAGAATATCACTCAGCACAACCCACTGTAGATACACACACATTATATACACATTTATTTATCATACAGCATCTATTGCACTTTGGATTTCAATTTTTCAATCTGTGAATAATATTTTATACTATACATTGTATATTATTATCATTATTATAGCGTAATGTATATTGTTTAATGTATGTTTAGTGTATATTGTTTAAAGTATATGTATATTGTAAGTATGTGTATATTGTTTAAAGCTGTGAGAACTACACTCACATTGTGTAAATTATTTATTGTTTATTGTAGTGTATACTGTGCTGTGAGTAATTGTGTGCGCATCAGATGTGTAATCTGTTGTTGCTTAAATGTTGTACATGTCATGTCATGACTACTATGTTGCTCGGAACTGCACCTAAGAATTTCACCTACTGTTGCACTTGTGCATATGGTAGAGTGACAAATAAAGTGATTTGATTTGATTTTGATTTGACAAAAATACATTTTCTGTCTTTTCTCAGTCTAGAAGGCACCAAATTCAAAAATAATTTCACATTTCTACATAAATGACAATTTAAATACACATTCACCTTCCCAGCGCTGAAGTGCCCCTTTAATAAATTGCCTCATAGACAGTAAAAGATTGCATGTGAGCTTCTCCTCCTGTCTATACGGTAATTTCTGCGTGGTCGTTTTACAAAAACGGATTCTACGGGGCGATAGTGTAAGATACAAGGTAATGGGGCCTTTTTTACATTGTCGTGTTTCTTTAGAAATAAACAATGGACAATTGGAGTCTTTAAACGCCTCAGATGTAAATTATTCGCTGCCAAAGTGACGCCAAAATGAATGGGAGTCAATGGAATGCTAACAGCAGGTGATGGCTTGGTTAGCAATGGCTGCCCCTATGGAAGGTACGCTTTCCGGGTGCTGGATTACCCCCTTGGGCGAGAGATGTAACGGTAGGGGTGGCTTTGGGAGTGGCCTCGTAGGGCAGCAAAGCAAGTGCATTCTGGGAGCTGTTGTCTTTCATCCACATGAGACAAAAATACATTTTCTGTCTTTTCTCAGTCTAGAAGGCACCAAATTCTAAAATAACTTCACATTTTTACTACATAAATGACCCAGTTTAAAGGTCCCGTTCTTCGTGATCCCACTGTTCAAACTTTAGTTAGTGTGTAATGTTGCTGTTAGAGCATAAATAATACCTGTAAAATTATAAAGCTCAAAGTTCAATGCCAAGCGAGATATTTTATTTAACAGAAGTTCACTTTCAAAGCCTACAGCGAACGGCCGGCTTGGAATACATCCTGGTACTTCCTTCATAAATGACGTCAGTAGAACAGCAGAACAGACTAACCTCCGCCCACAAGAATACGCGAAAAAAGGGGGCGTGGTCTTGTTGCTGTTCCACGTGGAGAAAAGGAATTGTTGCGTTTGAGTGTGTTTGTCGCCATGACGTCGAGACGCTGTTATTTTCATCCTGGAGTCAAATCACCTTTGTTTGGCTTTCCCAGGGACGCTGTAGAGATCATTAAGCGCATATATCTCCCGTTAAGAGGCGTGACCTTTCCACGTGCGCTAAGCTGCTGTCGAATCACAACACAGGAACCGCTGGCACAATCAGAACTCGTTACGTATTTCTGAAGGAGGGACTTCATAGAATAAAGGAAGTCATCAGCCGTTTTTAGGACAGTGAAAACAGCGGTATACAGATAAGTAAATTGTGTTAAAAATACTGTTTTTTTTTACACGCGAAACATGAACACATGTTATATTGCACACTGTAAACACAATCAAAGCTTCAAAAAAACACGAAGAACGGGACCTTTAAATACACATTCATCTTCCCAGCGGTGAAGTATCCCTTTAAATGAAACCTACTCAACTTTTTTTTTTTACTGGTGTTCCCATCATGCACATGAATAATTAATAAGGTTGATTTTCCCAGCTGTATTTACACTGTTTTATCATTGCTTTTGTTGTTAGGTTTAGTAACTTGTCATTTTGTGACAAAAATGAAAATTCTGTCATTATTTACCCTCATGTCGTTCCAAACATGTAAGACCTTCGTTCATCTTCAGAACACAACTTAATATATATTTGATGAAATGATGAGTTTGATGATTTGATGAGTGTAGTGAAAATACAATTAGCCTACAGATTTTTTTTTTTTACTAGTTATTTAATTATTGATATCAAATTCGTATTTCTGTGAGCGATGACGTCATTGTTGATATCAAGAATTCACATTTTTACAAGTGGAAATGTTATTACTGATATCAAAAATGAGCATTTAGTGAACATTGAATTGTTTATATCAAGAATTCATATCCTAAGCATGAATAAAAGTCAAAACGGCTTGCCATACACCATACAAAAACTTGATAGCACGGTTCCATGTCAAAAAAACATAATACCGATATTGTTTAACTGTCACCCCCATTTTTGGGCATAGACATGAAAATGTACTATACAAACTTAAACAGCTGTAATTCATGAATGCTTTGGGATACAGACATAAGGTTGGTCTCTTTTGAAAGAAGACACTTTGGGAATTATTGTTAAAGTGGAATAATTAAAATGTATTAATATTTCTAAAAGTTAAAGTTTATGTTTATTGTTATGAAAATGTTATGTAATATTTGTTTTATTATATAATATTTTTTTATATATAAAAAAATATATGTTTCAGCCTAAAAATGCTAAAAATTAAGTCTAAATGAGATGTGTGTCAAATTTCAGCTTGATATCTCAAAAAATGAGGTTTCTGTGAGACTTTTAGTTGTCACATCACAAATGACCACTAGGAGACACCCTTGTTCATTGTTGATTCCCAAAGGTCACTTAGTTGCTTGAACTTACATCTGAGACCACAGCACAAACACAGAGAGATTTTTTTTTAAAAAAACATTATTTTTTACTTTTTTCAAAACATGCATCGACTTTTTGTGACAAAGGTCAGAACTCCTGTTATGTCATAGATTTTTTGAGGTGCACTCTTGTCATAAATTAATTTATTACTTTTCCTACATAATTTTTTACAAAAAACCGGGGTGACATATCTATTTAGGAGGTTTAGACCTTTCCAACGATATATAGTTTGTCATGATTAGATAAGGATTTAACCCTCTAGGCGCCACGGTCGAGTTTACTCGACAAGATGCGGCACTGAATAAAATGGCCGATTTTGTCAAATAGGGTGTCAAATTTCATTTGACCTCCCCTCCACTAGATGGCAGACATGTCATACTTCATCCCGACACAAAAAAACGTCATGCTTCTATTCAAAATCTTCGAGCAAGAGCGCATTGAGTCAGTGCGAACAAACGCGGAGCTAGTGTGCGCGTGAGCCATCTTATCAGAGCAATATTGTCAACGTCAGCGAGTATTTGCATTAGATTATTATTTTCTAATGGCATCAATAAAGCTTACCCACAATGAAGTGTTGGGTCGTCTATTCGCGGACCCTGATTCTGAAGGGGAATATCTGATGACGGTGATTCTGAAAGTGAAAGTATAGCCCTACACCAAGCACAAACGGTGAATCCTTTGCCCAATGTAGATGGTCATTTGCCCAATGTCAGTGGTGGGAACACAGTGGTGTTTCGCGGGGTCGGAGTGTTCATCGCAAAGTTATCAGGCGTGTTACGCCGGCTTCACAACGCACGCGTTTTTGCGTTGGCCGGGCAGTGGTGCGCATGGAGAGCGCGAGCCGCGCGCGGTTGCACTGGCAGCATTTGTCTCACGCAGCTGAACCGCGTGTATTGCAAATACAGTTAGTGGGCAATGTGGAGGCAGGGTGGGGAGTCACAATGACAATGACAGTAGTCCGAACTGTGCAAACTCAGCGGGCGTGCGCGCGTGCGTCTGTCTCTCGTCTTGTCTCGTATCTCACTCATGATCTCTGCCTTGCCGTGGCGAGTGAGCTTTTGAACTAAACAGGTCTTGTCTACTTGTGTTTGTGTGTCATATGAATAATATATATGTGCCCCATACATGGAATCAGAGTGCCTACTGTATGTAGTAGGCACTCCGCTGCATGCATTCGGTTTGTTTCTACCATTTATTAGTAACGATTTACACAGTTTGTTTACTATTTACTATTCACCTGAGCATTCAGTATTGTGCAATATAGCATACAGAAGGTGAGGGACATTTTTGGGGGAAAGAAGTTCTGCATTTTATCATTTAAACATGTGACTTTTCATCAAAATCCTATAATTCAAGGTGACCACCACCATATGACGTCATAATATGCAAATTAGATGGGACAATGTAATCCCTACATAAACTTTGGGTCATCCTTAATATTTATCTAATGTACAGAAAGTCTCTATCTTTTATCACTTTTAAGATATAGCCTTTTGAAATTAAGATGTCAAAATCAAACGTTTTAGGAAAAAACATCTGGCGCCTAAAGGGTTAATTGTAAAATATTGAAGCAAATATAGGCGTCCCGCCAGCGGGACGGTGACAGTTAAGGGGTTAAGATTTAAATGCATGCATGGAGCAACATGTGAACCATTTGAGGGGCAAGCAAAAAAATTAATATACAAATACATAAAGAAACAACTGACGCTCTACGACAGCAGACTCGAGATGTCATCAGTGAGATGCTCAGTAATGTCAGACTGTGGCGCAGTCGAGCTCGGCCAGTCATTCCGCGAGCGTCTGAAGGGAAGCTCGCCGTGCCAAAGCAGGCGGAGTCGGAAACGCGAAAGCCCAGCGCTCCTTATACTCCCTCCCCCGCCGAACGATCGTGCTGGAGCAGCTCAGGGAGCCGCTGTGATCGACTGCCCCAGGAAAGCGCACGGTTACCCGCACGGAGAATCAGCCGCCAGTCGGTCGTCCCTTTATTCTTGCATTGAAGCGGATCCCACCCAGACCAGAGGAGCCCGCGTGACACTACACGAGCTCGTGTCTTTCTTCTCAAACAGAGGACGAATTCCCCCAGTCGCTCCAGGAATATCTCCCTGGATATTTACACGAGAAATGGACGGTTTCGCCGGCAGTTTAGGTGAGTGTGTTTGCATTTGCGACTATTAATAGATGCGTCTTGTTCTGCAGACATGGCGAATAGAGACGCAAGTGTGGAATGCATGTGTTCTGTGTCAGTGTGTATACTTGTGTCAGCGGTACAGCCACGCGCCACTGACACTGCATTCGCCACAGTGTGTCAGACACTCATGCCACGATTCGCGCGCGCGATGGCCGTATATCTTGACCCGGCTGTTTATTTCCGTTGTTAAAACCCTGCTGTGACATGCCGTTGGAAAATACTCTGAACACATTACATCCCACACTGCAGCTCACACACTACATTTGCATTTTTTTTTGAAGGAAATGTCAGTTTTACTTGCAATGCAGCAACGCGATAGTGTTAAACTTACAGGTTTCAGTAGACATGCAATACCGCCCGCGCGTCAGTGCAAGAGAATCAGTGTAATGCTGCAAATATGTTCTGTTTATGTATAAATGAGTAAAAGACAAAGCCAAATACCAGTTTAAATCAGAATGCAAATGCAAGGATGGAGACTGGAGAATGTAAACATTACAGTGACATCATCGGCTTTTGAATGGCAAACATTTTTAAAGGTCCCATTCTTCGTGATCCCATTGTTCAAACTTTAGTTAGTGTGTAATGTTGCTGTTAGAGCATAAATAATACCTGTAAAATTATAAAGCTCAAAGTTCAATGCCAAGCGAGATATTTTAAGTTCCCTTTCAAAGCCTACAGCGAATGGCTGGCTTGGACTACATCCTGGTACTTCCTTCATTAATTAACAGACTAACCTCCGCCCACAAGAATACGCGCAAAAAGGGTTGTTGCTGTCCCACGTGGAGAAGAGGACGTGGCGTGGAGAAGAGGAAGTGTTGCGTTTGAGTGTGTTTGTCGCCATGCCGTCGAGACGCTGTTATTTTCATCCCAGAGTCAAATCACCTTTGTTTGGCTTTCCCAGGGACGCTGTAGAGATCATTAAGCGCACATATCTCCCGTTAAGAGGCGTGACCTTTCCACGTTCGCTAAGCTGCGGTCAAATCACAACACGGGAACCGCTGGCACAATCAGAACTCGTTACGTATTTCTGAAGGAGGGACTTCATAGAATAAAGGAACTCGTCAACCCGTTTTTAGGACAGTGAAAACAGCGGTGTACAGATGAGTAAATTGTGTTAAAAATACTGTTTTTTTTTTACACGCGAAACATGAACACATGTTATATTGCACACTGTAAACACAATCAAAGCTTCAAAAAAACACGAAGAACGGGACCTTTAAGGAGAATTTCGAACTATGATCATAAAGGCCCGTTCACAACAAACACAACAACTATAAAGATATAGTTCTAAAATACGCACGTTAAAGAATAGCAGAGTTCACATCACAATTATAACGGCACGTTGGAATCGTTTTTCTCCAGCTGATGAACCATAAAAACATTGACAGCCAATCAGAATCCATCATGCTGGAGCTCGAGCATTTAAAGTGACGTAAGCAAGGGCTTATGCTGCCTTCACAATCACATGCTATCTTAAATTTCCTAATTCCCACTTCAGAAGTCGTGATTACGAGCTTGTTGCATTAAAGTGCTTTGCTGTCGGAATGAACAGGAATCATGGGAAAATCTTCTTGAAACCAACATCATACCTAGCGTCACATGCACTGACAACCATACACTGCGAAAAATACTTATCTTACTTTGTAATTTAGTCTTGTTTCCAGTCCAAATATCTACAAATTCTTACATTAAGAAGCATTAACTAAACAAGCAAACGTTTTTGTCTTGTTTTGGGAAAAAAGAACTCAAAATTAAGCAAGTTTTTGCTTAAAATAAGCAAAATAATCTGCCAATGGAGTTTTTTATGGCCTACTATTTTGCTTATTTTAAGCAAAAACTTGGTATTTTTCCCCAAAACAAGACAATAGTTTTTGCTAGTCTAGTAAATGCTTCTTGTTTTAAGAATTTGTAGATGTTTGGACTGGAAACAGACAAAATTACTAAGTAAGAAAAGCATTTTTTGCAGTATACATTTATGATGCTATCCAATTCTGTGATTTCGGTCAAATGCAGGCTAATTTCGTTGTGTATAAAACATACGATACGCTTCAAATGGCGCTCGCGCTGCGGAGCCAGACGAAAGTATAAACAAGGCTGGTAAAACAAGTTTGTGGTATTACCAGTCTTGGTGGGGACGACGGTCTTGCATATTTTGCAGACGACATTGGTCTGACTACATTATAAAATCCCCAAAAACTTCCATATTGACGAGCTGACTTGTTTTCCTGTTTTATTAACAATTTCCTCACTCGCTGTGACACTCATTTTCCACTTATCACTCCACGCCGGTTCTGTTTACTGAAGAATTGATCCAATACGAGACAACGATATGGCGCAACCAAACATGATACAGTTACATGATTGGCTGTTGGCTTGTCACTCCCTACGTTGCTTGGTTACCAGAGAGCGAGTGCCTTTGTTCATGCAACCAAACTTGTTTCGCAGCCTCTGGTTTCTTCCGACGAAGAAAACAAAAATGATCAAACGCTTTATCGAACGCATTTTTTATTGATATCGATAACATGTCTATCGCGATACATTTCATTATCGTTTTATCGCCCAACCCTAGGTGTTCATGTGCAATTTTTACCTACACTCTAAAAAAATGCTGGGATTGGGTTGTTTTAACCCAGCGGTTGGGTTAAACGTTTGCTTAAAGGTCCCGTTCTTCGTGTTTTTTTGAAGTGTTGATTGTGTTTACAGTGTGCAATATAACATGTGTTCATGTTTCGCGTGTAAAAAAACAGTATTTTTCACACAATTTGCTTATCTGTATACCGCTGTTTTCACTGTCCTAAAAACGGCTG
The DNA here is from genome assembly GCA_023566225.1 of Romanogobio albipinnatus. Taxonomy (NCBI): domain Eukaryota; kingdom Metazoa; phylum Chordata; class Actinopteri; order Cypriniformes; family Gobionidae; genus Romanogobio; species Romanogobio albipinnatus. The sequence continues at coordinate 43,352,800 of CM042258.1, read as the reverse complement.
ATGACTTCCTTTATTCTATGAAGTCCCTCCTTCAGAAATACGTAACGAGTTCTGATTGTGCCAGCGGTTCCCGTGTTGTGATTTGACCGCAGCTTAGCGAACGTGGCACGGTTCCTGTGTTGTGATTGGACAGCAGCTTAGCGCACGTGGAAAGGTCACGCCTCTTAACGGGAGATGTATGCGCTTAATGATCTCTACAGCGTCCCTGGGAAAGCCAAACAAAGGTGATTTGGCTGATAACAGCGTCTCGACGACATGGCGACAAACACACTCAAACGCAACAATTCCTCTTCTCCACGCGACACGTCCTCTTCTCCAAGTGGGACAGCAACAAGACCACGCCCCCTTTTTTCACGTATTCTTGTGGGCGGAGGTTAGTCTGTTCTACTGTTCTACTGACGTCATTTATGAAGGAAGTACCAGGATGTAGTCCAAGCCGGCCGTTCGCTGTAGGCTTTGAAAGGGAACTTCTGTTAAATAAAATATCTCGCTTGGCATTGAACTTTGAGCTTTATAATTTTACAGGTATTATTTATGCTCTAACAGCAACATTACACACTAACTAAAGTTTGAACAATGTGATCATGAAGAACGGGACCTTTAAAACAACCCAATTGCTAGGTTTGTCCATTTTCAACCCAACTTGGGTTGTTTTTAACCCAGCATTTTTTAGAGTGTTGGAAACTCGTATTTACGATAATTACGATAGCACATGAAGGTGTGACTGTATGGAGCCCCTAAAGGGACATGGTGGTGGAAAAAAAATACGAGATGGAGGAAAAGATATTTGAGCTCTCTGCGAGCGAACGTAAAGTTTCTCGGGGGAACGCAAAATATTTGCAAGAGAACGCTTATTTTTCCTCCCATCTCATATTTTTTTCACCCACCATGAACGGGCCTTTAAAGTTCTTAAGTATATTTTTAATTTAAAAAAAAAAAACGTCTGAAATTGTCTACAAAAAGTGTTGCTGGATAAGGACTGCAGCTACCACAAGGATGCGAGTTCACATGCTTGATGAAAACTGTTGTAGTCCTCAAGCAGCAACTTTTTACAAACAACAAAAAGGGACTACAGATCACTGTACAGGTCATTTATATTGATTCACTAAGAATCAATTCACTAATTCTAAAACCCCACAGGAAATTGACCAATTGCTGGGTTGCCCTACAGACCGATGTCGTGATTGAACAGCTCTTGTGTAGAAGCACAGACAATCCGACAGAATAACATTAATAGAGTGGCATTGCGGGCTGTGTGATCTTGTGTTCACTGCTTTTAGAGCTCGCGGTTGTCAGTGCAGATTATTTGGTCTGATAACAGTCAATGCCGGAGGTGCAAGCAGGAATGAATGTCTTGTGCTGGTGAAGGGTTCACTCAGGGTTTGTGTGGAATGTGCTGATCTGTTGATGAAGTGTGTGTCTGATGGGTTGCTGGAGGTGCAGGGGTCTTTCAGACGGCTACAGGGGACAGGTTCAATCGCATAATGGATTGAATGTGCTCTAACAAAGAGAATGACATGACCACCCTTTCACCCTTTATTGCTTTATTGCCTGTATGTGTGCTGGAGCAGAATATTTGTGTAATGAAATGTCACAAGGCCTTTTCTGTTGGGTAGATTGTTTTAGTATTTTAAGGCTTGCATAGTATTTAATACCAAGCCTCTTCTGCTCACCAAGGCTGCATTTATTTGATCAAAAATACAGAAAAATAACAGTAATATTGTGAAATATTATTACACTTTAAAATAACTGTTTTCTATTGTAATACATTTTAATATGTAAATTATTCCTGTGATCAAAGCTGAATTTTGAGCATCATTACTCCAGAAATCATTCTCATATGATGATTTATTATTATCAATATATTTTTTTTAATAACCCCATGATACTTTTTTCAGGATTCATTTCATTGCTGCTTCACAAATGCTTTGCTGCATACCTCGGTTGTAACGAGTGGTTATTTCAGTCAAAGTTGCTCTTCTATCAGCTTGAATCAGTCGGCCCATTCTCCTCTGACCTCTAGCATCAACAAGGCATTTTCGCCCACAGGACTGCCGCATACTGGATGTTTTTCCCTTTTCACACCATTCTTTGTAAACCCTAGAAATGGTTGTGCGTGAAAATCCCAGTAACTGAGCAGATTGTGAAATACTCAGACCGGCCCGTCTGGCACCAACAACCATGCCACGCTCAAAATTGCTTAAATCCCCTTTCTTTCCCATTCTGACATTCAGTTTGGAGTTCAGGAGATCGTCTTGACCAGGACCACACCCCTAAATACATTGAAGCAACTGCCATGTGATTGGTTGATTAATTAATGAGAAATAGGTGTTCCTAATAATCCTTTAAGTGTATATATATATATATATATGTGTTATATTGTATAATAAATCCTCATATCTGAGTGATTTCTGAAGGATCATGTGACAATATAGACTGGAGTAATGATGCTGAAAATTCAGCTTTGATCACAGGAATAAATTACATATTAAAATGTATTACAATAGAAAACCATTATTTTAATAATAAAATAATACATATATATATACAAACACACACATACAAAAGTTTGGAAACTACTATTTTTAATGTTTTTGAAAGAAGTCTAATATATATATTTGTTGAATACATAACATTTGATTTTTTTTAAATATTTTATTTAGCATTTTTAATGTTTAATAAATTATGATCCTATTTATAAAAATAATAATATTATTGACAATTTTTTTATGAACCTTACATAATGTAATTAACAGTTGCTGAAATTAATATATATATATATACATCACAGGAATTCCACCTTCAATAATCACAACAACCAAGATATTTAAAACAACATAAATATGGCAGTTATTATTTAAAACAATCAGTTTATGATTTGAATGAATTGTTTTCTGATCTTGCCGCATCTTGTTTTAATGCAACAGTATGAAGCTGTGTGTGACTGCTCGGAGAGAGAAGCTGTTCGACTGTCCAGTCATATAACAGCTGATCAATGAAATGCTGTGCCGATTATATAACTTGATTCTGTTGCTTGGTTACGCTCGGAGGAGGGTTGAGCACTTAATTCGTCCTACTCTGAGTAACCGCGGTGATGTCGCAGTGTCTGGCAGGGATGCGATGTAAAGGCCTGTGAGCGACAGAGAGAAAAGTGTCAGTTTTCTGCAGGTGTATGTGATGGAAAACTTTATTATGTACCTGTTATGAAATGACAGTGTATATGGACACTAATACATTTTGGGTGTGACTGTTGCTAAACTGCAGTGTGTGTGTGTGTGTGTGTGTGTGTGTGTGTGTGTGTGTGTGTGTGTGTGTGTGTGTACGTACAAACTTGTGTGTTTGCAATGATCTACAATGTTTCAGCAAAAACCCCCATCAGCCCTTACTAACGATTCCTGGTTCTCTTTTACCCTTTTCCCCATTCATCTGTCTAAACAGCTTTAAATTGCCCCATTATGCTATTTTAAAGGATCCTAATTTTTTGGCGTCTTCAACAACAGGTTTACAAGCATCAAAGGTCCAAAAACACTTTCATTTTCTCATTATATGCATTGCACATCACCACAATGTTCAATCATTCTCAAACAACTCGATGGATGAATCAGTCTCTCTAAATCCCTCCTTTCAGTGAGTCTGCCCTGCTCTGATTGGCCAGATGGCCCAGTCTGGTCTACCGCTTACTGCGCGTTTCGGAAGCTAAACACCCATTACCATAAACTTCAGCTCCGCTTCCTAAAGCTCGATGATGGATTCGATTTTTACCATATCAATCCGAGCATGAGTCCGATGATGAAACATTGGAACAACTAGTTATTCAACCCGAACCTCTATCACAAGGACGACTTGAGCTGGCTGTTTCTCAGTGATACGCTACTCAGAGAGTACGTCCATCAACAAACCCATGTGTATATTTCTGATTTATTGCTGTGCACATGCGGGAACTGTATCAATAACAGCGCATACGCTAGCCCAGCACTAATGTGAATGGCTGATGTGACATTTTTAGTGACGTAGCACCGCAACGCAGTGAGATTCGAATGACTGACGTCTCGTATTGGCGATTCAGAGTCGATTCTTTCTTTTGGGAGACAATACATTTATTTATTTATTGTATATACACGACGGGGCAGTCGTGGCCTAATGGTTAGAGAGTCGGACTTGTAACCCCAAGGTTGCGGGTTCGAGTCTCAGGTCCGGCAGGAATTGTTGGTGGGGGGAGTGAATAACCAGTGCTCTCCTCCACCCTCCATACCACGACTGAGGTGAGACCCTTGAGCAAGGCACCAAACCCCCAACTGCTCCCCGGGCGCCACAGCAATATGTCCACTGCTCTGGGTGTGTGCACACTACTGTGTGTGTGTGTGTGTGTGTGGGTCACTTCACTTTATCGTGCACTTTTGACTTTACAACTTTGCAGAATGTTTACATTCACAAACGGGGATATTGCACACCGCATGAAAGGGAATATATTCGAAAAACCATTATAAGTGCACATTAAATAAGCTAATTGTTATCAAAACACATCAACTAGATTGAATGTATGTTACTCAAATTAGTTATCAGTCTCATAGTAGAAGAAACATAGGTTTGGCTTCTGTTTTTTTTTGTACTGGCTTTGGTTTCCCCGAAACAGTTTTTCTAATGCCAAAGGTGAAGGTTTCCTACTCAAAAGCAGCAGCAATCGTGTATAAAACCATATTTAGTATCAGTTTTGCACCACAGGTACATGCGTCTGACACAGACTGCAGCCACACGCAAACCTTGGCGTAAACCTTTGTCTCTGCGTCAGACATGGCAGCATCACAGATTAAACCCCCTCTTTCAAAGTTTTCAGTATGACGTGCAGGCCCCGTTTGGTTCTTGGAAGATCTAAATGCGGTTTTCGACAGTATATAATGTGGTTTTGGTCGTGACGACAGTAAAGCAAAACCTGCACAGCTAAACTTGAAAGATCTGTGCTAGGCTGATTTCCTTTCACCTGTGATTCGGGTCACAATAGGATATAACATCTTTAAAGCGCATGCACCAGATTCTCAGAAATGTACTTTAATGATGGGTTTGGAAAAGTTGTTAAACTGTTTTCAATAAAAGTTTGTAATTGAAATAAACATTCTCCTTAGACCTCAAATTCATGTTTGTTCAAGTCTTACCTCTCAGGCAGGTCCTTCAGGGTGTCATGGAGAGGTGAAGTGTCTAAGTCACATCATCTAGCCACTGGAGTTCCACAGGGCTCAGTGCTTGGACCACTTCTCTTCTCCATCTACATGTCATCACTGGGATCTGTCATTCAGAAACATGGCTTTTCCTATCACTGCTATGCCGACGACACTCAACTCTACTTCTCATTTCAACCAGATTGGTGGTGTTCATATCGCTGACTGCCTAACAGACATTTCTGCCTGGATGAAGGAACATCACCTGCAACTCAACCTTGCAAAGACAAAACTGCTTCTGGTCTCAGCCAACCCAGCACTTCATCACAATCTCTCCATTCAGCTAGGATCATCAACCATAACTCCGTCCAGGACAGCCAGGAATCTTGGAGTTGTGATTGATGATCAGCTAAAATTCACTGACCACATCACTGCAACAACCCGGTCCTGCAGATTTGCGTTATACAACATTAGGAAGATTAGACCCTTCCTATCAGAGCAGGCCACACAACTCCTGGTCCAAGCTCTTGTTCTCTCCAGACTGGACTACTGTAATGCTCTTCTAGCGGGCCTTCCGGCATGCACTATCAAACCCTTGCAACTGATCCAGAATGCAGCGGCGAGGGTGATCTTTAACGAGCCGAAGAGAGCGCACGTCACGCCTCTCTTCATCAGTCTCAAGACACTGGTACTCGCCTTCAAAGCAACCACTGGCTCTGCACCAATATACCTAAACTCGCTTGTTCAGACTTACACACCCTCCAGGAGCTTACGTTCTGCCAGTGAACGACGCCTTGTGGTGCCATCCCAAAGAGGCATGAAATCACTCTCACGGACCTTTTCCTGGACTGCCCCCATCTGGTGGAATGACCTGCCTATCTCAATTCGAGCAGCCGAGTCTGTAGCCATTTTCAGAAAACAGCTAAAGACACATCTCTTCCAGCAGCACCTGACCAATCAAGAATAGCACTTAACATTCTATTCATTTTCTGTCTGCCTAATTTATTTAAAAAGTTCTGTCCTGCTTCTATTGCTCTCATTTGTAAGTCGCTTTGGATAAAAGCGTCTGCTAAATGACTAAATGTAAATGTAATTTTTTTTTTTTTTTTACAAATGTCATGCTCACCACCACATGACTTCACTTTGACTGATACAATCTTTTAACAGACTAGTGAAGCTAATTCTAAAAAGAAAAAGAAATGTTGATTCCGAGATGCTTAATACAATACAAAACAAGAAATCATTTGTATCTTTTATTTTTTTTTATCAAGTTTTTTCCTTTGATAGTAAGAAAAAATGATCAAAATGAATTTCATCACAGAAATTGAAAACTCACCATAGTCATTGTATGAATGAATTGTATTTTTAGTGTACTCATTTTATATAATAAACAATATTGTAATGCACAAAATAATTTTGTATATTTGTTCGTCAAGTTAATATCATGTAACCGACCCATATAAAATCCCTGTAAAATGTACGGTAAAACAAACGGCAGCTGTGGTTGGCAGAAATTTAGTATCTATCTTGGTATCTATCTTAGGTTTTACGGGACAGCACTTAGTTTACTGTCTATTTTACAGTTCAAAATCATATAATTTAAAGGTTTATATTATAATAATTACGTATGCACTGTACAAAAAATATGCTAAATTTACTGTAAAAAAGCTGTAGTTGCCAAAAATTTTCCCGTAAAAAATACGGTAGCAACATTTTTGGTTTTACAGATTTAAGTTAAATTTACAGTAAAAAAAACATATTTCATGAACTGAAACGATGTTAAATTACCAACCTATTGAAATACTAATATGTTACGTGCCTTTGATATATACTGACAACCTCCAATCACAGTGGAGATGAGTCACATGATGAATCAACCTCATCGCAAGCAGCTTTTAAGAGGACAATACTAATATATCGAAGATGTCATTCACACAAACACTAAACACAATAAATGCAATAAACATTTATTTAACAACATTATATATGTTGATTACATACATAACTGATTAGACAACTGTTATTTCGACGAAAATACATCAAATGTGAAGCGTCACGCAGGGAATTCTGGGAATGTAAATTTGCGGCTTTTCACTGTAAATTACACAACGACCAAAAACTGTAAATTTAAATGTAATGTTAGATCTATTACAGTTATTCACCGTGTCTATAGTACGGAAACTTTCTGTTAACCAATTTAACTGTTTTTCACCGTAGCATTTTTACAGTGTTTTACCGTTAAAATCACGATAGTTTTTTACAGTACTGATTTGTGTTTTAGATGAACTGGGTTTGCTTCAGAACCCAGATTTTATGTAGCCAAACACATTTTAAAAAGTAGTTTATTGTCCAAAAATGACCAAAAACGTTCTTAAAATCGAACATTAAAATGCGTTCATAATTTATACTTGTGATTTTTGTTTGATTGGACGAATTTCTCCTGCGTTTTAAAAGTCGATTAGCCTATTTATTTTGCTATCCTAACTATACTTGAGGATTAGGTTACCTGCATATCATTTATTTTGTTGCCTTTTTTATTGTATTTTGCTACTACCTTATCAGAATTCTGGGTCGTGACCCACCAGCGTCTGCGCTTCATAGGGCTCTGAGTTATGTGCTCTTCCAAGTGTTGGTCAGTAGGTTGGCCTGTGAGCGGCGTGCTGCCTTTTAAGGCATGTGCATGTGTTGATGTGTAAAAGCTGCTGAAGCAGTGTGTCTGATGGAGGTGTAGCTCATGGCTAGTGAAGGCCTCCATGCATCTTCAAGCGTTCACTGTCTGAGATGGCGTCAGTTTTTGATCTGCACCTCATCAGCCGCCCAACTGTCAAACTCAACATAAAAATAGCAGCCGCCCCCGCTCCTCCTGTCGCCAGGTGCATTCCCCGCCTCCATTGCTCAATCCCAGGCCTCTGTGGGGCCGCGTGTGGGTTATTCAGCTTTTCACACCACTGTGCCAGTGTCGCACTAACAGTAAGAGGTCACATTCTCTGTACCAATTTCCGTACTGGAGCGAAAACTATTGTAACTATTTTTTATTTAACTATTTGAAACCAAATTAGTTCATTATTAATGCATATAAATAATAAGTAAATAATACATTAAAGGTCCCGTTCTTCGTGTTTTTTTGAAGCTTTGATTGTGTTTACAGTGTGCAATATAACATGTGTTCATGTTTCGCGTGTAAAAAAACACAGTATTTTTCACGCAATGTACTTATCTGTACACCGCTGTTTTCACTGTCCTAAAAACGGCTGATGACTTCCTTTATTCTATGAAGTCCCTCCTTCAGAAATACATAACGAGTTCTGATTGTGCCAGTGGTTCCCGTGTTTTGATTCGACAGCAGCTTAGCGCACGTGGAAAGGTCACGCCTCTTAACGGGGAGATGTATGCGCTTAATGATCTCTACAGCGTCCTTGGGAAAGCCAAACAAAGGTGATTTGACTCCGGCATGAAAATAACAGCGTCTCGACGACATGGCGACAAACACACTCAAACGCAACAATTCCTTTTCTCCACGCGGCACTTCCTCTTCTCCACGTGGGACAGCAACAAGACCACGCCCTCTTTTCGCGTATTCTTGTGGGCGGAGGTTAGTCTGTTCTACTGTTCTACTGACTGACGTAATTAATGAAGGAAGTACCAGGATGTAGTCCAAGCCAGCCGTTCGCTGTAGGCTTTGAAAGGGAACTTCTGTTAAATAAAATATCTCGCTTGGCATTGAACTTTGAGCTTTATAATTTTACAGGTATTATTTATGCTCTAACAGCAACATTACACACTAACTAAAGTTTGAACAGTGGGATCGCAAAGAACGGGACCTTTAAAGCAGGGGTGGTTCTAGACACTTTGTCTGTCATGCCAGCCCCCCTAAAACTATCAACTATCATGTTATCAAAATGTATTGAAAGTGGGAATCACAGAATCAGCACCGGCCGCCACATATTGCGTGCCGTTATTATTTTTTTTTAACGCTATTTAAAACAAATTATAATATTTGATATAATATTTCTAATATTTTTCTTAGTTGTCTTACAATTAGTGTAGTAATTAAGGTTAAAATAGAGAATTCCAATGCAAAGAGGCAAATTAGAGTCATTTTGTGGCTGGAAAAATAATAATTTTCATTTGTAATGCCATGGTTTACCCACTATAGGTGCCTGTATGGTTCTTTAATAAATATACATGCATCTAGTCTAGTTGCTCAAAAAAGTATTGCAGATCATAACTGCTTACTTATTTTTAGGTTTTGCATTTGAATACATATTTAGACATGATCAAATATATTTAATATGAATAGTATCTAATATGTTCAAAGATACTTATATAAGCACACACAAGTGAATGCAAGCTAATATAATTTAAACATTAGAGTGTGTGCACTCCCTTTTTCACTCAGTGTTTATGAAAACCCCAAAAGGGTCAGATGCAAATCATGCAAATACATTGTAAGGCCTCCAAATACGCACAATGTAGCATCTGTGAAGCGGTAATGGGATGTGAAAACCGCATCATTGTTGAAAACCCTGACTTGTGTTGATCTGGGATGAACGGGTCTCCAGCGGCGCTCACGGTTCATTTGCAATGTGTCACACTAGGGTTTTATGCGAGGGTTTATTTTGGAAGTATCTGATTGTTTTGACTCTAAATGGCCTGTGATGTGGTTTTTGTGCGTTTGTGATCGCACATGGCATTTCTTAACGTCAACTCGTGTGTTTGCTGAGTTGCACTTGGAAAGACCAGCTGAGGATCAGATTACAAAATTCCTTCTTTGAAAGAAAAAAAGATGGAGAAAGCTGGAGACAGACAGAGAGAGACAAGGGAGGGAGAGATCCGGAAAGGGACACACGTGTGCCCGAACGCTTCCAGATGCTGGAATGTTGCCTCCCAACTTTGCGCATTCCTCATTCCCTTCTTCCCTCATAACAATGGATGAGATTTCAGCTGGAGTAAGAGGAGAAATATGTGTGTGTGTGTGTGAGAGAGTGGAGAGGACGGATGGATGAAGCCTGATGAATTGCAGATTAAAAAAGGGACGTCTCTTGTTTTGTGCTGCACACTGCATCCAAAACACTCACCAAGCCCTTGTGAGCGCACTAAACGGGTAACTATCAGGTCAGAGTCTCTGATTTGACACTTGTTAGGTCGATTACAGATGGTGGAGAACTTTTCCCAGACGCCCAATTTGTCTCTCTCTCTCTGTCATTCATGTTTGTTTCATTTCTGTTAATTGCTTGTAAACTGCTGCATTTCCTCTAGGGTTCTCCAGGGAAACAGGAAGTAGTATGTTAGTCAACAACAGCCTCTGTTTTCTCTGATCAAGAAACACACACACAGATATCCAGTTCAATGATATGCGGTAATGCAACCGTTTTCAGCTGGGTAATACAGTTTCAAATATAATACCTTATTGACTATTGAGGAAAATGGATGAAAAATATCTTGGTTTTTGTGTTTGTTATATATTTGTTCAGCCGTAGGAATATATACTTTCAACCAAACACACTTCTTCACAATGAAGAATTCGTAATATGTGCTGAACTAAATGCATCTCAAATGTAGTTTAGAAGAAAACTATCATGTTTTCTACATTGTTGTTCACTAAATCAACTTTATTCCACAAACGATTTTCATTTACGCTAATGTTCAGAAGTTTCTGCTCACCAAGGCTGCATTAAAAATACAGTAAAACTTGTAATATTGTGAAAAATATTATTAAAGCTTAATACATTTATTTTTGTGGTTTTCAGCATCATTACTCCAGTCTTCAGTGTCACATTACCCATCAGAAATCATTCTAATATGCTGATTTGATGATCAAGAAACATTAATGGTTATTATCAATGTTTCTGCTTAATATTTTTATGAAAACCGTGTTTTTTTTTTCAGGATTCCCTGATTAATAGAAAGTTCAAAAGAACACCATAATGATAATTTACTCACCCCAATGCCATCCAAGATGTCCATGTCTTTTTTCTTCAGTGGAAAATAACTTAGTTTTTTTGAGGAAAACATTTCAGGATTTGTCTCCACACAATGGACTTCAATTGAAACCAATATGTTGAACGTCCACATCAATGCCGTTTCAAAGGGCTTGAAGTGCTTCAAATGGTACTGAGCGATCCCAGCTGAGGAATAGATCCAATAGTTTTAAACTTCAACAGAGTACCCGCCTTCAAGGAAGTAAACACTTGTCAATGGAGAGTGGCCAGACTCTCTGTACAAATGAAATGTGCGAGAGTCTGGTAGGACCAGGCTAGGGTTTTGGTGAGCTTTTGGGCTGGAAATCGTTGACACGATCTGGCAACATTGAACAAGACATCTGTTTGTTTGTTTTAAATTATCATCTATATAGCGATCACAGATAGCATAGTTCTTCTTTCATCTTTAAAGTGTATTATTTCCATGCTTTTTAAAGCTGTATCAGTTTAAACTTCTAATGGATCGTTTTCTGAGTACACTTATCCTAAGCGCGCACACACAGACAACTGGCTGTCAGACGTCAAGTCTCGTGATTAACTTCTCTTTCACATTTTTAGTTGCGTTTTAGGGATGGGTCGCGATTTTCGAATATTCGATAGTTGATTTAATTATAGACTATCGAATAGTTTGTGCGATTATCGTCCTCAAAAAAATCCCCATGTTTTCGTTGTGGTGGTGACCCGTTCATGTAACGAGAGGGAGGCGCTGCCAATAACGCACCTAAAGCTGTCAGTCAAAATGACAAAGTGACAAAGTGACACGTGACGGCCAAGTATGGTGACCCATACTTGGAATTTGACCTCTGCATTTAACCCATCCAGTTAATGCACACACAGCTCAGCTCTCAGGGTGTTTTATTCTGGGCACGTTTGCTGCGGTCCGAGCGTGATTCTTCCCTCCGCTTCCGCAGTGTTGGTCTGGTTTCTCACTCAACTTGAACCCTAGTGCGTTTGCGTTAACGTCATCACAAACGTGCACGGGCATGATAGTAAACAGAACGCGGGTCAAATATATTGGGCTTTTTTAAATTAATTTGGTGCTATTATGTGCAGCTGAGTAAACAACACTTGGGTTAACCGTTTGTGTGTCGCTGGAAAGCGGCTTTGCTGCTTGCAAACAGACTCTTTTGAGGAGACGTGAATTGCCATTAATTTGCTGCCCTGATTGCACTCTATGCGTGAATACACTGCAGGCTCGCTCTCGCGATCGTATCTCAGGTAAATCATCAACACTATCATCACTTACATGTGTGTTATTGAACTAATGACATTGCAATCGGCTAAAACGCATGCGCTGGTTACTTTTCTTCCTGAACAAGTGCACACCCGAGTGTTGTTCGCACATTCACGTCAATCGCGGCACAGCTCCGAGTGCAACCGAACTCCGGTTGTGTGTTCTCGGGTTCGGTACCTCAGTGCACACCAAGCTCTGTATGAAAGCTTTCACATTAGAAATTTTTCATGTGAACCGTGCTCCATTTCAAACTAAACTGCCAGAGTAAAAACGCCCTGAGACAACAGAAGAAGAACACATCGCCTCACGCGCACACTGTAGACTTTAGGCATTTAACGGTTGCGGTAACTTGGGGCGATGTCAAATAACAGTCATATGTTTCAGCATGTTATAATAATTATATGGCTTGAGTTGATATAGCCTATTCCCTAATGAATTAAACAGTTTGTTATCATACAGATTGAGAGCGTGAATGGTCTCTCTCCCTCTCTCTCTCTGTTTATATGCGTGTAGCCTTTACATGCGTGCATGCGGGGGAGTTGCGATTTTCTAATACAAATCGAATAATTCCCAGCGATCTTCGAATATTATTTTTGCTTGAAATGCCCATCCCTAGTTTAAACTGTCAAATACACAAGGGTCTTGTTCACCGCTTGCGAAAACAAAATGGCGGCGCCATGGGTGGAAAGGTGCAGATTAAGGGGCGGTAATATTATAATAGATCCCCTTCCTACGTCAGAAGGGGAGAGAAATCTGAGCGGCTCATGTTTTCACATGCTTGCAGAGAAAGAAATGCTTGGTAGATGCACGGGGACCCGATTATAGCACTTAAACACTGATTTTCATGATATATCCCCTTTAAGTCACGCAACCCTATTCTGTAAACTCATGCACAGTGAGTCTACTGAACATGCAAGGCTCGACTGATTTATTAGTCCAGGCTCTGGAGCCCTAGCAGCCACCATGAAATTGAGAATTGAATCAAATCAAATCAACTAATTTGAGATCTGTTTATCTCCGCTTCCCCTGAAGGATAGTGCTGATGAACAGAAGGGCCAGATTTTGTTGGCTGTACTGTAAACTTAATCAGGATTAATCAGGATGTGCCGCCATCCCTCGCGTGTGTGTGTGTGTGTGTGTGTGTGACGGGGCTGTAATCTTAGGGTGGAGATAAATCCACATGTACAGTAGGACAGCATGAACACTGAAGTGGTTCGAGATGGATTAATTTAATGGTTGGTTTGGACACAGATCTGGATGAGGTTTCAGGCACTTTTTATCCACTCATGGAACCCAGTCAGAGATTTTAGACTGACATATTGAGTTCAAGATACACATGGTCATGAAGAAAACCATCTGGATCATGTGTGATGTGGTTATGGCTCTATAAATGGCCCATAAACCATGAGGCATACTGAAACGTGAGTGTTAGGATAAACAGCCAGTTTGGCAAGTAGTGCTTCAAAAGTTATAGTTGTTTACTGTGTTGTTTGTCTCTACAAAACCATCTAGGCATACACACATATTCAGAGTCTGTGTGTCGTAGAAGTCAGGTGTGTGCTCAGCGGGAGCTGGATCAGTATCAAATGTACAGCTATAGATGTGCCTGCTTATCTGCTCACAGGCTCTTTTCAATTAGCTTGCCTTCTGAGTCAATAGCTCATATATCAGTCACCCTCTTCTCGTAGTGTGTGTGTGTGTGTGTGTTTACACCAGAAGACTGTAGTTAGTTTAATATGATATAAATTATTGGTTCTTGCTGAAGCTCAAACGTCCTGCGTAACACGAGAATGAACCTTATTGATTTTTTGTTTCTGACATACACTGCAAGTGGTAGACCAATCACAACAGACTGGGCCATCTGACCAATCAGAGCAGGCTCTTAGAAAGGTGGGGTTTAGAGAGACCGAATCCTTTATCGAAGCGTTTTAGATGCTGTGAAAGAAGAGGTGATGCTGCAATGTATGTTTTGAGAGAAAAATTTTTTGGGATGCATGTAAACCTATTGTAGGAGACCTTTAAAACTAATTCAGGAAGGAAATGGCCTATATTTAAAGTGAGGTCCCCTTAAGTTTTCCTGTATGACATGCTGACAGGTACAGTCTCTCTGTGCCATGTTGTGCTACTTATTTTTAGCCATTTTGTCAACTGTAAATCATGAATGTTCAGCGCCTGTCATTACCATCAGACCCCCACGCTATTCTCCTGAAATGCTAACCTTTACCACACGCTGGCCACAATCACTCACCTACGCACACAAACGGATGCACACACAAATGACTGAGTACCGCTGCCTCTGTAAACACAGAACGTAGGACTGCACAATTAAGCTGAACAAACTCACCGTGTGGGATTTAAAGGTGCCCTGCCACACGTATTTCATTACGTTTGTGGTAATGTCTGAAGTTCTACCATGGACTCTGTGACATTTTTGTGGAAAGTATGCCTTGGTTACCTTGATTCAAGCCATTCTAGCACGGTATAGAAAGCCTGCAGGAAGACTCGGCTCGATTTGCGCCAGTTCTCATTAATATTCAACGAGCTAAGCTGCTAGACTCTGACTGGCTAACAGCTAGCCAATGAGAGCCTGGCTATCAGCATCCTTTACCCAGCGTAATAAGTAGAAGAACTTTGTTTACAATCGTCTGGAATCACTGCAGGAATGCTTCTTTAGATATATTGCCATATATATATGACGTTCAGCCATCCTTGCTGTATGCGAAAACTGTCACTGAGCTAGACGAATCCTGTTGGCGGAGGAGCTCATGAATAGTAATGAGCTCAGGCAACACCACGTCAGACTGGCCAGCTTTTGTAAATGGCCTTATTTCTCCGCTTATTTCTTTTCATAGCTAGAGCTCACAGAGGAGGTAGCAGTTCATTTTCACATCCACAACATTACACAAACACATATGGACCTAAGTAAAAACGCTTTTGTGTGGCAGGGCACCTTTACATTTATTTTAAATTGATGATGGCTACTGGGGTTGGGCGATGTCCCATAAATTGGCAGTTGACGATGTTTAGTAAGACATTGCGATGGTCGATGATGTCGTCGTTGGGGGTAGGGGGAATGAGAGAGGTAGGCTGAGCCCAATTTATGATTTGTCAGGTTTTTTATTCAGTTTTTTTACCCGATTTTCCGTGAATTTTAACAATAGGCCTAGTCCATTTTATCCCAATGGACATGTACATCTCGTTTCTTTTCCCAAATCTTCACTCACGTCGCACCCATTTTCGTAGGGGATTATAAACGTTTCTTCCTTTCGTTTGCTTATAATTAAGTTTATTATAACTATTCACATCCTTTACTGTGGTAAAGTATAAAAAACACTGTAGGACGAATACCTTTTTACTTCAAATTTTATTTAACACAGTTTGTTCTTGTTATTAAACTTGGTAAGGCGCGTCAAGTTTATTTGAATAGTGCATTTCACACACACCAGTGATTTTAGTTTAGTTTTCTCTGGCAGTGAATAATCAAACATTGCCTAAATGTCTTGACCCTGTGGAAGATAAAATCCGCTCTTCAGACCTTTTACAACAAGTATTGCTTTGCAACATCAGGAGAAAACATGAAGATATAGGGGCGGCAGTGGCTCAGTGGTTCATGTAGGTTGGCTACAAGCCGGAAGGTTGGTGGTTCGATCCCCGGTTCCACCTGACCAAGTGTCGAGGTGTCCATGAGCAAGACACCTAACCCCAGCTGCTCCTGACGAGCTGGATGGCGCCTTGCATGGCTGACACCAGGGATGGAAATTAACTTTTTTGTCCACTGGCCACTGTGGCTGGTGGATTTCAAAATCTACCAGCCACTCAGTGTTTTTACCAGCCACTTTCTTGTTTTTAACCGACAATGTGTAACTGCATGTGAAAATTAATACTACAAGCTCTGGAATACTTAAGCAGTTTATTTAATCTCAAGTCTCAATTAAATACTGACATTTTCTCTTTCTCTCTTATACACACACAAACCGTGAACTGATATACCTTTATAGCTTCCAGTTTTAGGTTTTTAGTCCCAACAATGAAACTATTCGTTTTGGCATCTTCTGAAGCGTATTGACGACATACCGAGCAGAACATTGTCAGACTCGTCATGTCGTCTCGTCGTAAACTAACCAATCGCGGGACTCCCCATTGTCTGCTTTTCTCCATCGTTCTTTAAAAAAACGTTTTTTGACCCTCGCCTCTTTGTCCACTGGCTCCTCCTGAGATGTTTTCTCTGCAGACCTCTTAACGCCTGCGATGTAACGCTACATTTTTTTTTGAAGGCGTGCGTCCTCTAAAAGTGTCCGCCGTTCAGGTGAAACCGTACGCTATGCTATTTTTATTTACCCGCCACGGTGGCCGGTAGGTGAAGCGCGTTTACCATCCCTGGCTGACACCGCCGTCGGTGTGTGAATGGGTGAATGTGAGGCAATGTGTAAAGCGCTTTGGATGGCCATTGGTCTGTTAAAAGCGCTATATAAATGCAGTCCATTTACCATTTACCATATAAGATATTCGAGAAGAAGGTGTCTGCTATCCAGCTCATGTCCCACATGCGGGGAAATAGACTATGAAACAAATAATTTTCTTATATTCTTTAGGTTACCATTATTTACTGGTAATCATTTAGATGTTTTATAGGCTGTAGTGTGTTGTTTCACTGACGGAAGTGGTAAAATAAACACGCATGCTTATGAAATGGATGTTTCAGCATCTAATTATTTAAAAATGTAGGCTATATACTGTGTATCTGGCATAGACTACAGTATTTAAAATCCCATGAATGCATTAGTTATATTCTCAATTTAATTTACAGAGCAATCCCTGCTAAGTTTTTAGTTTAACTATAGAAGAGGATTAGTGTGTGTCACACTCACAACAAGACTCGCAACGGGGGGCGTGGCATCACAATGGTGGCGCTCCATCGTGATATCGGTCAGCCATCTCGGCACACACATTTAAAGGGGGGGTGAAATGCTGTTTCATGCATACTGAGTTTTTTACACTGTTAAAGACTTGGATTCCCATCCTAAACATGGACAAAGTTTCAAAAAAAAAAAAAGTTGGACATTTCATGGAGTATTAATGTGCCAAAAATACTCCTTCCGGTTTCGAAAAGTCTTTTTCGAGTATGGGTGTATGTGACGTCAGATGGGGCGGAATGTCCTTGTACGGGCTCTTCTCCCGGAAGGGCACGCGCGTGGGAAACGCTTCAGGGAAGCCGGCTGCGCTGCAGTCACTGGACTTCATGGAATCAATAATGTCACCAAAGATCTGTGTTTTGGTTGTCAGGGCAAGACAACCCTGCACAGCTTCCCAAAGAACCCAGCGTTAATGGGACAGTGGATGGAGTTTGTTTTTCCGGAGCAGCAACGAAGTTGTGCAAGTGTTTTGTTTGTTCCCTGAATTTCGGTGACGATGGTTTAATAACAAGGTACAGTTCAACTCCGGATTTGTAGCTCGTCTAATGCTGAAAGATGGAGCAATCCCAACGATTAAGGTTCACGGTCGTGTGTTGGTAGCAGGCGGTGAGTAAAACGGCTTCAAATGTCTTTGTGTTGTTAGCTATCGATTCCATTGTTTTTCTATGTAAACATGCATAGCTCAACGCAATAGCTGCACGCTCTCTTCATTCTTTAGCTCCGCCCAAACGATACGCCTCCAGCCGCTCTGCTTTTTTCGGAAAGACTCGGTATCTTCCTTTTATAAGTATAATAAAACTAAAGACTTTTCGGAGATATGAAAGATGCAATACTACTCTATAGGTACTCAAGGTTGACTATAGAGGTACTCTATAGGTACCCCCCCCCCCCCCCCCCGTTAAACAGTTTGGATTTTGTTTTAAAGCTTCCTAATTTTGTTTCAGAAAAACTTTAATTTTCTCACCATATACAATGCAGCATCAGCTCTTTTCTCACAGTGTCTGAAATGGTTCGATAAAGGATTCAGTCTCTCTAAACTCCTCCTTTCTGAGAACCTACTTTGCTCTGATTGGTCGGACGGCCGGCCCACTCTGTTATGATTGGTTGACCACTTACAGCATGTGTCAGATGTCAGATACCAAATGTCAGTTACCTTATCTAAATTTCAGAACCTTATCGATGGCGTCGGTTTTATCGTATCGATTCCAGCACGAGTCCTCATCCTTTTGAAGTGCATCCAAGTGGATTTGGTTTGGCAGCAGAAAACAGCATTTTCTCGACATGTCAACAAAACAACAACTGCAGTGTTTTGAGGGTCAAAGTAGACGTTGATCGTGGGCAGCCAATGAAGACCATATGCTGGCATAATGCAAATTAGTTACAAACCTATGGTTTGAGCGGGAAGTGACTCTTGTTTCAGGAAATTTAGAATGGCTTCTTTCTTCTGCGAGACAATAATATTTATTTATCTGCTCTTTGATACTTTGCAGACCTTCTACATTCACAAACAGCTCCATTACACACTACATGAAAGGTAAAATCCAGGAAAGCATAATTTAAGTCTAAATTTGCAGCGAGTGAACGGATACGGTTGTCTATACATAATCATATCATTCATGGTGCTCATGATATTGGATCTTCCTTTAGTTTCATAGTTCCCAGGTCAATTCGTAATCGTGAATGTATCCTCGCCAATCTGTTATATCTGCCTTTCTCTTTGTTGATATTTTTTGGATTAGTAAAATGATATGCATGGTTGTTTGACTGGAAAACACAAGTGTATGAGTTTGCCAACATCTCTGCATGATTAGCGCTGTGAGGACATTTGCGCCGCGAGGTCAGCCAGCGCTGTGACACTGCAGATTTTCTGCTCCGCATAAACATGTGTCTGTCCAGCAGCCAGGTGGCACGGAGCGATGGCCTCATTCCTTCCCCGCACTGCAGCAGGACGGAGCGATGACTCTGCATTTTCACTCAGGAGAACTGGATATTATGAGGGAGGCCACTGCGGCCCGTCCAACTTTCTCTGGTAGTTTTCCACAGCATCCAGCTCAACACATTGCTGGTAAAAGGATTTCCTTGCTGATCAGGTGCACTGCAGTAGAAGGTGCTCACAGAATCTTTGCATAGTTTGTGTGAGTCGCAGACAGGGGGCGCTGCAGCCATTTTAGAGAACGGGATAGGAGGTTGTGAAGGGAATTGTGTGTGTGTGTGTTCTTTTTAATTATTTTCTGTGTTCTTTAAACATTTGGCAACATTTTAGTTTAGGATCCAATTTCACGCTATTAACTAGTTGCTTATTATCATGCATATTACTATGATATTGTCTATTTATTAGTACTTATAAAGCACATATTAATGTCTTATTCTGCATGACCATATTCTACATCCCTTAATAACCAATACCTAAACTTAACAACTACCTTACTAACTATTAATAAGCATTAGGAGTTTATTGAGGAAAAAGTCGTAGTTAATAGTGAGGATTGTACTCTAAACTAAAGTGTGACCCATAACATTTCAAAACTTGACCTTTTTCACAATGGGCAATTAAAGATGTGCTAAGTCATTGATTTGCATGTAAAGAAATGAATGGTAATTTTGACAGATGAAGATAGAGTCCTAGAAAAGCTTGTTTTAATTCATTTTAAATGATGTTTCTGCCGAAGGGTGGTCTGACGGTGACTGTATCAAGATCACATGTCCAGTCAAATATGCACTAGCGCATAAACGGTTTGGGTCTGTGTGATTTTATGTATTTTTTTAAATACTTTTAATTCAGCAAGGATGCATTGAATGAATCAAAAGTCACTGTAAACACTGACATTATTAAAAAAGTTTAACATTTTTAATGAAAGCTGTTCTTTTGAACTTTCTGTTTATCAAATAATCCAGATAAACCACACATATTAAGCCGCACAACTGTTTTTAACATTGATGATAATAATAATAATAATAATAATAATTATTGAGTATCAAATCCTCATATTATAAAGATTTCTGAAGGATCATGTGACACTGAAGACTGGAGTAATGATCACAGGAATAAATTACATTTTACTATATATTCAAATAGAAAAGTTATTTTAAATTCTAATAATGTTTCACTATTTTGACTGTATTATTTTAATCAAATAAATGCAGCCATGGTGAGTAGAAGAGATTTTATAGACAAAAAGTTTTCATTTGAACTCTAGTGTACTCTTGTTAAGTAATGTGGAAGGGAAGCAATTACAAGATAAACATTTCCTGATGAACATGTTCAATAACATTTAAACATTATTATTGGGATTTATGTAATAAAGTAGACACAATGAGACCTGGGTCAATTTTTAAATGTGAACACAATGAGATGGGCTTCTTCCGTTGACCTCACGGACTCCTGTTATCTGAACGAGTTTATTGGAATAGATCACTCAACAGATGAACTGAAACTGAAAACATCAGCCGTTTTGTGATGCCCCATCCTTGTGACGTCAGTATAACATCCAGGGATATTTGTTCAAAAAAATGTGAATGATCCAGATTTAGAAATTCCATATTTCGTGTTGGTTTTTCAAAGCAAAATTGGATTGGATCAGCCTGATCCAGATAGATCCAGATTAGCAGTGCTCTGAATGGGGTTCTTTCCCAGTGTAGGCTGCTAGCTATGTGAAGAACTACAGGTAGAAGAATCAGACACTTACGAACACACTAAAGGGACATGGTGATGAACAAATATATAAAAGAAACATTATATATTTGAATGCTTTTGCTTTCTCCCTCAAAAGTTTTGCGTTCCCCCAATAAACTTTGCGTTTACTCGCAAAGAATGCAAAGTTTCGTTGCATAATCATTTTTAAATGTCCCTTTAGAGTTTCCGTAGCCCCACAACAAAAACAAACAAATATACATTTAATAAGGGATGCAGTTGTTAGAAACTACTTTTGACTGGTTCATCTCTGATGATTGTACCGATGTAGTTCAAGAGATGAAAATAAGCCCATGATTTGCTCACCCTCCAGTCATCCTAGGTGTATATGACGTTCTTCTTTCAGACGAATACAATCTGAGTTATATTAAAAATGTCCTGGCTCTTCCCAACTTTATAAATGCAGTGAATGGCTGTTTCGTTTTTGAAGCCATAAAGTGCATCTATCCATCATATAACTCTTCCACATGGCTCCGGGGGTAGGCATCTGAAGCAAAGTTGCACGTTTCTGATGGTCAGCGGTACGCAAGTTGACTTTGCTGACGTGATGTACAGGAGCATCTCAAGCTTTGACACCTCCCGTGTAGGGATGCACCGATACCGATACCAGTACTCGGGTGTTGGTCCGATACTGTTGTGAAGTACTCGTACTCGTAAAACCACCCCGATACAACCGCACCCGATACCACTTTATGGCAACGCATCTTCGGATGCGGAGCCGCGCGGAAAGTTACATGATTCGGCGTGCACACCCGCACACCGCCGCGCCAAGTGCAAAGGGGTCTCGCTCTCAAAGCGCATGACAGCCACAATATGGCTTCATTTTTGCCACGTGCATCCGAGCGCTAGTGCGGACGCGGCGAGTATAAACCCAGCTTAACCGCTCGTGAGGAAGATACCTCTCGGTAGTGAGTGCTGAAAGTGAAGGGCTGTTTAGTAGGGATGTGCGCAATGACTAGCCTAACCTCGGTAGTACTATAACAAGCCTAAGCAAGCTTAATTGTTATACTAGTTTGACATGATGGAAGAAAATGGAAAAGTTTTGTGTAAGCTTTCAAAATCCTCCTTCACCCGAGTGGAGATTTATCTGAAGCCTCCGCGAGCGCCAGAGAAAACCAACGCACGCAAAACCTGAGGTCAAATTAAATGATTTTGTTTTGCTGCAAATATACACTTTTCAAAATAATATATTAATTTCAAGATATAACATTTACACGAAAGTAATTTAAACATAGCCTTTGTAAAAAAAAAAAATATATATATATTTAAAGCAAAACCTTAAAGGGTTAGTTCACCCAAAATTGAAAATTCTGTCAGTAATTACTCACCCTCATGTTGTTCCAACCATGTAAGACCTTCGTTCATCTTCGGAACATAATTTAGTATATTTTTGATGAAATCTGAGAGCTGTCTCACTCCTCCATAGGCTTTCAGAGGGAATGAAACTTGATGGCCCAGAATAGTAAGTAAAAACGTCATTTAAGGAGTCCAAATGACTACAGTGGCTCTGTATTAAGTCTATCATGCGACGAAAATACTTTTTGAGCGGAAAAACAACAAAAATAACGACTATTATTGTTGTTCAATTTGAGCCTCTGACGCCACGACGCATGCGCGAAAACTGAGATTAGTAGTAGTAGAAGAAGAACGCCGTTTTCGCGCATGCGTCGTGGCGTCAGAGGCTCAAATTGAACAACAATAATAGTGTGATAAAGTCGTTATTTTTGTTGTTTTTCCGCTCAAAAAGTATTTTCGTCGCATGATAGACTTAATACAGAGCCACTGTAGTCATTTGGACTCCTTAAATGACGTTTTTACTTACTATTCTGGGCCATCAAGTTTCATTCCCTCTGAAAGCCTATGGAGGAGTGAGACAGCTCTCAGATTTCATCAAAAATATACTAAATTATGTTCCGAAGATGAACGAAGGTCTTGCATGGTTGGAACAACATGAGGGTGAGTAATTACTGACTTTATTTTCAATTTTGGGTGAACTAACCCTTTAAATGTGCACAAAAAATGTAAACGACTAGTATTTTCCAAGTGGTCTTGCAGCAGCACTAACGTTTAATCGACTAGTCTCGCACATCCCTAGCTCAGTGTCACACATTGTAGATGAAAACAGAAACAGGCTCATAGCTGATAATGCAGAGAAGCTTCTTTTCATCAAAAAGAACCAGCCTCTCACTTTTCCGAAAAGGGCTGTATGGCTATGGTAACATCATAATTTAATTCAGTGGTTCTGCTACTATGTTGTGTGGTACTGGAATCCACTGAATGTTACAGGTTACATTTATGTGAAATGGGCAGCAGTGCCATGTTTGTTCAGGAAAACACCAAGTTGAATGTTAAAATGTCAGCAACAGCATCAATTTGTGTATTTACTTTGTTACAGTCAGAAAGTGAAAAACATCTGATGAAAATAAAACATTGTTAGAAGAACTGTAATGGTATTATTAAGTACTCGTATCAGTACTCGGGATCGGCAAGTACCCAAATGTAAGTACTTGTACTTGGTCTGAAAAAAAGTGGTATCGGGGCATCTCTACTCTCGTGGATCGGGCTTGGCAACAAACTCAAGCCCCTCTTCTCTTATATCAAAATCCTCCGCCATTTCACTTTATAAATTCTCGCTTTAGACTCAAATTCATGACTGGTGTTTTGTTTTGCTCTGTCCTCTGCGCTTTTGCGTTCGTCAATACACATTAAGTCGACTTGTGCTAAAAGAGTAACCTTTGAGGTTCAAGGGTCAAGGGTTACTCTTTCGCTGTAAGTCGACTTGTGTAACGCTGACCGCCAGAAGCTAGTTATTTTAGTCTATAAAGTTTTAAATATGGATATTTTTCTTACTCAAACGTGCCACTTCCCGTCAGAAGGCCTTTATTAACCGTCCATATGATGGATCGATGCACTTTTATGGACTTCAAAAACAGAGCAACATTCACTGCCATTATAAAGCTGCGAAGAGCCAGGACATTTTTTATATAACTGTATTCGTCTGAAAGAAGAATGTCATATACACCTAGGATGGCTTGAGGGTGAGTAAATCATGGGCTAATTTTAATTTTTAAGTGAAGTAACCCTTTAATATACAGTGATTAAAAACACTTAAAATTATATTATTTTTGTTTGATATTTACGGCTGTTTGGGGGATTATTTTACGGTTCCAAAATCCTTTTTTTTACTTTACTGTACTGAAATGCTTAATAAGTAGCCTAATGTCTACTTATGCTTTATTACTTTAAAAAATCAAGAGCAAAATAATAACATAAATGTGTGTGTATATCACATGATACAAATGTTGTATTTTTCAAAGTTTTATTACATTTTCTGCTGGGATCAGGTTAATCCAGATTCAGATTCAAATCCAGATCAAAAGGATCCCACTCCTACTAAAAAAGTTTTGACGCACAAACTGACAATTTTATCCATATATTTTTATCGAATCCCATTTCAGAATATTTTTTTTTCTTTTAAATCCAATCCGTTAGCTGAAATCCGATCATTACTTTTGAACAACTGTGCCTAGGTCCACTGTTGTATCAGCTGTGAAACACACAGAAAGAGCTTAGTGCACCTGGCATCTGATAACACCACGAGTGTTCACACACGCACCAGTGATGCATTTAATGTCCTCTCTAGAGGGAAATCACTGGTATCTACAGTCACCCTCTTAAGGGTCTTTTTGTTTGAAATAATCCAAACGACTGGTAATTAAGCATTTGGAAGAAGACGTCTCAGTGCTGTGTTTGTATAGATAAACTGTTATTACTGTAATTGTGTTGAACATACATCTCCTTTGAGCTGCTTCAGTTTCTCTATTGGAACCGTTTCACCCCAAGTGCCCATTTATTCCTGTAAGTGCCACACTGGGGTTTGAGTCCATGTACTTCCCCTAAAATTTCATTTTGATCTCGTTTGAATAAATCTGAAAGCTTGCGTAAACACTACGGGCTAAGTGGCAACAGAGACCGAGAGAGGAGAAACAGATGTAAAAAGAGAGAGTAAATAAGATATGTGAAGAGATGGGGAAATGTCACGGTGTGACTTTTCCTGGGGCGGAACCATAGTGGCGGAGATTTGTTCCGCCCGGATCAAACACCACTACTTCCGGGTTCCCGTCCCCGCGCCAAAATCATAGGAAATCGGCGACAGGTGCTCCAATAAACGGCGCGATCTCTGGATTGGGTGAAGGGGAGGTAGGAGGAGTATAAAGAGGGCCTCCAGAAGTCAGTCATTGCAGCGGTCACACACAGCCGCAGCTGTTAGTTCGGGTCGGGCTCAGCCCGAGCCTGGTGGTAGCCGCTTCCAGCCGTTGCGGCGAGAGGATCTGGGCATCTGGGCAAACACAGGATGACACGAGGTGGATATTGTGGACTGAGCGATCAAAGATCCGGAGAGCTATAAAGAGAAGAAAAGAGACGAGGCTGAGTATAATACAGACTGAGTTTGCATTGTGATTCAAGTGCTGTGTGTGTTCGATTCTGAGAAGCTACATGCAGGACAGTTGCCAGAAGTGCTAATGAGCAAATCCCTTCGGGAGAGAGAGCACAGCGGCCCGGACGCGAGCCAGACACTGGAAGAGAGAACAAGACGAGCACACGGGTTGATCAATGTGTGAGTACCCTGAGAAACACATACAGTAACGCCTTCATTGGAGGTTTATCATCTGTGAGCCTGGTGACGTTGAAACTAGGAAAACGAGTGGCCCCACCGCAGAGAGTGAGCGTGGGAGAGCCAGAGCCGGCGGGCAGTGAAAGCCGCCGGGGTGGTGTAGCAGCAACGTCCTTTTCGTTGGTTCTTCGCTATACCAGCGCTTCAGCGATCTTTCCCTTCCCCCTGAGATAAACGACGCGGGAAAAGTGGTCTCTGGACCTTAAGTACACCTGGTTGGTGTGTAGAGTGCCGTGGGTGAGTCAGCATTTTGACTTTGAGAGTGTACACTTGGAATCTGCTGTGTTGTGCTGTGTGTGCGTGTCGTCCCCGAGACCATTATCCAGGCTGACCCAATCGCTGGGAAAGGTACGATCCCGAAGCTGGCGGAGTAACTAGCTCTAATCATTCACGCTGTGAACCTCACCCTATTCTCTGTCTCTACGGGGGTAGCAGGACCGGAGCCAAGTAAGCACTCTCTTGAATAGCCATTGTTACGTGCTTGTGTCGGAGGAAACTGTGTGCGTGTGCAGGGCCTGAGGAGAGGAGAACGCTACATACTCCCGGAACAAAGTTATACTTACCTGCCGTTACCTGTGTGTAGCCACCTAGAGAAGCGGCCGATCCAGCCCCACCGCCGTGGTTAAGCCCTTTGAGCCACCGCTATCACAGAGCCTGGAACAAGGAGAGAGAACGGATGAACCGTGTCTACGGAGTCTGTGAGTGATATCCATCGAGCAAAGTCATACTTACCTGCCATTACCTGTGTGTAGCCACCTAGAGAAGCGGCCGATCCAGCCCCACCGCCGTGGTTAAGCCCTTTGAGCCACCGCTATCACAGAGCCTGGAACAAGGAGAGAGAACGGATGAACCGTGTCTACGGAGTCTGTGAGTGATATCCCTTGAGCAAAGTCATACTTACCTGCCATTACCTGTGTGTAGCCACCTAGAGGAGCGGCCGATCCAGCCCCACCGCCGTGGTTAAGCCCTTTGAGCCACCGCTATCACAGAGCCTGGAACAAGGAGAGAGAACGGATGAACCGTGTCTACGGAGTCTGAGAAGGAGCAAGCCGTGGCGTAAATCCCCCGAAAGGTCCACCCTGGGAAACAGGAAGACAGAGACAAGTGAGCACGTAGCAGGATATGGAAGCCAGACATTGAGAAACAGGAAGAAGCGACTTATCTGAGGTCCTCCTGCAGAAAGAGCCGGCGAGCTCTGAGGCGGTGTCCTCACTCTCCAGTCCTTTTGGATTTTAGCCCCCTCACTTCCCCTTCCCCCCCCCCCCCAAATTTTAAGTAAATTAATAAAGAAGTGTAATTTTAAACTTTACTCCAGTGTCCTCGTCTGTCTGGTCGTCTGGGGTATCACTGGGAACCTCCCCGAGGTGAAAAATAAGGGAGGAGCGGGACTCACACGGTCCGCTCCGACCTGTGACAGATTTGGCGTAGTCGGCAGGATTTCACCTCGGGTTGAGCGACCAGGGATCCTCAGATGGCCGACGACGAGACACTGGAGGCCCCACCCCGAGTCATGCCAGTATTCATGGGAAACCCCTGGGTCCAGAAATATGGAGGAAGTGAGTCAGAGATACGCCTCTCCGAATGGCGGGCTCAGATCGAGTATCTGGCCAGGCTACAGGGACTGAGCGCGACCCAACAGCTGCAGTTTGCCCTCAATTCCCTTGAAGGAGAAGCACGGCGGGAAGTCCAAGCCGCCCCCAGAGACCCAGTGGATATGCCTGCTGGCATCGACCCTGTTTCGCCACCACGACGGTCCCAGCGGGAGAACCGTGGCCGGCCTCCAGCACGCTATGGAGAATGGGCAGCCGAAAGACGTTCTAGGGACTAGAACGGTTTGGCGGGGGAGGATGTCACGGTGTGACTTTTCCTGGGGCGGAACCATAGTGGCGGAGATTTGTTCCGCCCGGATCAAACACCACTACTTCCGGGTTCCCGTCCCCGCGCCAAAATCATAGGAAATCGGCGACAGGTGCTCCAATAAACGGCGCGATCTCTGGATTGGGTGAAGGGGAGGTAGGAGGAGTATAAAGAGGGCCTCCAGAAGTCAGTCATTGCAGCGGTCACACACAGCCGCAGCTGTTAGTTCGGGTCGGGCTCAGCCCGAGCCTGGTGGTAGCCGCTTCCAGCCGTTGCGGCGAGAGGATCTGGGCATCTGGGCAAACACAGGATGACACGAGGTGGATATTGTGGACTGAGCGATCAAAGATCCGGAGAGCTATAAAGAGAAGAAAAGAGACGAGGCTGAGTATAATACAGACTGAGTTTGCATTGTGATTCAAGTGCTGTGTGTGTTCGATTCTGAGAAGCTACATGCAGGACAGTTGCCAGAAGTGCTAATGAGCAAATCCCTTCGGGAGAGAGAGCACAGCGGCCCGGACGCGAGCCAGACACTGGAAGAGAGAACAAGACGAGCACACGGGTTGATCAATGTGTGAGTACCCTGAGAAACACATACAGTAACGCCTTCATTGGAGGTTTATCATCTGTGAGCCTGGTGACGTTGAAACTAGGAAAACGAGTGGCCCCACCGCGGAGAGTGAGCGTGGGAGAGCCAGAGCCGGCGGGCAGTGAAAGCCGCCGGGGTGGTGTAGCAGCAACGTCCTTTTCGTTGGTTCTTCGCTATACCAGCGCTTCAGCGATCTTTCCCTTCCCCCTGAGATAAACGACGCGGGAAAAGTGGTCTCTGGACCTTAAGTACACCTGGTTGGTGTGTAGAGTGCCGTGGGTGAGTCAGCATTTTGACTTTGAGAGTGTACACTTGGAATCTGCTGTGTTGTGCTGTGTGTGCGTGTCGTCCCCGAGACCATTATCCAGGCTGACCCAATCGCTGGGAAAGGTACGATCCCGAAGCTGGCGGAGTAACTAGCTCTAATCATTCACGCTGTGAACCTCACCCTATTCTCTGTCTCTACGGGGGTAGCAGGACCGGAGCCAAGTAAGCACTCTCTTGAATAGCCATTGTTACGTGCTTGTGTCGGAGGAAACTGTGTGCGTGTGCAGGGCCTGAGGAGAGGAGAACGCTACATACTCCCGGAACAAAGTTATACTTACCTGCCGTTACCTGTGTGTAGCCACCTAGAGAAGCGGCCGATCCAGCCCCACCGCCGTGGTTAAGCCCTTTGAGCCACCGCTATCACAGAGCCTGGAACAAGGAGAGAGAACGGATGAACCGTGTCTACGGAGTCTGTGAGTGATATCCATCGAGCAAAGTCATACTTACCTGCCATTACCTGTGTGTAGCCACCTAGAGAAGCGGCCGATCCAGCCCCACCGCCGTGGTTAAGCCCTTTGAGCCACCGCTATCACAGAGCCTGGAACAAGGAGAGAGAACGGATGAACCGTGTCTACGGAGTCTGTGAGTGATATCCCTTGAGCAAAGTCATACTTACCTGCCATTACCTGTGTGTAGCCACCTAGAGGAGCGGCCGATCCAGCCCCACCGCCGTGGTTAAGCCCTTTGAGCCACCGCTATCACAGAGCCTGGAACAAGGAGAGAGAAAGGATGAACCGTGTATACGGAGTCTGAGAAGGAGCAAGCCGTGGCGTAAATCCCCCGAAAGGTCCACCCTGGGAAACAGGAAGACAGAGACAAGTGAGCACGTAGCAGGATATGGAAGCCAGACATTGAGAAACAGGAAGAAGCGACTTATCTGAGGTCCTCCTGCAGAAAGAGCCGGCGAGCTCTGAGGCGGTGTCCTCACTCTCCAGTCCTTTTGGATTTTAGCCCCCTCACTTCCCCTTCCCCCCCCCCCAAATTTTAAGTAAATTAATAAAGAAGTGTAATTTTAAACTTTACTCCAGTGTCCTCGTCTGTCTGGTCGTCTGGGGTATCACTGGGAACCTCCCCGAGGTGAAAAATAAGGGAGGAGCGGGACTCACACGGTCCGCTCCGACCTGTGACAGAAACACCAGCATACATTTCAATGTAAGGGTCCACTCTTCAAAATGCATCCCACTTTTGAATCCATAACAACGAAAAAATAGGTGTTGTCAATCAAGGCACCCATGGTTTTCGTTGGATAAAGCCAGTCAATGCCTAGCCAATGCCTTGCCAGCAAAGTTTTGATGGATGGACGTAGTAACCAATGAAAAGGCGTCATCTTGCGCAGTGTTCGTAAGCAGTTTTGGTGAATACTACCAGTGCTGACGTTTCCACTGACTCCCGCGCACGTCTGTCAGTTTACGCACACACTTTAGCGCTAGGGGTGCACCGATCCGACTTTTTCAGTCCCGATACCGATACCGATGCCTGGGCTTTGTGTATCTGTCGATACCCGATACCGATCCGATACTATTGTTGAATTAATAATAAACTGTATATCTTCCACCTTATACCTTCCTTGAAGAGACTAAAGGCACCAGACTTTACTAACTAAACATAACTAAGACAAAATAACAGATGTATGTAAAGTGTTGAATTCTTATTTATTTAAAAAACAATTGTGCATTCAAATCTAAAATAGAATGTAATCAAACTTCTTTAAATAAATTAAACGTAGCAGTGGAAACAAAAAACAGTCAAACATACAATAGTAATCTGACAGTTACCAAACATCTTTTACACTACAGATAATTGTTTTGGTATATAATCATATCAATATTAAAAAGTAGCATTACAAATTAACAAATAGTCAAATTTTCTGCCATATGCAATTTAATAAAAATGCTCAGCTAGCTAACAACTTTGTTCTGGTTTCACCTCACTCCAGTCTCAATGATTGTAGGCTAGGCCTATTTATTTTACTACACATTGTGAACAGAAATAAGCTGAAATACTGTTGATAATTAAAAACAATTCTTACTACCCACTCTTGCACACTTGTGTTCTCATTTCAGATGCATTCTGAGTAAATTAATAAACTGATTCATGAGTTCAGTGTTGGACAGATCAGTTGTTCTAACAAGTCGTTAAAATGATTCGGTTCAAAGGAGTCATTAGGTCACGAATCGGACATTAGCAGACGCGTTGTGTGTGAATCCCGTCTGTTAGAACATCGCGAAAGATGTCAACACACAGAAAACACTTCATAACTGGATATAATTTGTCTCCCGTTTATTGAAAGTATGCTTTATGTCAGCTGATCAGAGAAGAGTCAACGTTTTTTGAGCGCAATTCACAACCAGCGATAATTCAAGGACAAAATTGTCTGAATGTGTCACGTGCAACATGGTTTCGGTCTTCCGACCTTTTGATTTGGATTAATATGTGAAATATGAGAGAGCTAACAGCTAACACTGATTATTCTGAAGACCCAGAGAGTGTGTGCGTGGGGGAGGAGCTCTGATCGTTCTCTCTGTCACTCAGTCACAAGCGCAGCATCTGTTCTACATCACTCGTAAATCACAATAACTCATCAAATTAGGCTTTGGCGGCCGTCAAAAAATGTTCAATGCAGGAAAAACCCTGACTTTGCAGTAATACCACCTCCCCTCGAAACATTTAAGTTACTTTGCAGACATTGCAAACAGCCGACGAGCTAGTTGGCGTGGCAAGCGTGAAATATCTCCTCCACACCGGACTCTCTGGCTCGCTCCGTGTTGCTTCTAGCATGCGACACACGTGAAGCTGACGAATGACGTAGGTTCTGCTGCGACGAAAAAAAACACCTGGATCGGCTTGTGGGTCTGTTCATTTTTCCGATCCCCGATCCAGCTATTTTGTCAGTATCGCGGCCGATATCTGATCCTAATATCGGATCGGTGCACCCCTACTTAGCGCAGCTCGCAGGCTGTATGACAGACAGTTCTTATCAACTAAATGAGTTTTTTAAACTTTGTAAATTCTGTAAATAGTTGCTTAGTTGCTGTATATTCATTATAATTAGCAGTTTATTGCAGATTTGTTTGAATGACAAACTACTCTTTACAATTACAAATGTTCTGAAATAAATGGCCTTTTTGACTTTTCTTGACATAAAAGCTTACAGAAGCTACATTTTCATCATCCTCACATTTGAATCAAAACATGATCAGACATTCAGTTTTATGTTTAGGTTATTTTCAGGCCCTTAACATTAAAGTTTCAATTTCAATTTAAAAAAACTTAAATGTATATTTTACCTTGCTTTACTCTGTTCCTATACTACTTTGAGTTATTATGACTCTTGGGTAACACAATTTCAAGTGTCTAGTTTAAAATAAGACCCGATTTATGAATATAGACCATAGGGTTTAAGAGCTGCAGACATTTTCATTTTGGTATGTTGTTTTCAGAAAATTCTCAAAAATAGGGGCGCAGTTTAAGAGGTTAACCTCCCGGAGCTGTGTGATTATCTTTTATGATGGATAGATGCACTTTTATGGACTTCTTCAAAACAGAAACAGCCAATCACTGCCATTATAAAGCTTGGAAGAGCCAGGACACTTGTAAATCATGGGCTAATTTTCATTTTCAGGTGAACTATCCCTTTAAAAGGCAAATAAAAAGTCCATTAAATGACAGCAATATTCAAGATTAATTCTGCGATGCCTCCACAATCATTGTGAATATATTGTCAATCTTCTAACTCTTTGTTGTGTGAAGACATTTGGTAACACTTTAGTTCAGGGTCCAATTCTCACTATTATTTAGTATCTTATTATCATGCATATTACTATGATATTGTCTGTTTATTAGTACTTATAAAGCACATATTAATGCCTTATTCTGCATGACCATATTCAACATCCCTTTAAAGGATTAGTTCACTTCAAAGTGAACATTTCCTGATATTTTACTCACCCCGATCTTTCCTAATATTTTACTCACCCCCATCTCATCACGTCTTTTTTTCTTCAGTCGAAAAGAAATGTCGTTTTTTGAGGAAAACATTCCAGGATTTTTCTCCACACCATAGACTTCAATGGCAACCAACGGTTGAAGGTCCAAATCAATGCAGTTTCAAAGGAAGGGCTTCAGAGGCTCTGCACGATCCCAGACAAGGAATAGGGTCTTATCTAGACAAATCACCGGCCATTTTTAATAAAAAAAAGAAAAGAAAATAATGTCATGTATTCCTCACATCTATCCTCATTAGTTCAATATTAATATTATGAAGCGACAAGAATATTTTTGGTGCACCAAAAAAACTAAATAATGACTTTTATGGTGATGGCTGATTTTAAAACACTGCATCATGAAGCTTTGGAGCGTTATGAATCAGTGTCATATCACTGGTTCGGAGCGCCAAAGTCACATGATTTCAGCAGTTTGGCGGTTTGACATGCGATCCAAATCATGATTCGATACATTGCTGGCTATGCAGGCCTCACTGAGCCTTCGGATTCCAACACAAATATCTTCATTTGTGTCCCGAAGATGAGCGGAGGTTTTACGTGTGTGGAACGGCACGAGGGTGAGGAATACATGACATTATTTTCATTTTTGAGTGAACTAACCGTTTAAAATGTATATACTTTTTAACCTCAAATGCTCAACTTCGGGGTTGTGATTCTTCACGGCGTATGACGTCATCACACTGGAAAGGTCACGTCTGTGGCATACATGGAAGTACCGAACCTCCAACTGCAAAATCATCCGACATTGTTGTTTTACCTTTATTTTAGTGAAGGGTGTTTAATTTAGTCTTTGCACGTTCGTTTTAACACTGGGTTGGTACTTCCACCTACGCCACGGTCACGGACATGACCTGTCCGACGTGATGGCGTCACACGCCGTGAAGAATCACAACACCCAAGTCGAGCATTTGTGGTTAAAAAGTATATAAATTAGGGCCGGGACTCGATTAAAAAAATGTATCTAATTAATTAGAGGCTTTGTAATTAATTATCCGAAATTAATCGCATATAAATATTTGACCTGCGAACAGTGAGAAGTAATTTTTTTCACATGGATTTTTAGTATACCATTGAATAATGACTGAATACATAAGTTTAATCAACAAAATATTGTTTATTTATTTCAGTCCAGCAGACCAGTGACTTAGTTACCCTGGTCTTGAAACCAGTCATCTGGTGGAGTGTGGGTCCTTTTAACTTTACTCGGAGACGGACTAACGTCCACGCTAACTCCTATGTGTTTTGCGTTGAGGTGATATTTGAGGCTCGATGTGCTGCGGTGATACGCAAATTCCTTGTTGCATAGCTTGCACACAACCATGCTCTTGTCGACGCTTCCATCCTTTCGTTTTTTAAAACAAATTTTCCCATCCACGGGGTCAAGCAAAGCGGTCTCGTCCACTGTGGTTTGTTGTTGTCAAGAACGCTAGTTGGTGCTCCAGTATAATCGGTCCGTCGAAACTCATTCATTGAAAAACGTTCCGCGGTGCAAAAATAAATGTTACATTTATTTTTTTTGCGTAATTAATCTTAATTAACGCGTTAAAGTCCTGTAATTAATTAATCTTAATTAACGCGTTAAAGTCCCGGCCCTAATATAAATATTTTTTTTTATTCTTGAAAATGACCAATGGTTTGTCTAGATAAGACCCTATTCCTTTTCTGAGATCATGCAGAGCCTCTGAAGCTCTTCGTTTGAAACTGCATTGATTTGGACCTTCAACTGTTGGTTCCAATGAAAGTCCATTATATGTAGCCTGGCTCCGCCCTCCTACGTACGGCCGCTCCATTTTCATTTTCCTTCAGTACTCCGTCTGGGACTGCGGTATATTCTTAATATTTCTCCGAACACATTTTTACCGGTCCAATCAGCGAACAGAGGGAGTGGCTGAGAACGATGACGTTGATGTTGTGCGTTTGTTTGAGTTGTAGTTCAGTAATGGCGGCGGAGAAAAGATGCGAGCGGTGCCGTTCGGTCCGTTGTGGCACCGCTGCCGAATATCCAGAAGTTAAAGCCGGAGCAAGAACAAACTTTGCTGAGTTTTGTTGGTGGCCATGATGTTGTGGCCCTCCTCCCCACAGGGTTCGGGAAAAGTGTGATTTTTTTATTTATTTTGTATTTATTTATTTTTATTTTTTATTTTCCCCCAGCTCGCTCCGTTAGCTGTGAAGGAGTTGCTGAAGCCCTATTCGGGTGGTAATGGGGTCGGAAGGTATTGTCATCATTTACAGGGGCTAGTCAGTGATTTTACTGCCGTCCGTCTCTCACCACCCGCGTTAAAATCCCCCGTCGAATTACCTACTGCTTTAGACAAACACCAAGGTCGTGTGGTAATTGAATTGCTGTCCAAATCCACATCTCTGAGTTTTCAAGAATATATCACTTCAAAATTCACTGTTTATATCCTTTTTGACCCCTGCAGAGCACCGTACGGCTGCGCTTCGCTGTAATTTGTATGCATTTCTAGACTTGTATTTCTTTAAATGCTGTATTTACAAGAGCAATATATTTAATTACCGCTCAAAAATAAAAAGAAGAAAAGCACGTTAACATTTGAATTGGGCTGTTATTTACAGCAGCATTTATTCTTATCATACCAAGCATATGACATTATATTTACAGCATACAATCATGTCATGGACCACGTGAGCAGCGCGTTCCCGATCACAAAACTCTCCCCTCCACTGTGAATAAATCACAATCCGAATGCACAAGTTTTAGGTTTTATCACAGAGTTATTTTTACGGAGGCGAACGGCGCATGACATACGTCACGGCCAAACGTTAGCGATTGGCTATGGCAGATCCAGAGCGGCTCTGGGCAGATCCAATAGTTTTAAACTTCAACAGAGTACCCGCCTTCAAGGAAGTTAACGCTTGTCAATGGAGAGTGGCCAGACTCTCTGTACAAATGGAATGTGTGAGAGACCAGGCTACATTATGTGGAGAAAAATCCTGGAATGTTTTCCTCAAAAAACGTAATTTCTTTTTGACTGAACATCTCGGATGAGACGGGGTGAGGTTCATTGAAAGGACTTGAGTTACAATCCCTAATGTTTGCACCACTTCTAATTCGGGAGTTCTTGAAGGATGGCTGCTATAAGGCTTTTCCACATCGTCATTCATTTAAAGTGAACTTATCCTTCAATCATAACCAATCCCTAAACTCAACAGCTACCTTACTAACTATTAATGAGGCTAAAATCATAGTTAATAGTGAGAATTGGACCGTAAACTAAAGTGTGACCAGACCGTCTTCTCACAGATAGCGAAAGGATTAAATCCGTGAGACCATCTGGAAAAGAGAAAAGGAGAATTGTCAGAGACGGAGAGAGAAATCACTGACAGCTGTTCTGCAGTCAGACGAGTGTCAGCTTGTCAGTAAGTGTCAGGTTTGCAGGTTGAATTCTCCTGCAGATCTCAGCTCTACGTGCTTGACACGTACAGATCGACACAGAGGACATGGTGCTGCTCATATAAAATGTAACTGGGCATGAGCAAAGACGCATATTATACATGTCTTAAGGTGCGGTCGCATTAGTACGATTTTGGGGAAAAGGTTGCCAGATGCAAAGGGGTCCTGCGTGTAACTTTGGCCGGATCAATGTGCAGTCCTCCAGTCTAGTTCAGTTACTGCACACGATCCATCTGCGGTTATTTAACTGATGATGTGGCTTTCA
The DNA here is from genome assembly GCA_023566225.1 of Romanogobio albipinnatus. Taxonomy (NCBI): domain Eukaryota; kingdom Metazoa; phylum Chordata; class Actinopteri; order Cypriniformes; family Gobionidae; genus Romanogobio; species Romanogobio albipinnatus. The sequence goes on along the minus strand of CM042258.1, from coordinate 43,316,696 downwards.
TTAGTGCAGACTGTATGAGCTGTATATGTATGCACTGCTTGGGCACCAATACTCTGCGTTCACTTAATTGAATGTGCGTTCAAGCATGTATGTTTGTGTGTCTGTGAGCAAGAGATGGTGAAACTCTTCCTGCATATTGGTTGAGTGGTTTTCATTACCCTCAGCTGTAGTAGATGATTAACTCTCTCATGAAGTAGAAAGAGGTTCATTCATCTCATAACTTCAATATTGCTTTGATTTCATGCTGTTGACCTCAGTTGTACAGCGATATTAACATTAGCATGCATCCAACTTTTGGCTTCTGGCAGGTGAGGAGAGACTCTCAGAGGAAGAGAGACTGCAGCAGATTGTCTTCACTAATACACATATATTTCGGGAACAAACCACCCCAGTAACCCCTTCCACCTCAATTTAAGCGATGATGCTAATAATACATTGTGCACACATGAAAGTAGCATTAGCATCCGTATCGCTTGAAGGTTTTTTACGGGGGAACTTCTATCTGTGATTAGCACCTTCAACGTTTGAGAAGTGCGAATGGATTTATTGAAAATAAACAACTTGTTTTTTTTTTATTTATCATCAGCTTATACCCATCCATCCATCCATCCATCCATCCAAATGTACATACATCCAAATGTACATCCATCCATCCATCCAAATGTACATCCATCCATCCAAATGTACATCCATCCATCCATCCAAATGTACATCCATCCATCCATCCATCCAAATGTACATACATCCAAATGTACATCCATCCATCCATCCAAATGTACATCCATCCATCCAAATGTACATCCATCCATCCAAATGTACATACATCCAAATGTACATCCATCCATCCATCCATCCATCCAAATGTACATCCATCCATCCATCCAAATGTACATCCATCCATCCATCCATCCATCCAAATGTACATCCATCCATCCATCCATCCAAATGTACATCCATCCATCCATCCAAATGTACATCTATCCAACCATCCATCCAAATGTACATCTATCCATCCATCCATCCAAATGTACATCTATCCAACCATCCATCCAAATGTACATCTATCCATCCATCCATCCAAATGTACATCCATCCATCCATCCAAATGTACATCTATCCAACCATCCATCCAAATGTACATCTATCCATCCATCCAAATGTACATCTATCCAACCATCCATCCAAATGTACATCTATCAATCCATCCATCCAAATGTACAGCCATCCATCCATCTATCCAAATGTACATCCATCCAAATGTACAACCATCTGTACAACCATCCATCCATCCATCCAAATGTACATCAATCCATCCAAATGTACATCAATCCATCCAAATGTACATCCATCCATCAAAATGTACATCCATCCATCAAAATGTACATCCATCCACCCATCCAAATGTACATCCATCCATCCATCTATCCATCCATCAAAATGTACATCCATCATCAATCCATCCAAATGTACATCCATCCATCCAGCCAAATGTACATCCATCCATCCATCCATCAAAATGTACATCCATCATCAATCCATCCAAATGTACATCCATCCATCCATCCATCCAAATGTACATCCATCCATCCATCCATCCAAATGTACATCCATCCATCCATCCAAATGTACATATATCCATCCATCCATCCATCCAAATGTACATCTATCCAACCATCCATCCAAATGTACATCCATCCATCCATCCATCCATCCAAATGTACAGCCATCCATCCATCCATCCAAATGTACAGCCATCCATCCATCTATCCAAATGTACAGCCATCCATCCATCCATCCAAATGTACAAACAACCATCCATCCATCCATCCAAATGTACATCCATCTAGATGTACAACCATCCATCCATCCATCTAAATGTACACCCATCCATCCAAATTTACATCCATCTAGATGTACAACCATCCATCCGTCCGTCCGTCCGTCCATCCGTCCATCCATCCATCCGTCCATCCCATCCATCCATCCATATGTACATCCCATCCATTCATCCATATGTACATCCCATCCATCCATCCATATGTACATCCCATCCATCCATCCATATGTACATCCCATCCATCCAAATGTACATCCCACCAATCCGTCCGTCCGTCCGTAGACGCATGCATTTTCTGTAAAGCTGCTTTGAAGCAATATGAATTGTGAAAAGCTCTATACAATTAAATGAGAATTGAATGTTTACAGTGATGATCTCAAAGAATTAGACCACGCAGTCATCATACACCATGGCAAACACCACTAACATTTGAGACAGGTTGTTTGAATTCTTCTGATGGTTACACCCCCTCCTCACACACACATGCACGAGTGTAAGACGGCTACACACACCTGTGATTTCACTCAGGCTGGGGTGTCTGTGATCGCTGCAGTCAGCAGAAAGCAGAGCGAGCTCTCTGGCGCCGTACCACTCTTCTGTGGCACGCTGGTCATGTATGTGTGTGTGTGTGTGAGGTTAACAGCAGAATTGGCAGCAAAAAGACACCGAAACTTGTTTAAACAACTCTTTCAGGTTCATCAAGTCTGTATTTGTTCTTGCAGCAACTAATTGCACACAAACAGCGGCTTGGGTTACCGTAAAAATGATTTAATGGCATGTTCAGAAACATATTTGTGGGATTTAATGCGTTGTAGGATTGCACACAGCTTTTTTGAGTCTGTACACGGAGATTGTAGCACACAAGCCCAGAATACCACAGAGATTGTTTTATGATTCATGGCAGCGCAACACAGTTTTGGCGGCTTTACACGAGATGAACTGTTGGGTTACGCCATTAAAGATTCGTTGTTCTCATCATGTATGCGCACAGACTGTGGACTGTTTGGAGGGTGAGATTTTATGGAATGTCGAAACATCAAAGCATATTGTGCTCTATTTGCATGCGAATGCGGTGGTCTTTTGGTTTTGGCGCCACCGCCAATGAGGCTTTGGTGCATTTGAAAAGCGTCTGGTAGCAGTAGATTTTCTTTTTGTAGGGCTGATGAAGATGGAGAAAAACAGCCAAGAAATGTACATCCAACTTTTTCCAGTCCACGACAAATCCAGGTGAAATGTGAATGTTGCGCAGAGCATTGCAGCTTAACACCGCAGCGGTGGTATTGTTTCCACTCGGCTCTCACGGCCTCTCAGCACCGCAGCGCTCTTCCAGGCTAATTGGAAACAGGGATGCGAGGAATGCAGCCGATGCTGTCAAAGTGTGCAGGGGTGGGCGGCCAAATCTGCACCCACACACACACTCTTGACATACACCCATTTGCTGGGGCACTGCAGGGGGGCAGGATTCATGGATCTCTGTGTGTTTCTTCAATTAGACAGACGCATAGTGTGCTTTGATGTATAGATTTTATAGCCGCTACCGATTGAATGGCTCCAAGCCAGTGCTTGTGTTCAGTGTTGGTAATGAGAACTCAGTAAAATACTGAAACCAAAATCTTTCATCTGCACTCCTGATTCTACAGTGCCGTGGTATGACAAAGGGTGCAAAACATTAGGGCTGTAATCAACCAAAGAAAATCTTGGTCGACTGAAGTCCTGAAATTTTCGACTAAAAATGACGTTAGGAAAAAAAACGTTAAATTAATTAGCTGCAACCTGTGTGCAGTACTTGGTAGCCTTGTTGTCTGCCTAAATGAATTATAAGTAAACATAAGAAACTAGTAGGCTATTTGCTGTATATTAAATCGTTTTTGACCTGATTATTTTGCACTGAAATGAGTCTGACACACGCTCTGAAAGCGTTGCATCACGTGCACCATCATAGCCTATGATTTCCCAAAATATAGTACTATGTTGTCAACTGATATCATCACAATAACTTTTGAGGAATATGCAACATAATTTAGACAATTGTTTATGTTTCATATGTATTATAATAACTGACAGACACTATCATTTCAGCAGCTCGAACACAGGATCAGCTCAGCTTCGCGGCTGAGACACGAATAGACTATTAACTTAAAGCTTTTACTCTTAAACACAAAAGGCACGTCCACTTTAATAAAAAAGGAATATTTATTAAACAAGCCAGATCAAGAGCAGAAAAAACGCTCTCACAATTAAATAAATAATATACAGCAAACTAGCCTTCTTCAATCTGTCTCTCTTCTTCAGTGGGTTGGGCTAATCCAAAAGAAGTGGAAACAAGGGGGGTGTTCTGAAGATAGACTGTTACCTGTGAAACAGGGGTGCTCTGAAAACAGCCCCATTAGCAATTAGTGCTTTCCACCTGATGAAATGAACGCAGCAAAACTGATGAGCAGCAAAACTGATGAAATGAACGCGCCAAAACTGATGAGCGGCAAAACTGATGAAATGAACGCGGCAAAACTGACTGTACAGATCCACTTTTGCGGCACGACTGAAGCGTGGTGCTGTGTGATGCTTCCCCTCATGTGTATGTTTATGGGCGTTCCTCAAGTTTACCGCTATGGGTGTGCGTTTGAGCCAGCGGGGAATGAAAAACAAAGGACCAGCGAGAGACTTCTCTTCACCAGTGGGTTGGGCTAATCCAAAAGAAGTGAAAACAAGGGGGTGTTCTGAAGACAGACTGTTACCTGTGAAACAGGGGTGCTCTGAAAACACCCCCATTAGCAATTAGTGCTCTCCATCTGATGAAATGAACGTGGCGCGGCAAAACTGATGAAATGGCAAAACTAATTAAATGAACGCGGCAAAAAAACGACCAATCAGAATTTTGGTCGAGCCAGAACGTATCGACTAATAAATCGACTAATCGACTGGGAGATTACAGCCCTACAAAACGTGATGCAAAATAATTGAATCAATACAATAAATAGGTAGCATATCTTTCTATTGCACCTGACTGGTTGCATGCAACAACAAACATACTGATTCACAAATCAGCGACTCTTATCAAAATGCTGTGAAGTGAAATTGAGCCGCAAGTCTTTACTTTTGTTCTTATCTGACTCCAGATCCAAACCAGGAATTATTGCGTTTTGTAAGGTTTGTCATAATTACTGACTGGCTGGTCATATGACAATCTGTAGTTAAAGATACACACTCAGAATTCTGTGGTAATAGATGATCAGATGAGCAGCCTCACGCCGGACTCTCATTTGTCCTCCTTTTTGGAGTTGCGCTGAATCGGCCTATAAAACCCCACTCTAGAATCTTTATTGGGAAGCAGCAGCATAGCATCTAATGCCATAAGATCTCTGGTTAAACAAATGGTTGGCTGAAAGCAGTGTCAAATAAATATCTGATTTATCATTGGTTAAAAACGTAAACAAGCCTCCACGATGTGCTGGCTACGTCACATCATACCTTAATGTCAGACGCTCAGACCTCATTTATCCGGAATGGACAAAAGAGACATCCATCCACGAATTTATATTGCAAAAGCACACTGTGTCGCTGTGAAGTGGACGTTAGTAGTCAAGGGAAAACTGCCATTGACCGACATGACAGCACGGAAAAACATAAAAGTAACGACGAGCCGCAGGTAGGCTAAAGTCTTCCCTTAGGTCATTTTTTCGAGAAGCAACATCACCTCAGGATGACAAAATCTCCGCTGCAGAGCTTTGTAAAGTCTATCATAATCATACAGTCAAGCATCATCAGTCATACAGAAATATCTGGCACAGTGCCAGAAAACATTACATTTCTGGACTTCTGTAAATAACAGAAATACACAAATAATGAATGCAATAAATAAATAAATACACATTTCGGATAGCAAAGAGCTGCCTGAGCTGCTGCAGAGGGTGAACTCCTTTAAGAACTGAAGTGTGTATTTATTTATTTTTTGTATTCATTATTTGTTTATTTATGTATTTCTGTTATTAACAGAAGTCCAGAAATGTTATGTTTTCAGGCACTGTGCACTCTGCAAGACAGGTTCATCTCAGTGGTCAGTTTTCGAAACAGACATCACAATATCGTGAATAAGTACAAATACTGTGAACAAACACTTATTTGCCTCTTTTGTTACACATAGGTCTACATCAAGATATATCGTAGATCAAATTTGTCTGCCATGAATAGAGTAGATATTTCAGAATCAATATGAGGGACAAAATTGTATTGTAGTTGCAAGTACACCAGAGTCCTATGCAATTATTCTTGCCTCGCTAAATGCCGCAAAGTGTCCTCCTTTTTGGTGTTATGGAAATGGCCACCCTACTTCTTCCACTCATGTGTATGTGGGGGAACGCAGCACTGTTTTATCATATAAGATACATGATAAAAGAGTGTATCAAAAGAGTGTGTTGAAAGTTGTTATAATGCTACTCTGTGTGTCCGCTCGGCGCTACTTTGAGACACTTGTTCACACTGCAGTGAGAGATCAATATTCGGCGGTAAAATATGGTACTCGCTAGGGGTGTAACAGTACACAAAACTGACGGTTCGGTACACTCTTAAAAAAAAAAAAAGGTTCTATATGGCACCAAAAAAGGTTCTTGGCTCGTAATCATAGGGGAACCTTTTTTAGTGCTATATAGCGCTTCAGTGGTTCTTCAGCGGTTCTTCAGAGGTTCATCACCGGTTCTTTGACTAAGGTGCTATATAGCACCTCTGAAGAACCACTGAAGCACCAAAATTGGTGCTATATAGCACTAAAAAAGGTTCCCCCTAACTTGTAAACTTCACATAAGGCAGTTTTTCAACGCTCTCCATTGACTTTGTGTTGCATGAGGCTGCCTCCTTGTCATTTCGGACTTATAACAAAAAACAGAACAATGTCTAAAAGCTGATATGTGACAGGGTGTACAGCAAACAAGCTAAACAACTCAGAAATACGTTTTTATAAGCCGTCGACCAAAAAAAACGAGCGTTTCAGGAGACAAAAGTGGATACAGGCAATAAGACGTGACGCATCAGCAGGAAGAATGGGCAAATTTTGGGATCCTGACACTCAGTATGCCTCAGTATGCCTATGTGTGCTGTGCAGTAAACATTTTGTCACTGTTAAATCAAATATCCAAATGTCAGTTTTATATATTATATTTCCTGTCGCCGATTACGTTCCCCTCCAGTGGGCGTAGTTCTCAGTGTAATATAACGTGTAGCGCTCTGTCTCAATTGCCTGTATCCACTTTTGTGTCAACAGCTTGTAAAAACTTCTGGGTTTTATTTAGCTTGTTTGCTGTACACTTTGTTGCATATCAGCTTTTAGACATTGTTCTGTTTTTTGATATAAGTCCGAAATGACAAGGAGGCAGCCTCACGCAACACAAAGTCAATGGAGAGCGTTGGATTGTCCCCCCCCCCGGTGGGCGTGGTCTTCAGATTATGACGCGTGTCGCTCTGTCTCTATACAGTGATCAGTCACGCCACATTAAAGAGCGTCAAAACGGCATTTATCGTTTGAATTTTGTGATAAAATGGACTGAATACTTAATATGTTCGTGTGCAAACTCGGATTGAAGTGTGTTCCGGGCTTAAAACAAGCCGACTGTTGACTGTTTAAGATTACACACGTGCACCGAACCGATAGCCCTGTACCGAAATGGTTCGGTACGAATACGTGTACCGTTACACCCCTAGTACTCGCGGTAAATCAAGAACACCAGATTTAAACAATAAGACTAACTGTGTTGAGCTGGAGAACAGTGATTAGTTTCTGTCCATGAATGATCCAGACAGTTGCTCACCTGTCTAATAAAACACATCAGATATTAAAGTGTCTTTGGGGTTTCCATGGTTTCGACAAAATAAAACTGGAAATCGAGGGTAACGCGGGTATGATGTCACTGATAGGCGACACATGGATACGGTCCGTGTTAAAATGGCTGATTTCTCTGGATTTAAACATTCTTGGAAACATTTGGGATAGCGCAAATACACAAGTCAACTAAATATATAACACTGTTTTAGTGGTCTTTGGATATTTTAATCCAAAAATCTTACATATTGTGCCTTTAACAAATATTGTATTGTTTTGCTTGTATACTATATATATGGTTTAAATACTGTTTAATATAGTTAGGATAAATTATTTGGTGCTTCCTTAAAAGTACTTAAAGAATCAATAATGGAATCATTTAGGATCAAGAATTGTTAAGAACCATTTATTTATCTAAATAGAGGTCAGAGGAGAATGGGCCGACTGATTCAAGCTGATAGAAGAGCAACTTTGACTGAAATAAGCACTCGTTACAACCGAGGTATGCAGCAAAGCATTTGTGAAGCCACAACACGCACAACCTTGAGGCGGATGGGCTACAACAGCAGAAGACCCCCCTGGGTACCACACATTTCCGCTACAAATAGGAAAAAGAGGCTACAATTTGCATGAGCTCACCAAAATTGGAAAGTTGAAGACTGGAAAAATGTTGCATGGTCTGATGAGTCTTGATTTCTGTTGAGACATTCAGATGGTAGAGTCAGAATTTGGCGTAAACAGAATGAGAACATGGATCCATCATGCCTTGTTACCACTGTGAAGGCTGGTGGTGGTGGTGTAATGGTGTGGGGGATGTTTTCTTGGCACACTTTAGGCCCCTTAGTGCCAATTGGGCATTGTTTAAATGCCACGGCCTACCTGAGCATTGTTTCTGACCATGTCCATCCCTTTATGACCACCATGTACCCATCCTCTGATGGCTACTTCCAGCAGGATAATGCACCATGTCACAAAGCTCGAATCATTTCAAATTGGTTTCTTGAACATGACAATGAGTTCACTGTACTAAAATGGCCCCCACAGTCACCAGATCTCAACCCAATAGAGCATCTTTGGGATGTGGTGGAACGGGAGCTTCGTGCCCCTGATGTGCATCCCACAAATCTCCATCAACTGCAAGATGCTATCCTATCAATATGGGCCAACATTTCTAAAGAATGCTTTCAGCACCTTGTTGAATCAATGCCACGTAGAATTAAAGCAGTTCTGAAGGCGAAAGGGGGTCAAACACAGTATTAGTATGGCGTTCCTAATAATCCTTTAGGTGAGTGTATATAATGAGAATGTACAACATGAATCCATTTTCCATTTGTTTTTGTCTTACCGTGAATCATTATGGTACTCTTATAATAAGTGTTTATATTGGGACTATTTCAGGCCGGTCTGGTAGGAAGCGCTGTGGAGGAGCACAGTCCCTGCGTGACGCGCCATAGACACAAACAGAGAGAGAAGTAGCTCCGGCTGCAGTGTTCTTCCACAAGACGCACGCAGTTCTGTTTATTAACCGCTAGAGCGCAAAAAGTTACGGACTGCAGCTTTAAAAAAGTAATTTATTTTTATACCATTTTACAAATGAGGATGTCCTTAAAAGGAATTTCTATTAGATTTAGCTCGCTTCTGTTCTACTCACTTTTAGTCACTTAAATTTGTCTCCAAAATATGATTGAGTCCACACACACACACACACACACACACACACACACACACACACACACACACACACACACACACACACACACACACACACACACACACACACACACTACAAGTGTGTCAACGCTACAAGTGTATCTCAGTGTCTTGTTCAAGGTCTCCATGCTATCCATTCTGATTATCCATGCACTCCAGGGTTTCTTCTTCTTATTCTCTGCTGTGTGTGTGGTGTGTGGTCTCTGTGTGGTGTGTGTGGTGTGTGTGTGTGTGGTGTGTGTGTGGTGTGTGTATGTGTGTGTGTGTGTGTCCTTATACAACCTTCCTCTAACAATCTGGTTGAAATGAACTAAAGTTGAAAAGCAGTAAAAGGGTTTTGTGGCCAAATTAAGCTACACAAAGCTTCAGACTGCATTGCTGTGATGTACATTTTGTTTGATATTTTCTAAGGCTTTTTCTAAATCTCAGCCTTGTTTTGTCTTAAAGTCACCATGAAATGAAAATTGACCAATCTTTTTTCTTTTTTTTTAATGGAATATTGCAGTATTTATTTTGAATAATTTATCCATGCACATCATTACTTAATTTGTAAATTAATTCAAATCTTGAATCCAAATATTTTCCCCTCCCTCTCGCGGTGACACGTCTTCTCTGAATACGAGGGCGGGGCAACCATCCACCAATAGCAAACCTCGACCATCCAATCAATTCCCCACAGACAAAATCAAGCCCCGCCCTACATCTGTTCTTGTTCCAGAAGAGTCACTTAGAAGCAATTCAACTAAATGAATAGCTAATTAACATCTAAATCTGTGGCTGGTTACGTTATATGTTGTTCAAACAGCCCCTAGTGGGCGGTTCTTGACCAGAATCCGCTTCAATGTGGACGAGACTTCATGCTGATTCTCAAAAGTCTGACTACATGAGACTGGCTGAGGTGGGAGGCATTTCCCTAAATGCTAGTTTGCGTGTGACTGCTGTATGTCGAACATGTCTTGTTTTGTCAGGCTCACCCCATTGTGGTTTCTCTCTCTCTCTCTCTCTCTCTCTCTCTCTCTCTCTCTCTCTCTCTCTCTCTCTCTCTCTCTCTCTCTCTCTCTCTCTCTCTCTCTCTCTCTCTCTCTCTCTCTCTCTCTCTCTCTGTATACATCTTTTTTCTGTCATCCCCTGCTGTGTGTGTGAGTGCTTTAACTCAGTCTGTTTGACCTCAAATGCCCTTATCACTCTGTCGAGACCAGCTGTGCATATGTATGCGGTGCGTTGGTGTATTTCTGGCCCTCTGTCTTTCTTGTTCTAATTTAGAGAGGCTAAACAAACCATGTTCATCACAGAGCACAGCCTCTGGTCTCATTCAGGAGATTTAAAGAGCACCTATCATGGCATTTAAAATGTTCCAAATATTGTTTTAGAAGTCCCCAACAACAGTTTTGCATGCATGCAATGACAAAAAAGACTTTAGTTTTCTTATAATATGCATTTATTTTTACCTGTTTTGACAGCGATTCTCAAATGATTCCTTTAGTGATTCACTTTTCAAAACCCCGCCTTTACGTGACGCTAATCTGCGGTGATTGGTCCGATGACCCAGTCAGTTGTGATTGGTATAGTCTGTGCAGATATTTTCGGAAACGGAACGCCCATCAAAGTCTTATAGTGACAGTAATTTGTTAATATGTGTCAGGAGTTATGAATATGAAAACCGCGTCTGTACCGTTTGATTGTAATATGAGCCTCAGCTGATCTCATTCATAAAAAAACTCCTCTATTCTCCTCACGAAGACTCGCGACAAATCAACCTCCCTCAGGGCTTTTAGTTCAAAAGTGTGCAGATGAGGAGACGTATATTGATAGATTCTCATATGTCTGTGTCAAATTTCTAAACAGAGGAGTATTTTTTATTCAATACTTCCTCAAAATGCGCAGATAAAGCCTAATCATGAGCGATTGAGTCTCTTATGTGTTGTTTTCAATTCATACTGGCAGGCAGCCGGAGGGCGCTCTGTGCACATGTAGTCCATATATGGCACAGACAGACGAAGAAGAACCATGTGCCATAATAGAAGTCCATAATAAAAGCTTCCTGAGATCGCGAAACATACATTTGACGACTAATAAACACTCAATCGCGACGATGTATGGTTTGTCTTCAAGCCACTTAGTCTTCAAATGCTCATCCTTGGGCAGATGAAAAAAGTTTGCTTTTGAGTGCACTTCAGAACAGCGTCTCGTCTCCATGATGTTTTCTAGTTTTCACTGGCGTCTCGTCGCCATGATGTTTTCTAGTTTTCACTGGCGTCTTGGAGCGCAATAAGTGGGCGTATCGTATTCAAATAACTTGACAAGTTGACGTCATCTAGTCAGAGAAAAAGCTTCGGTCTTCTAACGATTCTTAAAAATGACTCAGAGTCGACTCTTACTTTTGAAAGAAAATAACTATATATACGGTGCACTGTCATATTTCAAACTATGCAGGATGTTTTTGTTCACTTAGATCTATGTTACACACTACATGAAAGGTAAATTTCAAAATTCCATGATAGGTGCTCTTTAAAGCTGAAATGTCAGTTTTTTCGATGTTGTAATACTAGGGCTGCACGATTAATCAAAATTAAACCAAAATCGAGATTTGGTTTGGTGTGATTATGAAATTGTAATTTTTTTTTCAGGGCCGACCAGGCATAACATTATGACCGGTGAAGTGAATAACACTGATTACCCGGCTCCTGTTAGTGGGTGGGATATATTAGGCAGAAAGTGAACATTTTGTCCTCAAATTTGATGTGTTAGAAGCAGGAAAAATGGGCAAGCGTAAGGATTTGAGCGAGTTTGACAAGGGCCAAATTTTGATGGCTAGACGACTGGGTCAGAGCATCTCCAAAACTGCAGCTCTTGTGGGGTGTTCCCGGTCTGCAGTGGTCAGTCTCTATCAAAAGTGCTCCAAGGAAGGAACAGTGGAGAACCGGCGACAGGGTCATGGGCGGCCAAGGCTCATTGATGCTCATGGGGAGTGAAGGCTGGCCCGTGTGGTCCGATCAAACAGACGAGCTACTGGAGCTCAAATTGCTCAAGAAGAAAAAGGTGGCCTGGTCTGATGAATGACGCTTTCTTTTACATCACGTGGATGGCCGGGTGTGTGTGCGTGGCTTATCTGGGGAACACATGGCACCAGGATGCACTATGGGAAGAAGGCAAGCTGGCGGAGGCAGTGATGCATTGGGCAATGTTCTGCTGGGAATCCTAGGGTCCTGCCATCCATGTGGATGTTACTTTGACACGTACCACCTACCTAAGCATTGTTGCAGACCATGTACACCCTTTCATGGAAACGGTATTCCCTGGTGGCTGTGGCTCTTTCAGCAGATAATGTGCCGCCACAAAGCAAAAATGGTTCAGGAATGGTTTCAGGAGCACAACAACGAGTTTGAGATGTTGACTTGGCCTCCAAATTCCCCAGATCTCAATCCAATCGAGCATATGTGGGATGTGCTGAACAAACAAGAATACCACAGAACAATTTTTTTTGTCACTTGTTTAAAAAATAATCGCATTCTAAATTGCAAATAGCAATTTTAACCTGAAAAATTGCAATTAGGCCTAGACCCCCCCACCATTCGTGCAGCCCTTATACTTTCTCTCTGATTTCCAAATACTTTTTCCCAGATAGATATAAAAGGACAGCTATTATTGAGCCAATTATTTCAACTTCCATTTCATACCGATTTTGAAGATCTTCAAAGACATTCTAACAGCCGAAGCACAGCATGTGGTCACCAGTCATGCTAATTATAAGAACACATGTAATTATAAGACTATTCATCATCTCTAATTGACTAGCAAGTCAGATTTTAAGTCAGGGTTTTCCAAGCCTCACAGAACTGGACTCTATATGTAAAACACCTAGTAACTGGCCGAGAACTGCCCGCTTACAGAAATAAGAGTGTTAATCTTAACATGACGTGCACTCTAGTCTCTGGCGCCTTTCAGCATGGAGCAGAATCAATAGTACTGGTATCTCAGATGCATTACTGTTTAATATTGCGTAAGCCTAAACTCACATTCACCGTTCAGACATGCCCAAATATGTCATATCAAAAACCATTAGCCTCATTGTGGTTTATGCAGGGCAGAGATGGATAGATATGGAGCAAATTAAGAGAATTAACAATGGAGATGAGGAATAATAATGCAGTAAATCAAAATGGATATGCAATATGTCTCTCAAATCCAAGTGTAAGCTTGCGTGATCTGTACCTTTGCTCTGTATAACCACTGTTAAAATGAGGAGAATCTTTGGAAACAAGCCTTTTGAATTTTTTTTTCTTTTGTCTGACACCCATGAGTGTTATGAGTCACCAGTAAAGAGTTTTGGCTAAAGCACTGAGAATTTCAGCACTTTCTCAACACATTTTTCTGTAGAGTTGATTAACTCAAATGCGGTATCATCACAAGTAAAGATTCCTGCCTGGCCAGACCATCGACATAATGCAAGATCCTCCTTGCAGCTGATTCTAGTCAAAAACTGCCTACTTTAGTCATTTTGTTATGTGCTTTTAGTAATTTTAGCTCTTTTACTTTCATTTCATTTAGTTGCCCAGGCAACATTTATAATTTCATGAGTAATTGCATTACATTTCAATTGGTAATTACAGTATGTCGTTACATATTGCAGTATTAAGGCTAGCGATTAATCGAATCAAGGGGGGGGGGGGGGGTGAAATGCTGTTTCATACTGAGATTTTTACACTGTTAAAGACTTGGATTCCCATGCTAAACATGGGCAAAGTTTCACAAAAAAAAAGTTGGACGTTTGATGGAGTATTTCTGTGAAATCCAAAAATACTCCTTCCGGTTTCTCATAAGTTTCGGAAGGTTTTTTTCGAGTATGGGTATATGTGACGTCGTATGGGGCGGAATATCCTTGTACGGGCCGTACGGGCTCTTCTCCCGGTAGGGCGTGCGCGCGACTAGAGCGAGAGAGCAAATGCACGCCCATTATAGCGCTGTCTTTAGGGAAGCCGCTGCGCTGCAGTCATAGGATGTCACGAAATCAACAATGTGTTTTTTTGGTTGTCCGGGAAATCCAAGACAACCCTGTACAGCTTCCCAAAGAACCCAACATTAATGGGATCGCTGCATTTCGGCGACGGTCGTTTTATAAACAAGGCCCAGTTCAACTCCGGATTTGTAGCTCGTCTAACGCTGAAAGATGGAACGGTTCCAGCGATTTAAGGTTGGAAGCAGGCGGTGAGTACAATTAGCCGTATAGACCAAAATCACATTGAATTTAAGTCACTTCCGTATTGGCTTCAAGAGAAACTGGGGGAGGTTGCCACTTGTACCCCTTTTCCACCAAAGCAGAGCCAGAGCTAGATCGGAGCCAGAGCCTAGTTTCAAATCGGTTCTTTGTGTTTCCACACCCAAAGCCCCAGCTCCGAGCCAGGAAAAGTGGTTCTTAAGTAGCACCAAAACATTGCTGGGCTAGAACAGGGCTAGAAGTAAGAACCGATTACGTCAGGCGCTGGGGGCGGGGTCAACAAGACGAACACAGACTTGAGATCCGCCATTGTTGAAATAGCAGCTAATGGAGCTAACAGCTGCTGCTCGTTTGTAATCTCCGTCTATACAAATTACGGCGAACTGCACGAATGCGTTGGATTCGCTGTGTTTTCGTTGTGTTTTGATGCCGATATAGGATCGTAAAGCCATGTGAATCAATAGTAACGCAACGTTTGCATTGTAGATGGAAGGCTTGTTCACAGCGGTGCTGTGCAGAGACCGATCGCCGTATGATAACGAGTCCAGCGAGAGCACACGTCTCGTTATGCTTTTGATTCACTCATGCGTTTTTTAAAATATTATACGTGGATCGGTCTGCGCAGCGCCGATGCATCTCAAACAAGCCTGGTGTGTGTGTGTTTCCCGCTAGCGTTGCTGAGAAAGATGAGACGTATACAGTGACGTAAGACCTGGCTCTGTTGTGGCTCTACTAGCCTGTGGAAACGCAAACGGTTCTTAGCAGGCTCCTCAGTTGAACCAACTATGAACTGGGACTAGCTCTGGCTCCGATCTAGCTCTAGCACTGCCTTGGTGGAAAAGGGGTATTGGTTATAATGTGTTGCTGTTGACGACAGTCATTATAAAGAAGAAAATCCCACATAGGCCGAATAGAATCTTCTGTAAAGTGCATAGAGCTGCTTGTTTTATTTGTTGTTTGTTGATTTTCAAATATAAAACTTGTTGAAATGTTTTCAGTGTGTGCATCTGTTCTTTTTGAACACTTTTGAACACAAAACCGTGATAATATTGATAATTTGGGTCAGTATAATCGTGATGTGAAATGTTCATACCGTCCCATCCCCACATGGAAGTTATGTAAAGCCAGCCAATTCACAGTTCTGTGTGTGACATGCATCAGTTGTTGCGTCTGAGGCTGAAAGTGACTTTTTTTGACGTGTGATGTGATGTGGCGGATTAGTTTAAGTTTCGAGCTGATTGACCTTGACCTTTAATCTCATCGGGGACCGGTCCTGTAATAAGTAGAGTAATAAAGTCCTTTTGGATGAAAGTGTCTGCTAAATGACTACTCGCTCGCTCTCGTAAACTGTTTGATATTTTTGCGGTGACAGTGTTTCTGGGAAGGGGTTGGGGTGTTTGTGCAGATGGGGTGTTCAGCCCTTCTGCTTTCGTCCTTTGCATGCACACACTCTCTTTCCTGTGTGCCATCGCCTGCCTTCCTGTCATCTCTATTTTAGTGTGAGGTCTGTGGGCCTCTTAAGAGGCTCAGTTTCCTTTCTCGAGATGACTGTTTCCACCGCCAGGCCAGCGACAGCGGGTCCCGCTCCTCAGGCATGCTGGGACATGGGGAGTGGCGCATGCCTCGTGCCTGCACCAGGCAAATGAGAGTTATTTTGCGGGTCTCACTCTGGGATTCGTGCATTCTGTCAACATGTTTACAAAGATGTCTGTGTCTACTCTTCAGGCATCTTATTTGTGCCCATCCTGTAGTTGCTTTGGTGAGACCTAGAGAAATAGAGATGCACAGATACCAAATTTCCTAGCTGATATGATAGCCGATTATTCAGAATGATATCTGCCAATACCAATAGTTTGATTTTCTTGAGGAAAAGGTAATGCTGTAAACTATAAAGGACCCTCTCATTTTTGTACATTACCATAATATTAGAGGTTATTATTCACAACAGAGCTATTATATTCAACTGCTGTTTATTTTCAGATATAATAATTACATTATTATTATAATAATTATGTTTTTGTACAACTCAGTTGCACATAAGGTAGTTTTCATAAACCCTTGTCTTCATGGCAAATGCATTCAAGCATATATAATATGGCTGGAACGATTTGACCTAAAATCAAAATCTCGATTAATTGAACATTTTACCACGATTATGATTAATGAACGATTATTTTTGCTCTTTTTTTTTTTTTTGCTTTACTTTTTTTGCCCTCATAGTTCACTGATAAGGTTTGTAAACTATTAGAAGTGGGTTATTTTTTTCCGAATGAAAAAGCATTTCTTTGTGTAAAATACTTCAACGGCTCACTTTTAGCAGTTATTGTCTATGGGTTGTAACATTTCTTACAGATTTCTGTTTGTTGTACATCAGATATAGATGAATTATCACAGTAGGCCTACATTACATTTATTTGAATGCATCAATGATAGAGTGATTGTGTGTAGGGGTGTCGAAATTAATCGTTTCTACTAGGGCTGGGCCGATAAACGATATCGTATCGAATCGCGATAAAATTCATGTCGATAACGATGATAAGCTCTGGACATTTTTACTGGATATAGATTACACCCAATTACACAGCAGAAATAAACGCGACAACAGCCAGTCAGAGCCAGTCAGCGTGCAGCTTTTAACGCGCACATCAAAAGTACACGCGGGCAAAGAAAACTCGCCACGAGAAGGAAAAAATGAGTGGAAGCGGCGACGAACTTTAAATCAAAAGTGAAACTAGCCTTGGGTCATCATCCAAAGACGACGAATTTGTTGATTAAAAGGTAGCACGAATTGTTACTCATTTGAACCGCGTATCACAGACGGCTCGGGTCAAAGCGCGAGCTCACTAGAGCAGATCCGCTTACTTTGACCGGTCTCGGTCACGTGAACACTAAACAGCGCAGTGAGATCCAGTGAGAAACACGTGCATTCAGCGATAAACACAAATGTCTCTGTGATTTGAACTAGTTTAACGCCAGACAAAACAGCGCTGACAAACTGCAGAAACACTGAGCGCAATGATACAGTCAGAAGGATTTTCCATCTTATCCATAATTTACCATGATTTACTGTTGTGACTCTAACTACTGCACCGCATGGTACTGTGGCAGAAATGTGCGATAGTTATATATAATTGTGTTATATTAATCAGTCCCTCCAGAAAAACGCGATTATGCGATCGCATGATTTAACGCAGAATCAGCCAAAGTCTGCATATTTATGCGGGGGGCGCATTTTTTCAAATACGCCGCACTTTCGCCGCATAAATTGCAAAATATGCGGGGCTAGCATGATTTCATAATCCCCGCATTTTCGTTGCAAAAAAAGTCATATATATATTAGCAGAAAGTTGAAAAATGTTCGTTTACTTCACACAAGAGCCGCCATTTCCGCCTATTGCCATGGGAACGTTTTGAAGTGACGTAATTACCCGACGTGAACATCATCGAAAAGCTGCAAACCCCGTGGAGAAACCATAGATATCGGTGAAACCACGATGAAGCACGCAAATTCCCATTTGCCAACAAAAATAACAGCAAAAGACCGCGCAAAGCAGTTTCCCGGTGTGTTGACCGATTTCAAAACACAGCATCATGAAGCTTCGAAGCGTTATGAATCAATGAGTCGATTCAGCGGTTCGGATCGCCAAAGTCTCGTATTTCATCAGTTTGACACGCGATCCGAATCATGAATCGACTCACTGATTCATAGCATCAGGATGCTGTGTTTTGAAATCTGTCATCACTATATAAGTCGTTATTTAGTTTTTTTTGCGCACAATAACTATTCTTGTCGCTTCATAAAGTTATTGTAGAACCACTGTAGTGAGATGTTTTTGTAACGACGTCTTTAGTACCTTTTATGGGTCTTGAGAGTGTACATTGTGCCAATGGAGGCCTTTCTGAGCCATCGGAATTCAACTAAAATATCTTAATTTGTGTTCTGAAGACGAATGGAGGTCTTACGGGTGTCCAGCGACATGAGGGGACGTCATTAATGACAGAATTTAAATTTAAAGTTATTTATTCATTTTTTCAGAAGTTGTAGCATATTCCTTTTGTAAAGCTACAGAACTTGTTTGACTCAATGTTTTGTAAATTTGAGCCGTGTGTTTATTAAGGTCTTCAATAAAACAAGATGGGAACTTAAATATTCCCAGCACTTTCTGTGATGTAGTGCTTTTTTTCTCTTTTTCATCAAACCGCAGTTTTTGCAAGTTCCCGCAATTTCATCGCATAAAATTGCATAAATATCCCGCATTTTTCATCGCATTTTTTAAGAAAACAATGCCGCATAATCAAGGATTTTTGCCCGCAACAATCACAAAAAAAAGCCGCATTTTTCTGGAAGGACTGATTAATAATGTAAACATGTACTGAATGTATTAAAGGAGTTATGGAATATTATCACAGTATTTTTTGTGATTGAGCTGTAGAATTTGTGCATTTATGCTAAATGTTTTTAGGCTACTGTTTTTCACACAAATACCATAGAAACCATAAAGCCTAGATATATTTTACCATGGTAGTGAAGAGCTATATTGAGTGTTTTTAACTGTGGTTATCATGATCTAAATCTATGATTCTATGGAAGACCAATGGTTAGTTTTAATAAAACTCAGTCATAATATTGATATTTTACCGTATAAAAATGAGGTTGTTAGAATTTGTACAGATGTCCGTGTTTTTGTTGATGAACATAAATTTACATCTGCATCCTCCTAACTCAAGCTACTGTCAACTCACTGTCCAATGTGCATTTCTAAAACAAAACATGTGATATTATTAATACTGCAGCTGAACATGCCAAAGTCAGGCAACACAAACCTGCTTCATGACTAGAAACAATATCACCCATTAGCACATGCAGAAACTATTTTTTCTGTTTAGAAATTTATTTAAGGAAAAATGACTGGAAAAGTGTAAGGAATTCAAAAACGTGAAGTGTTTTGTGATAAAATTAACAGTCTGGTTTCTGCAACTTTCACTTAGGAGCAAAAATCTGCCTTTAAATTTGAAAGAAATAAATATTTGACATTTATTGTGATAATTATCGATATCGGCGGATATGAAAATGTTTTATCGAGATCACTTTTTGGCCATATCGCCCCGCCCTTGTTTCTACGATGCATCGCAATGCAGATGAGGACGATCCGCTATCGATTAAAGGTCCCGTTCTTCGTGATCCCATTGTTCAAACTTTAGTTAGTGTGTAATGTTGCTGTTAGAGCATAAATAATACCTGTAAAATTATAAAGCTCAAAGTTCAATGCCAAGCGAGATATTTTATTTAACAGAAGTTCCCTTTCAAAGCCTACAGCGAACGGCTGGCTTGTACTACATCCTGGTACTTCCTGCATTAATGACGTCAGTAGAACAGTAGAACAGACTAACCTCCGCCCACAAGAATACGCGAAAAAGGGGGCGTGGTCTTGTTGCTGTCCCACGTGGAGAAGAGGACGTGTCGTGTGGAGAAGACGAGGAAGTGTTGCGTTTGAGTGTGTTTGTCGCCATGTCGTCGAGACACTGTTATTTTCATCCCGGAGTCAAATCACCTTTGTTTGGCTTTCCCAGGGACGCTGTAGAGATCATTAAGCGCATACATCTCCCGTTAAGAGGCGTGACCTTTCCACGTGCGCTAAGCTGCTGTCGAATCACAACACAGGACCGTGCCACGTGCGCTAAGCTGCTGTCGAATCACAACACAGGAACCGCTGGCACAATCAGAACTCGTTACGTATTTCTGAAGGAGGGACTTCATAGAATAAAGGAAGTCATCAGCCGTTTTTAGGACAGTGAAAACAGTGGTATACAGATAAGTAAATTGTGTTAAAAATACTGTGTTTTTTTTACACGCGAAACATGAAAACATGTTATATTGCACACTGTAAACACAATCAAAGCTTCAAAAAAACATGAAGAACGGGAGCTTTAAGTAATGGGCCATAACCGATTATAATGTACTGATTATTTTCTGTGTCATTTGTCACGTACGTGTGTTGTCGCGGTAGCATGCAATCGCAGAGGGAGGCGAGACGTGAGTGCGAGTAATTCAAATGTTCCAACTACTTTAAAAGACATCTGGGCACATTTCGGCTTTTATGAACAACCTGGTAAGCACGACCTGGAGAACACACACGCTGTGTGTAAATCAAAGCGATCTGATTTATCAAAACCATTTCATTTACACATAAATCTCCGCAAAACGGATATAAATCCGATCCACAATTCCCGCACTATATGCAGATTTATTGTAGTTCATGTCACCGAAAACAACACGTATGAGCTGCATTTTATTGATCATCAGCTCATTTCAAAATCAAAGACAACCCAAGCCTCCCAAACTCACAGCAAATGCAGAGATGGAGTTTGTATTTGCCTAATTAATGTTATTATTAATTTATAATTTAGCTAGGCTATATTAATCATACATAATACATAATCCTGCCATGTAAAGTTTATGAAATTTAATATATATATATATATTTAGATAAAAATGGGACAAATAATTACATAATAAAAGTCATAATTTAAACATTTTGGAATTTCAGAATTGTCAAAAAAAGTGATTACTGGTTCAGAATGACTATACTTAAAGTGACAGTTCACACAAAAAATGTAATTCTGTCATTATATTTACTCACCCTCAAGTTGTTCCGAACATGTATACATTTCTTTATGTTGAACACATAGGAAGATTCATTCCTACTATGGAAGTCAATGGTGCCCCCAAAGCAGCCTGGTTACAAACTTTCTTCAAAATATCATCTTTTGTGTTCAGCAGAACAAATAAAGTCATTTGGTTTGGAACATCATGAGGGCGAGTAAATGGCTTGGCGTCCCTTATTTTGCCACACTGAAGGTGGCAACCCTACATGAGACATTTCGGCTAGTTGTACTGTATCGTTTTTCACCCCCTTTTGATTGACAGGATGTAATCAGACCTGATCATCGGCTATTTTAAACATTCGCCCGATGGCTGATAGTGAAAATAAATGCTTTTTGTTTGTTTTAGAAGATGCACCGATGTATCAGTCAATAATCATTATATGCTGATACATTACAAATTGAGAGATTTGGGTGCAGACACAAAATGTTGAAATTTGCATGCAGATCCGTTAAACTGAAGTATTGCACCTTTCACCTGTTTAACAGCAGGTATACGCCTCAGCACTTCTGAGTTAATGTATGTGTACGACAGTTTCACCCATGCCTAACTTGCCTTAGGGTCTTACACACTAACACACCTAGTTTGACCTGACTCGCATAACAAGTCAATCTACTGCTTGAAAAGTCATTAACTTAACCCAAAAGCGTAATTTCTCTGAAGTTTCCTGTTGTGTAGGCATGCCCTTTTCCATCCTAAATGACTTGATGTCACTTCTTGAAATGTAAGAACCAGCAAAAATGGCTGAAAGATGCATCCATACTCTTAAAAAATATATATTTTTTTTATTTCCTCATATTTCCTCAAATAAAAGCCTGTAGTCAATTAAACGCCGGGCCTCTGATAGTGGGCGGGGGCGTGGCCAGCACGAACAAATAAATGCCGGTCTCAAATTAAGGCCGGGGAAAATTTATTTCCTTTCATTTCATGTTCATTTAATTTAATCTAAAAGCGTCTGCCAAATATATATGTGCATTCAAGTTCAGCGTACTGTACAGTAGGGTTGTGCCGAAGGAGCGAAACCATTGCGAGTGCGACACACACTAATCCTGGTCTCTTCTATACTTAACCTAAACACTTTACAGGGATTGCTCTATAAATTAAATCGGGAATATAACTGATGCATATCTGCTATTTTAAATACTGTAGTCTGAGAGATGTGACGTGTGTTAGTCTGTGAAAGCTACACAAATATTGATCTTGACCATCTCTTAGCCTCTCGTCTTTTTTACACATCTTACTCTGCATTTAACTTAAACCATTTTATTTTGTACAAGAAAACAGCATAGGCTTCAAAATAAATGATGTTATTGAAATATTGTGAAGTGGTCATTTGAACAACACGAACGAACGTTTAAAAAACAATATGCAAAATCAAAATTGAATAGCTCCATAACGGATTGAGAAAAGTGCGGGCATTAGTTGGGTTAGAAAAATAACGAAATTATATATTTTTTTAAGTAGAAAATAATATTTATGTAAAGAGATATATATTAAAATAAAAAGTGTTTAAAGGAACACAACTCTTTTCCCTCACGTGGAATATAGAAAGCACATTAGTTGGGTTAGTAAAATAACGAAATTATAGAGTTTATATTGAGTCTATAAAACACGAAAGAACAACAAATATATAACAAAAAACTTTCTTTAAAATTAATTTCGTTTTGTATAAATTGTATCTTAATTTTAATCTATGTTTTATCAATCAAATTGCTCAGATTTAATAAATAACAAACCAATAGCCTGTAACAGACAATGACATGGTGCGTGATCAACGCACACACCGCAACAATCACAATTCAACTTTTAATAATACTTTTTAATGGGCCACTTAAAATGTTTATTACAAATAAATTATTAAATTCTAAAAATGAATAAAATGAACAAAAAATTGCATTGCATTTGCAATCCTTTGAAACCCCCCCACTTCCCGCGCCCCTGATGATATCTGTCCTCTGGAACGCTATCGCTTTTCATTTAAAACGGTTTATTTAAAACAATTATTTTTTTCAAATAGATGGAATTCGAAATACAGGCCTGCCCCTAATAAAAGCCTGCTTCAAATAAAAGCCGGTGACCTTCTGCAGTTCAGGTAAATAAAGGCCCCGGCTTTTATTTGAGGGAATACGGTATATAGGGAACCAAATTTCAATTTGAAGGACACGTATAAAACCCTTTCTGACTTTTTGTAATCTGATGATTTCTGATCGATGTGGTTAATGTTTCTTGACTTTTCATGACTGCATCCATACTGGTTCAAATGTGTGCTGGATTGTGTTGTGACTTTTAACTCTAATTATATAAAAAAAATAGTGGTGAAATTTTGCAACCTTAAATGCCCAGTGTTTTGTGGTATTTTTTTGCAACATATTTCCTAATCATATATATATATATATGGGGTTTTGGTTTCCTTGCCACTGTTGCCTCTGGCTTGGCGTGCTCAGTTGGGGACACTAAATTTTTCAACTAAACATTGATATAAATCTAATTAATAAACTAAATTAACCATATAAACTAAATTACTGATCTAATTATTGATCTAAAGCCCACACTGTCACCGTATGGAAATTGAAATGAACTGATGACATCAAATGGCTATACAGCTGAATAAAATTATGCTGCATTATTTTCTTGTTTAACACTGTAAAGCTGCTTTGAAACAATCTCCATTGTTAAAAGCGCTATATAAATAAAGTTGACTTGACTTGACTAAAGTATGTCAGATTGTGGTGGTCTGCTGCATTCACTACAAACGGAAATGTAAGCTTTGCACTCGACACATGGAAAATTGTGATCAGCGATTTTGGTACATGTGTTTGCGACTCTCCTTGATTTGCATAATTGCTTTAGTGATCAAGCAAATAAACAGCACATAGTCATAATTCATTTCTTTGAATTCCCCCATAGTATTCTAGCAAACATTTAACAAGCACTGCTGCAGATTTACAGTTATTATGCAAATGAACAGTTTGTGTAAGTGCACAGATGTAAAGCCTTACTCAGAAGACCGTTATCCCTTTTGTAGTTCTGAAGACCAAGCAGATAAAGACAACGCCCTCCAACAGCTCTGAACTACAGCCGACTTTCACGCTGTCAGTCCACCTCCGATTATCTGTCAACATCGCAACTGTTCAGATCCGATTTGTGTGTTTTTGTTTTCCGGAATTTCTGCATTGCTTTCTGTGGCAATGACGTTGTGTTGGTACACTGTAAACCCGAGTTGGCAAAACTCAAAATATTTGAGGTAATCAGTTGCATCAAAATTTTTTAGTTAAGAAATCCAACAATTGAGCAAGCAGAACTGGCAGATTTTGATTTTGTACTCATGCATTTTAATTGCTCTTAAAGGAACACGCCACTATTTTTGAAAATAGGCTCATTTTCCAGCTCCCCTAGAGTTAAACAGTTGAGTTTTAAAAAATAGTCTGAAAATAGTCCCCAGCACGCTCCCTGTGTAAGCAGGTTGTCACGTTGGTTATGTTGACGGAAGTTAGTCAATTTTCAGGCGCTGTGTAATATCATTGCACCTAGTCGCAATAATCAATATATCGCACAATATATGTACATGACCTCAATAATTTTTTGTGATGCTATATATCGGCCATTATGTTTACATGATAATGAATGTCACCAACATTTTACTCGATTGTGCTGTCATCTTATATGTTTTCCGTGACGTAGGCGAAAGTGGTTCTCGGGCAGTTCCTTCATCACAGAGCGGTTATCGACAGGTGAAAAAAAGGCGCCATTTGAGGCGTTACAGTGTTTTCCTGACAACTACTGACAAGTTTGGAAGAATAAGCCCAAATGGACTCGATTTCAAAGCCGCAATCCCCCGTTCCGCTGCACATATAAATGTCAACTCAGAATGGCGAGTGTTAAAGCCGTTTCACAAGGGAAAATGTTTATTTACAATTGTTTCCATTGTTTTATTATTTTTATTTAGGATAATATATTTTTTACCCTTAATTTCCATAATCTAAAGAATTAAAAGGTTGTGATTTGAAAGTGTGTAGGTCTACTTGCATTATTATGCTGTTATATTAGGATTATATATTCAGTGGCATAAAACAGTCTTAAAATGACAATAATATCGTTCATCACAATTATTTCTGGGACGATATATCGCGAAACAAAAAGTAGTTATCGTGACAGGCCTAATTGAGCCGCTGCGCTCATTGTACGGCACAAAGTTCCTTAATTCTTACGCAGGAATGATAGTATAGTTCTTAGCCATATCGGTCTAGAAAATCACAACTTTTCATTTTCTGTCGGTCTTAGTACACGATGTAACTACAGAAGATTCAAGTTTTAAATAGGAAAAATATCTAAGCTCTTTGGTCATTTTTTTTGAGCGAGATGCTAACGGTCTGATCAGATTCAATGATCTATGCTAAGCTATGCTAAAAGTGCTACCACCAGACCCGGAGATCGGATTTGAAAACGGTTAAACTCAACTGTTTAAATGTAGGGGAGTTGGGAAATGACAAATGAGCCTATTTTCAAAAAATTTAAGTGTTCCCCTAACTTATATTTGAGTAAGGTCATTTATACATTTAGTTTAAAATGATCATGTAATCTCAACTTAAATATTTTTCGTAGTGGAAACTTGGCTATCTTTAACTAGCGATTTCAGTAAATGCTAACTTGCTGATCGCTAAACACAATACTTTGATAGCATTAGTATAGCAGAGCACAATGAATGAGTACAATTAACATATACCTGTTCTCCATGCTCCACTCGTCACATGTTAACTCCACAAAAAGCCACACATAACTGAAACGCTACTAAATTAGCATAGCAAAACATGAAACGCTACTAAATCTCCTACTTGACATTAACATACTGCACAAAAAACATTTTATAACACTTAATTTTTGTACTTACTCTCCCTTTCAAGTGGCATCGCAAACAGAAATAGAAATTCCAGTTCTATTTAACCAGCAGCCATATCACTCTGTAGCCCAAGACTGGTTTCCCACTGAAGCTAAGCAGGGCTGAGCCTGGTCAGTACCTGGATGGGAGACCAACTGGGAAAACTAGGTTTCTGCTGGTAGAGGTGTTAGTGAGGCCAGCATGGGGCGCTCACCCTGTGGTCTGTGTGGGTCCTAACACCCCAGTGTGGTGATGGGGACACTATACTGTAACAAGCACCGTCCTTCGGATGAGACGTTAAACCGAGGTCCTGACTCTCTGTGGTCATTAAAAATCCCAGGATGCCCATCGATAAAGAGTAGGGGTGTAACCCCGGCATCCTGGCCAAATTTGCCCATTGGCCCCTGTCCATCATGGCCTCCTAATCATCCCCGCATACTGGCGCAAAATGGCTGCTGTCGCATCATCCAGGTGGTGCTGCACATTGGTGGTGGTTGGGGAGATTCGCCCCCTTCTATGTAAAGCGCTTTGAGTGCCTTGAAAAGCGAAAACAAATTATTATTATTATTATTATAAATAGAAATCCCAGTTCAATTTCAGTTAATCTAAATTAGAACAACCACATTAATGAAACAACTCAAAAGAAAAAGTATGTTCTAAATACTCATAAAAGTTCATTTGATTGAACTAATTTGTTGAATTTAAGTTGCTCCTACTAAAACCAATGAATTATTTGTAGCATTAGGGTTTACAGTAGATATACGCCAAAAACAACAACAACAGCAGCAGCAGCAGAGGGGTTTGCAGTACAGATGTTGTCTTATTTACAACATGACAATGTGTAGCCTGCACTAAAGCATCTTCTGAGGTATGAGCGGCTTTATTCTGTCCTGTCGTCTCTGCCAGGTTCAAAACATGTTTCCATTATATTCTAATTTTCTGCTCGACCGGCATTTTGCAACACAACAACCTTGTTTCTGCAGCGACTTTCGTCATGTTTCCTATAACAACAACCTCTGACATGTTTACATTTTGCATGGCTTGAGAAAGAAAGATAAACCACCCGAAATCCAATTACAGCGATCAGACTGAGATTTCAAGACACATCTGAATGTAGCTCGAAACAGATTTCTAAAAATAGCATTTTAAGATCATATTATATGATCTGATTCCAATAGGATATGTACAAAAATCATATTTGGACCGACCGAGGACATACTGTGTGTCTATAGACAGATTGGCTCTGCTGTGTAAGAGTTGGCACTGTTATCTCAGTTTCTGTTGCACAACATGAACTCAAGGCGCCAGCAACAGCAAGGTCACGGGTTCGATTCCCAGGGGAAAATTAGTTTTGTTTTTGTCCGGCCTCTGTATAGATTTATTGGTGGGAGAAAAACGAGAGAAATGCTTATTAGGGGCCAAGAACTCAAGGTATCTGTTGGCGTGGGAGTCTATGGCAGCCCATAGAACCGCTTGCGGGAAAGTTATGGAATTTTGCACACAGATAAAGGACAGTCTGAAATGTCACCATAGCAATTTTGGAGTCTCTAACTCAGTCCCTCTAGCGCCACCAACTGTCCAAAGTTGCGCTTACCTTCTGAACCGTAAGGGCTATCATTTTCAGTTGTGCCAATTTTCCCGCCAAAAAACTTCTTCAAACTCCTCCTAGACGGTTTATCCGTAAGCAGATCATCTTCAGACAATGCCGACAAAAACGGAAGTCGATTTGTCAAACCGTTTTTGCGCAAACAACTTTTACGTAGCGTTTGCGAAAATAGACACGAGGCTGTATCTCCTCAACGCTTTATCATATTCAGATGAAATTTGGTCCATGTCATCACGAGCATGACCTGAGGTTACAGGATTTGGGTTACTTTGACTAAACTTGAGCGAGTACGTGAAGCCCTGCAAGACCCATTTGTAAATAATATATGGATGCAGCATTTATGTCACGTTTTCGCTCGTCACTTCATCATTATTAAAGTGAGCCCAACATCAACATAATCCACGCGTCGATCACTAGATATTCCTCAGGGAGTTACGACACATAAAACTCCACAGGCGCTGTTATCGGCGTTAACGTGCTGCGTTAATGCTAGACTCTTATCGGGCGATTAAAAAAAATATCGCCGTTAATCTATTCTCAAAGATAGGTTTGGAGCTGGGTCTATACTACGCAAGCTATGATGACTTTCACCTTGATATTTTAGTGCGGATGTACACCTAGCCGAATTGCACTGTAGGGGGCGAGAGAACGAGTATTCGAACCTGTGTGTATGCCTACTAGTGTTGTCAAAAATATCCACATTTCGCTATGTATCGATACTGAAATATCTGAAATTATACAATACTCATTTTCTACAGTATGGATATCAGCTGCGCTCTCCTCTCTGACCGACAGCGAGTGACACGCACCCGCCTCCTCTCATTCAGTCCGTTTAATCCTCTGAACATTGCGAATGCGTGTTCTGCTGGACTTTTGATAGTATTGGTGTGACCGGTCTGAATTTTGCGCGGGGTTGCACATAACGTTAATTCTACTAATTCCCGCAGATTTCGCGCTCGCATCTGAAGCGCACACACACATACTGTAATAAAGCCGCCTCTGACATACAAATGCAAAAATGAGCTCCTTTTTCCAGCTTATTAATTGTCAAATACACTCAAAAATGTCTCAATGCCCATCTTGGTGAGTTTTAACGTAAACACAGTCGTAACCAGCTCACAGGAACAGTGTTTGGGATCCATGCGTGCGTCAGCTCTTAAAGGGACAGAAGTTATTTATTATTCAAACTACAAAAAGACAAACGATCACTTACAAGCACACATATTCTGAATGCTTTCGGCAGAATTCAAATGAGCCATTTTAATCTAGATTAATTTTGGAATTAATCTAGATAAAAAAAATTTATCTATGCCCACCACAACAACAAGTAAAAAAAAAAAAAAATAAATATATATATATATATATATATGTATGTATGTATATGTATGTATGTATGTATATGTATGTATGTATGTATGTATATGTATATATATATGTATATATATATATATATATATATATATATATATATATATATATATATATATATATATATATATATATATATATATATATATATATATATATATATGTATGTATATGTATGTATGTATCTATATATATGTATGTATGTATGTATATGTATGTATGTATGTATGTATATATATATATATATATATGTATGTATGTATCTATATATATGTATGTATATGTATATATATATATATATTAGAATATTCTAAATTGGAATATATATTTGAATAGTTACAAAAAAAATTTTTTGGAAGGTGTAAATTAATATTCATATAAAAAAAATTGGGAAAAAATGCCCGCGGTAGTAGAGGCGTGGCTGTCTGCTTTGCGAGTGGAAGCCTTGTTTATACTTTCGGCTTGCTTCCTCAGCGCGAGCCCCCACTGACTGCGCGCGCTCCTCCCCAAACGGACGAGGCGTTTGGTTTATACTTTTGTGCAATTCTTTGAAGCGACAGAGGGCGACTCGGATTAATTGTTCTATAAACCGTCAGGAACTAATATACACAGGTGACGATATTTATTTTAGTACACTTCACCGAAAACCACACTACAGAAGAATCATGTAAAACAGATCAAAATAAACCTTGATATTACTTGTGACATGAGAACAAAATGTATGTAGAAATGTAACGTTAACTTATACAACTACATTTATGATCTCTTAAATGTTTCCTAATTTCACTAAATACTTTCGTGAGTTTTCACTTAGTTTCGTGAGCTTTTCTTTATTAAACGGGATTGTTTATGCTTTTGTAGGCTCATTTTGTAAATATAAGCAACTAATTTGTATGTGCAAACTGGACCACCCTTACTTTGCATCGCCCGCCACAAGCTCTTTGTCTGCAACACGACAAGAGGCCATAACGGAGAAATTAATTTTGTTCATTTGTAAGGACATGAGAGCGATCAGTGTGGTGGATGGGGCAGGCTTCAGGGAGTTCTGTCAAGCAATGGAGCCGAGGAACTGACTGAATAGATATTGCATGAATAAAGGATAAATGCACTGCTTCCACTTGTTTGATTATTTACCGTTTCAAGTCAAGGAAAAGTTCCATGTTTACCACAGCACAGCTTGCTCGGAGCGTTCAATATGCTGTAAAACTTGTTTCAATCACTGAATAAAGCCTGCTATATTTGGACAAGAGTCGCAACCTTAAATTGCTTGCACAAAACTCTTGATCAGCTTTCAAAATGTGTTTGTTTATTTAAACCGTCATGCGCAGAGAGCGTGAGGGCGAGACAGAGTGAGGTCTGCGGTCTTGGCCATTAGTTGATTTACTTGTTTTTGTGTAGGTAATACGTTGTCAAATATGTTTAAACTTAAATAGACTACCTATACAAGTAGTTATGTCTCTTTGTATTAATTTGTCCTGTTATTGAAGTAATGAACTGTATTGACAAAAAGCGCAACCAGATGTTCGAATAGTTTGAATATTCGTGGTTTTTTTAGATGGAATATTTGAACGTTATTTTTGAGCAATTTTGACAGCCCTAATATATATATATATATATATATATATATATATATATATATATATATATATATATATATATATATATATATATATATAATCAAAAAAAATTTTTTTTTAATCAGCAGTTTCTCAGCATGAGAATGTCCAAATGTTTTAGTTTTTTTTGTTGTTGTAAAATTTATATCAAACGATACCAGTCTTTTGGCTCTCTTTGCTATAGTTTGGGAGTTATGAGTCTTTACTTTTGTGTATGTCACTCAGAAAAAAATAGGGATGCACCGAATCCAGATTTTTGGGGTTCGGCCGAATACCGAATCTACTGGTTAAGATTCTGCCAAATCCAAAACCGAATACCGAATCCTACTCCCATCCTCAGTCCATTATCACAGTAAACACATTAATGAAGTAAACAACGTCCACAGCAGTGTATTTTTCATTTCATTTTATTTTAATGGTAAAAAAGAAAAGAAAAAAAAGAATAGGCAACATTATTCAAGGATGACTGTCCTTCCTTTGCCGTACCTGAAGTTGCTGCATTTTGGCTGCTGTCTGTAGATTCCCTCATGCACAACTCATATTCTTTCAGATGTTTCATACGCAAATGTTTTAACAGCAGCTATTGTTTAGGGTCCTTGCCACCAAGAGACAAATGGGCATTGCAAATTGAACATGTAGCTCGACTTGAATCGCCTTCTTTTGCCTGAAAGTACTGCCAAACAACACGTTTTCTGTTCACGAGTTACATTTTCACTTTCTCACAGCCTGCATTCAAACGGTCCACCTAGGAAACACCTTCCCGTAATCAACCACGCCGTCATTACGTCGACCAACAGAGCGCGCGTAGTGCAAGCCTAGGGTTTGGTTCGGTGGAAAAAATGTCTAAGTTTCGGCAGAAACCGAACCCCGTCAAAAAGCCCAATATTCAGCCGAAACCGAATCCTGGATTCGGTGCATCCCTCGGAAAAAAAACAGCATAATACGTTTTGTCTCGTCTTTATTGAAATCAATTGTGAATGTAGTCTCCCGTGTGCTTTATGTTCCTATTCCAAAATTTGTATGTTGCACAGAGCTCCGGCGTTTGTAGAGTATTCCAAATCAGTTCCATTTCCAATCAGAAGTTCCGTTTCTCTTAGAATGCGGCCGGATGTCAACTGATGTACTCAAGTAGGCAAATGTAGCTTAGTAGGTTTGGGAACAGAGCTGATATGTCTTGTTTGATCACTCAAATGTAGGCGTACTCCCTCTTTGTGGTTTGTAATTTCATTGTAAGCTGAAATCAATTTGACGTTAAGTGTGCATGTACATGCGAGAGTGGGAGTTGGACAGTCCCCACGATTGGCCTTTGACCTACTTTCTTTTCATTCCTTGTCTGTAATTGTGTCAGTATGACACTCATATCCCAGTGTGGGACGACATTTCTACCTTCGCCTGCACTGCGATGATCTCCTGTTGTTCGGTTTATGGGCCTTTTCACGCTGAAAGACTGCGGTGTACGTGGCCACGACATTCTTTCTCCCCTCTGTTCTCCTCTCCTTCTGGCTTCTAACCAGTCGCTTTTTGTTGTTGGTTTTTCTTCCAACTTGGCAGCTGTGTGCTGAAGGAATGCTCTCGCTCACTCGCTCTCCTTCTCATTGTTTTATAGCTCTCCTCAGCGACAGGCTGGCCCCTTCACAAACGTGGGATAATTAAATGTTTCATTCTTTTTTAAACACTGCTGCCATGCTCCACTCCTTCTCCTCGGGTCTAATATTAAACGGCCGTGTCGTTTTTGAACCAGGGCCCGACGAGGCACACTTACCACTGTAACTCACTGATCTCTGAGGGGTATAAAGTCTCAGAATGGTGTACAGATAACGCCTTGATACTCATAAACGCATACAGCCATTCAGGCGTTGATATGCATGATAGCCATGGGATAGACATTGGATTGGAAACATTTGATCAGCAGGGGTGTGCAATATTGACAAAAAAATTATGATAATTATTATGATAAAACAATATTTTGCTGTATTGTGTTTGTACCTTGGCAGGTTTAGGATTGATATTCTTATTCTGTGTGGTAGTCAGTCGCAGAATTTCTTTTTTCCAAAAAGTTTACATTTTACCTTTTTTAGGCATTTTTACCTTTTATAGCACCTTTTTTTTTTTACCTAATTAAATGTATGCATCATCTTTTGTGTCAAATGCTTACATTTAATCAATAAATTAAATTATAATAACAGAATATGGCTGTTACCAATCAAATGAAATCAGTATCAACAAAATTAATCTTTGCAATGCAGAGGAAACACAGAAGCTGGTGATTTACACAGACTGGTTAATGCAGCTCAGAGGCACAAGAATACGTTTAACCTGCAATTACAAATGCATAAATAATGTTATGATGATGAATATTGAATATTGAAAAAGATACTTTAAATGTGAAATTAGCCCTTTTATATATATATATATATATATATATATATATATATATATATATATATATATATATATATATATATATATATATATATATATATATATATATATATATATATTAGGGGTATAACGGTACACGTATTCGTATTGAACCGTTTCGGTACAGGGCTTTCGGTACGGTGCACGCGTGTACCGAACGGTTATGAATGTAATCTTTAACAGTTAACAGTCGGCTTGTTGTAAGTGCGGAACACACTTCAATCCGAGTTCCCACACGAACATATTAAGTATTCAGTCCATTTTATCACGAAATTCAAACGATAAATGCCGTTTTAACGCTCTTTAATGTGACGTGACTGATAGACGCATATCAGTTCAACTTAAAGCGGCGGCGCGCGAGTCAATGCGATCATCTCTTCCTAAAGAATAAACATAAATTAATACATCTTAAAGTATGTTGAGGATACATTACAACTTACTGAAATGTATCATATGTCGTGTAATCGCTCCATCTGTGTTTCAACCGCGGAAAGACAATAAAACAGCTTGTAAACAATGTCATGCAGAATCATGTTTACTCAGAAGTCATTCAGTGTCCACAGCTGTAGCTCACTAGAGAAATCAACTCTTTCACTGAATACATGCACTATATTAGCCGTTATATTCATTATATTAGCCGTTATATTCATTATATTAGCCTATATATATTCATTATATACTACTAAGCCTGTTAGTGATGTCTTGTTTATTTAATGTATGTTTAAATAAACCTGTCATGAAAATTACAGCCACTAAAGGATTATATTTCAACAACGAATAAAAATAATTAGGTTTAGAAGTTAATGCAAAAACTGCCTTATGTGAAGCTTATGAGTGTTGATTATTATATCTAAAAATAAACAGCAACTGAATTTAGGCTAATAGTTTGGGCTCTGTTGTTAATCTTTAATAGCTATATGTAAGTAAGGGCTCCCTATATAGTTTACAGCATTATCTTTAAGAAACCTTTAGTTATAATTTAATTCATTTAAGGACAGACACAATTTTTTTTCATTAAACCACTGTTGAATAAAAATGAATAAAAAGCAATTTTGTAAAACTGCTGTACCGAATCCATACCGAACCGGGACTTCAAAACCGAGGTACGTAGCGAACCGTCAGTTTTGTGTACCGTTACACCCCTAATATATATATATATATATATATATATATATATATATATATATATATATATATATATATATATATATATATATATAATATAAAGGAGCTGGCCCCCAGGTGTGTCCACAACATCGAATCTGGCCCCCTTTTAAAAAAGTTTGGTCCCCCCTGTTATTACCTTTTATTAGCTTTGTACCCTGTTACCTTATTACTATGTGGTGACAGATTTGCGATAACGAAGGAGGATCTTGAGAATGGTGATGAAGTGGCCACCTCTCTGAGCTGCTCACTAATAGTAAAAGTAATCTATATAGTGGTGATAATAGTACTTTTACTATTAGTGAGCAGCTCAGACAGGTGGCCACTTCTTCACCACTAATAGTCACTAATAGTAAAAGTAAACAAAGGTAATAAATACATAACGGTGCATTATGTAAGGTCTTTATACACCACTGAAAACATTATGTATATTATATTGCATTTCTGTCAGTA
Organism: Romanogobio albipinnatus; assembly: GCA_023566225.1. Lineage (NCBI taxonomy): Eukaryota > Metazoa > Chordata > Actinopteri > Cypriniformes > Gobionidae > Romanogobio > Romanogobio albipinnatus. The sequence continues at coordinate 43,281,957 of CM042258.1, read as the reverse complement.
GATCCTTATAAATACTACACACTGCACCTTTAAATACAAATTGTATAGTATATTAATTATATTATATTACAAATAATTTAACTGTTCGGCATGACTTTTTTAAAAATGGAATAGAATTTCTTGGAAAAGAATTGCAAAGTTAACAGCATTTTGAAAAAAAAATAAAAAATCAGCTATCCTAAAAATGTGCTTCATATTTAGTAACTTCTGAACCAACTGCTTGCTTTATGATTTAATACCTCCAAGTCACGTCAGGGGTCAAATTAAATAGAAAAGGCCTTAAAGTTGCAACTCTAAGCGCTTTTTGTGTGTGCTCTGTGCAGGTCTGGTACTGTACACAGGATGTTTTTGCTCAGGTGGCCGAGTTGTCAGCTCAACAGAGCGAGGTTTTAGAGGGAACACTGCTGCCCAGTCATCTGAACGAGGCTTTCGTTTGTAATTTGCTGTAGTGTGCTTGAAGCTTTGACACCTCCACGTGGTCTCCTCCCCTGTCTTGGCACTCCCCTCCCCCCGTCCCAGGGCACAGTAAAACAACACGCACTGTGTGTGTGGCTCCGTCGGAACGGAAGAGGTTAAAGACGTGCGAGCAGGGGAGCTTTAGCCACTCCCTTAGCCAAGCAAGATTTTCTTTTTTTACCCCTTTATCTCCTCCTACTCTAGTTTCCCTTGTTCTCTCTCACCCTCGCGCTCACTCGCTCACCCTGGCTTTTGTGTGAGCGGCCGTATGTGTGCAGCAGCGTGCGAGAAAGAAAGAATGAGTGTGTGAGACTGAGAAAGAGAGACACACGGGCAAAGACAGACAGACCAGAAGCGTAGAAGTGGACGTGCAGCGCTGAGGATCTCAGACATACGCACAGGCGGAGAATGGAAGACAGCCCGGCAGGTTCAGCTCCAGTGTGTAACTCTACGGCCATGCTGAACCACCACTGCACCGGTAATGCACAGCACAGGGATTGTGGGGAGGGTTGGTTGTGTATGTGTGAGTGAGATGCATGCGTGTGTGTGCGCAAGAGTCTTCCTTTTTGTCATTTGGAGGTTCCCCTCTCCAAACCACACTGAGAGGAAGAGTGTGTAACGCTCTAACCTCACTGCATTGATGCATCTCAGCGGTGTGTGTGTGTTTAGTGAGGGTGAAGCAATTCATTTGAATGCTTGTAAATGGTCACCACACCAGGAGAGAGTTGTGTGTGGATAGTTGTACTTCAAATAAGTCTTATTTAAAAATGTATGTTGGCTTGACAAACTTGGGATTGTTTTTCTGCAAAATTGTTCATTTTCTAACTTCAGTTTTTTTGCAATGGATCAAATATTGCCACAAAATACCAATTTCCTTTGCACGTTCAACATGCATTGAAACTCTTCTGACTAGAGTCTTCAAGCTTCATCCAGTAGATTTGGCGCAGACCTACAGTCTGTCCTGATGTAGCGTGCCATTCCTCTCTGAACCGATTGAACACAGTTTTCCCACAGTAGACGATCAAACATTCTGTTGACTTGCACTGGACATTTCATACTAAATCCACCAAATTTAGCACAGACTGTCAGGATATCTCTCTTTTCAAATAAACTTTTTTTTTTTTTACAGTGTAGCAGATCCATGAACTTTTGATGAGGTGATGTTAAAGGTGCACTGCCAAGGACTGTATGTTAAGTTAAAGGTGCAGTGTGTAGTATTTACGAGGATCGAATATGCATAACTATGTTTTCAGTGGAGTATAAAGACTAGTGGTGGGCATAGATACATTTTTTAAATCTAGAGTAATCTCACTGTAATCTTGGAATTAATCTAGATTAAAATGGCTCATTTGAATTATGTGCAACCCCGTGCGAAATTCAGTCCGGTCACACCGATACTAACACGCTGTCATGAGGAAAAATCCAGCAGAAAACGCGTTCGCCGTATTCAGAGGGTTAAACGGACTGAATGAGAGGAGGCGGGTGCGTGTCACTCGCTGTCGGTCGGAGAGGAGAGGAGAGCGCAGCTGATATATCGATACTGTAGTAGACAATGAGTATAGTATCGTTTCAGATATTTCAGTATCGATACATAGCGAAATATGGATATTTTTGACAACACTAGTAGGCATACACACAGGTTCGAAGACTCGTTCTCTCGCCCCCTACAGTGCAATTCGGCTAGGTGTACATCCGCACTAAAATGTCATGGTGAAAGTCATCATAGCTTGCGTAGTATAGACCCAGCTCCCAACCCAACTTTGAGAATAGATTAACGGCGATATTTTTTTTTATCGGCCGATAAGAGTCTCACGTTAACGCAGCACGTTAACACCGTTAACGGCCCACCACTAATAAAGACCTTACATAATAAACCGTTTTATTATCTTAGAATGAGCCATTTCTGTCTACATACACCACGGGTCCCCTTACAGTGAAGTCGCCATTTTGTGCCGCCATGTTTCTACAGTAGCCCTAAATGGACAAACTGCTCTACAGAGCGCTAGCAACTCTCTGCTGTCTCCTGTGTCGGCCACTGTTAGCCTGACAAGCCAGACCCACATCAAGATGTTGGGTCTGGGAACACACCATTGGCAGGGCTCAATCTGAGGGGCGGGATAAACGGTTGTCTTTCAAATTCCCTCTGCACGCAATAGGATAGCACTACAACCTACCAGAGCAACGAGAAGGTGTCGCTGAGTCTTCCGGAGTCGGCCAAAGTAGTTGCCGCTGCAACTCTGCCGTCATTATGTTAAGCCTGCCCACCGACTCTACACACGATGTGATTGGCCTGACTAGAGTTTGGTTTTTCCAGCTTGCAAGCCAACGGAGAGTTGCTAGACACCCTGGCTGCAATTTACGTTTGCTGCCGCTGGGGTGTGTCTAGATTTCTAGGCTAGGCCACCGTAGCTTCTCTATGTGCTTTGAAAGGGAGGGGTGAGCAGTGGACGGTTGTAATTCGCAAACTCACCACTAGATGCCGCTAAAATGTACACAGTGCACCTTTAATCATTGATTATAAAAGTGTTTGTTTTAAACACAAAATGTGTTTAAATCGTTATACTGAAACATCGCGATAAAAAACTGCGATGATATGTATCGTTGATGTAAACGATATAATTTTGCAATATAGTTGTTTTATCCCAATCTCAACTTACTGTATTTATAAGGTATAATAAGGTATAACACCCAAAAATGTAAATTCTGTCATCATGTACTCACCCTCATTTCGTTTAACTTCCAGACACAAATTAAGATATTCTTTATGAAACCTGAGAGATTTCTGTCCCTTTATTTAAAGTCCATTCCTCTCAAACTGTCATAAAGGCATCGTGAAAATAACTAATCGAGTGTCTAATCCAAATCCAAGTCTTCTGAAGAGACACGATGGCTTTATATGATGAGCAGATTTACAACGACACACATGCGGAGTAAACACAGATGCTCAAATGTTTGCGTGATGCTTGAAAACAACATGAGAGTGAGTAAATGCAGAATACATTTTTAGATGAGCTAAAACATTTACAGTTTGGTCTCGCGATTTGTATCGAATCGTGACACGAGTGTATCGTTACACCCCTATTACTGAGTTAAAAGTAGGGGTGTGAATCGTCACTGGTCTCACGATGTCAGTGATTCGATTCAATTTGATTACAATTATCATGTCAACAATTTTCAATGTTACTGCACAGGGCTACATTTTCGTCAATGAATACAAGCAGTCAGATATACGAACTCCCTTTTTATTTGATCTGCACCAAGAAATTACACTTTCCTGAATGTAGCAAACATCATTGTCTGAACACAGCAGACGACAGGACCATTTAGAACTAACCAACACTAGTAAATACTAAATTCGCATGAAACTGTCAAGTTTACTTACCTCGCACACACACACTCACACGCTGTAAATGTTAAAATAGTGGGTGCATTTTCTTTTTTACTAGCTTTCGTGTTTCGCCTCCCTCTGCCATTTTACACTAGCGCGAGAAGTGCGCCAGAGAAACGTCAGAAGGCTATAATCGATGCTGAATCGTCCACGTACGCATCGCGGTGCAACGATTCATTTCAACACCCCTAGTTAAAAGTGTTTAATTCAGTGCAAACGCTCAGGCCTGTACTAGTGTTCATAAGGTTGGGGTCAGTAAGACTTACAATCAGGGCTTGACATTAACACCCGCCATTCGCGGGTGGATTTCAGCTGTGGCGTGTAACACAGTCACTCCCACTAGCCACTTTGGCGGGTCTTCTCAAAAGGCATCGGTTATAATCGCGATGCGCATTATAACCAATCACACGCAATTCTGTTGAGTTTATAAATGCAATGGCAATGTCATGCTCTCACTCACTGAAATCTGCACATCAAAGCAGAGATGTGTGTGCGATGTACGTAGGAGATTCATTCATCATACAGCGATTGACTGGTTTTGTTCTATTTCAGCAGTGAAAATAGTTTCAAACAATTATCACAACAGAACCACAGCGCACCTGATGTGACTGGAGTAAAGCTGGCTTGACGGTGGACGTTCGATATTCACAAATTTAGGGCCGTCTCTGAAGTTACATATGACATTGATATACACGTTTCTAACTTCAATAGCATTTGAGGAGAATGGCTCACAGTCATAAAACCGACTGTAATGTGTTCATCTAGGTGTCAAGTACGTTGCACACCTTTTAGATTTTTTATATTTAATAAAATAAACTGTCAAATCACATGAACATATGGATATTTATTTCACTAGGCTACTGTATGGGCAAAATATAAATAAAAATCTTTTTTTTTTCAGACAAACAGCTGTTGATGATACATTTCATGTAGACTTGATTTGGACGTCTACAGTGGTCATTTACATATCGCCAACAATAAATTTGTGGCCAGTGAAAATGCTGAGTGGCTTGTAACTTTGGAAAACCGTTAGCCACAGTGACTGGTGAACAAAAAAGTTAATGCCAAGCCCTGGTTACAATATATATACATATATTAATTGATGCTTTTATTCAGCAAACACATTAAATTGATCAAAAGTGACAGTAAAGACGTTTATGATGTTAGGAAAGATTTCTATTTCATATAATATATAATATAATATAATAAATAATATTCATATAATACAATTTCCACAAAAATATGACGCAGCACAACCGTTTTCAACATTGATAATAATCATAAATGTTTCTTGAGCAGCAAATCATCATATCTGAATGATTTCTGAAGGATTATGTGACACTGAAGACTGGAGTAATGATGCTGAAAATTCAGCTTTGCGTCAATAAATGACATTTTAAAATACATTCCGATATTTTGAATGGTAATGTTTTTATTTTTGGTCAAATAAATGCAGTCTTGGTGAGCATAAGAAGCTTCTTTCAAAAGCATTTAAAAATCTTACCAACCCCAAAATAGCATGTATTCTATACGCTTGCATAAACTACACATTTGTCAGATGTACTGCATGATGTCCTTCTTAATGAAACTCCTGATGAAACTAGTCAGATCCGTGAGGTGTAGTTACACCTCAAACAGTCAGATTCATCCATGCAGAACTTATTCCTCTGTTAGTTGTTTTTCGGCCACAGATGTAAATATCTTTCCGTCTCTCAATCTGTCAGCAGTCGACATAACGTTCAAATCTTAAAGCTTTTAAAACATTTTTGAACTTCATGATGAGGCTTTCTCAAGTCAACATGCAAGGATTATCTTGTCTTTTTCTAGTTAGATGATGTTTTGTCTA